>CAXIVR010000008.1:20414178-20844178 GCA_964035755.1 Teleogryllus oceanicus
AAAGGTCATATTTTGGCCAGATTTTGCCCCAAAAGCATACATAGGTCATATTTTTAAGGACACAAGAATAAAAGGCTTGAAAATGTGTCTCGCATGACAACGTATCAGGTGATATTGTCACATATAAACTAATAAATTATACTACAAAGGATTATTTGAAAGAGAAGGATTATTTTAAACAAGAAGTATGCAGTAGTAAAGCAAGCGGCTTTGTTTGATGTGTTTTATTGTACTGTACTTGATTTGTTTTACAGACACAAATAATTTTTTTAAAATGCTAGTTAGTTCCAAAGACTGCAAGCCGTATGCACCGTAATCACAATCTATTCTTGAGTGAATTTTGTATTTGTTATACCTAAAAGAATTAACAGGAATTTAAAAATATAAACTTGTATAACGTCATATTTTATTTTTTTAGGTCATATTTACATATGATTTAGGTCATAAATGCTTGCATATTTCGCTGATTTTTAGGTTATTAAAATCCGGACCCAAGTTATCAATTTGTCGACGCGTCCTCGATGAATTTAGCCTTGGTCAGGGTTGTATAACCATAACAAGATACAATATACATTGAAATGCTAATGGAGCACAATTCAATAAAATTATGCTATATACTGTAATTGAATTGCAGAATTAGGATCTAGCAATAGATCACTAATAAAATAATCACTTCCCCAATGCTGATATACAAGTTCTATTGAACATCTTTGATCCCGAACCAAAAATATTTGAATTAAATTCACACAGAGGAAGATCTATGAAAACCAGCTAATGAGTAATTGTAACACCAAAAATGTAAGATAATTATTTTAACTGACGTACTATTGTCATTATAAATAGAATGAACTTAAAAATTGATAACTTGTCAAGTGAAGGAATTCATGGATACAAACAAATAAATTGAAAAGAAATTTCACAGCTTTTTTCTCGTATGTTATATGATAACATTACTGGAACAGTTTATTTTTTCAACAAAAGTTTTGTTGTTAAATATTATGTTGTACACATTAATCTACACTAACGATCGATCAATTTTTTTCGCCGATCGAAAACATTGCTTCAGCCTATGAAACAACGAACTTGCGTTTTGAATGAGTGGAAGCCTCAACACCATTAGGGACGGTGACAGCAGTAAGAGTATTGCCAATTGTAGCGTCATGCACAAACGCAATTGTAACGAACGGCCGCGTGGCATAGGCGACGCTAAGGCGCCACACGTTAGCCTTTGTTTAGGAGCGGATGTGACGTCGGCGGGAAACCCTAGGAGGCAGCGTGGTGGGGGGAAGGGCGAGCGTCAGCCCTGGCTAGCGGCGGAACGCTCTGTTGGTTACGAGCCGCGGTACGGTACGAATCGGACGGTCTGGGTGGGCGCGGGCCGCGAGCTGTGCAAGAGCCGGCAATGTGTTGCCGTACGAGGCCGACTCGGACAGCGAGGTCGTAGGTGGGTGCGGCGCTTCACGCCATCTAATGCTTGAGATTGGTGTAGTGGTGTGAAGTAGCCGTAACGGGGAAATTACGCCGTGTAGGGATATTAGTAATTACGTTATTTTGTAATAAGGTGGTGGACTGATAATAAACCTCTAAATTACTAAACTCACACTAGCCTGTGTTATTATTGCAACAGCATGATGCCACACAATGATCTGCAGCGTCCCTCACCGAGATGCCGTACGGTTCAAGTCCGGACGGCGATAGATGTCCGAAACAAGCTATATACGAGTACGTAGGGTCGAATTCAGAAGCTGTAGAAGAAGAATTCTAGCGGCACGCTGCTCTGACCAGTAGTTTTCCGTAGTTGCAATGCTAGGTGAATGCCGCAGAAGTACCTTAGCAACGAAATATGGACCGCGCGCGGTCTTTCCACACTATAACCTTGTCCCTTCTCTCCCCTCACACACACATAGATGCAAACATAAACATACACGCGCTACAATTGAATGATTGATTGATTTTTCGTGTTTCCGGGCGCGTCAACTGCTTCGGTTATTAGTCCCGTTAGTGTAGTGCATGTTTTTTCCTCGGGAGATGGCCGTGATCTTCCCCCGCTGAATGGTGAGATCCGGCGCCAACCTACCGTCGGCTAGTGGGGTTTACCTCAACCAGGACTCTCCCACCAGCGGGGCACCGCCCCAGCCAGGACAGGCTCTAAGCTCCCGACCGGTCTCCGGGTGGCGTGGTCTGGTGCATGTTGAGTGGTGTGTAGGTTGAGGAGACGATAGGACACGGAAGAGGGAGGACAGATCGCGCGCGGTCCGTGGCCCATTTGGTAAGGTACTGCTACTGCATTCGCCTGGTGTAGATCGGAGAAACCACGGAAAACTACCGATCAGAGCAGCCGGCCGCTAGGATTCACCTCCAGACAGCGACTGAATTCGACCTAGCTGAAAACCTAGTGTCGAAAATCACGCGCTACAATATCACACATGTCGGGAGCATAGAACTTGATCCAGTTGGGGTGGTATCCGACTGAGGGAGATACCTGGAAGAGGAAACCAAGCAAGCGGGCCAGTAGGTCGGTTATTCGGTAGTCCAACGGTAGAGATACACCGTTACCTCCCGGAATATATAACCCACTGCACTTACGGAACTAATGATCATGTTAGTGGACGCGCTCGAACTCATTAAATAACCACACAGCCGCAACCATCAGAGGAACATGGAGGAAGAAGGCCTGCTTTGCAAGATGCGAATCCACAGTCGCAACCCTCACTGATTACAGTCTCAGACGTCTCCGATAGGCGGTCAGGCAGAACAGGTTATGTGACTCTTTTTCTTCCCAGCAAGGAACAACCTCACGAACTTTTTCTTTGAGATTTCAGTCCTCCCTGCTTTATTACCTCCGACTGATTCATTGATTGATTGATTGATTGATTAATAGCTCTGGGCGCGTTAAATGATACAGTCATTAATCTCGTAGTGGAAGTGTTTATTGCTGGAATTGGCAATGATCTTCCCCCTCTGGATGGCAAGATACGCCACCGACCGACGTCGGCTTGCGAATGTTTCCCCTAACCAGGACTCTCCCACCAGCGAGGCACCGCCCCAGCCGGGACAAGCTCTAAGCTCCCGACCACTCTCTCGGAATATGTGGTAGTGTAGTGCATGCTAGTGTAACTGTGTGTGAAAGGGGAGAGGATAGGATAAGTAAGAGGAAGGAATAATCACGCGCGGTCCGTGGCCCGTTTGTCAGGGTACTGCTCCGGCATTCGCCTGGTGTTGAGTGGAGAAACCACGAAAAACTACCCATCAGAGCAACCAGCCGCTAGAATTCTCTCCCAGACCGACTGAATTCGACCCAGATGAGAAGCTAGTGTCGAAAATCCTGCCACCGTCGGAACTTGACGCCAGGACCTCTCGGTCCGAGGCACTGCAGTGTGATCACATGATGGCCTGAGGCAGCTTTGCCGGTATTTGTCTTCGAAATTTCAGTCCTTCGTATATTATGACCTCCGTAACTAGTTAAGTATGGCAACGCCGCTCACGATTACGCGCCGGCACGTGCCAGGCAGCCAGCCGTAACCGCTCAACGGATGGCGGCGGCGGTGGGGCGGGCTGCCGTAGACGGAGACCGCGCGTCGAGCCTCCTCGCGTTTCTCTCGTTGCCGCTTGCTCCCGCCCCACTTCGCCCTGGCCCCACCGTCTCCGCCAGCTGGCTCCTCCCGGCCACGAGCTTCTTCTGCGCATCGCCTTGTCCCGTCCCGGTCTGCCCCTCCCCGCACTGCTCTGCCTCGCCCTGGGCGGTCCCGCCCCGCCCACCCCTACCCCGCATCAACCCACCCCGCCCCGCCACACAGCGCCCTGGTCCTTCCTGTCCTACACCGCCCCACCATGCTCCGGCTCGCTTCGCCTCAACCCGGCCTACTCCAATCAGCCCCGCCACGCACTACCCGCCCACTCCACCCGCTACCCCGCCCCACCCTGCTCCTCCCCGCTTCGCTTCGCCCCAACCCTCCCCGGCCTACTCCAATCGGCCCCGCCCCGCACCACCTCGCCCACTCCGTCCCACCCTGCCCCTCCCCGCTCCGCTCTGCCTCTTCCTAGCCCGTCCCGCCGCGCCCAACCCTACCCCACATGATCCCGCCTCCTCGCCGCAACGCCTGGCCCTTCCTGCCCTACCACCGCCCCACCATGTAAACCTCGCCCCAGCCCGGCCTACTCAATCGCCCCGCCATGCAACACCGCCCACTCCACCGCTACCCCGCCCCACCCTGCTCCTCCTTTTGCCTCCTTCAGCCGCCAACCTCCAATCGGCCCCGCCCCTGCCACCTCGCCCTCCGCCCTGCCCCGCCCCACCCTGCTCTGCCCACTTTGCCTCGCCTCAACCGCCCAACCTCCAATCGGCCCCGCCGCACCACCTCGCCCACTCCGTCCCACCCTGCCCCTCCCGCTCCGCTCTGCCTCTTCCTATTACGTCCCGCCGCGCAACCCCTACCCCATAGTCCCACCCGCCCCTCCCGCCACACAACGCCCTGGCCCGCCCGCCCTACCACGCCCCACCATGCTCCGCTCGCCTCGCCCCCCAGCCAGCCTACTCAATCGCCCCCGCCCTTACAACACCCCGCCCACTCCACAGTACCCCGCCCACCCCTGCTCCTCCTTCCTTCGACCCAACCGCCAGCCTGCTCAATCGGCCCGCCCGCACACCACCTCGCCCACTCCGTCCCACCTGCCCCTCCCGCTCCGCTCTGCTCTTCCCTGGCCCGTCCCGCCGCGCCCACCCCTCCCCACATGATCCCACCGCCCCTCCCCGCCACACACCGCCCTGGCCCTTCCTGCCCTACCACGCCCCACCATGCTCCGGCTCGCCTCGCCCCAACCCGGCCTACTCCAATCGCCCCCGCCATGCAACACCCGCCCACTCCACCCGCTACCCCGCCCCACCCTGCTCCTCCCCGCTTTGCCTCGCCCCAACCCGCCCCGGCTTACTCCAATCGGCCCCGCCCCGCACCACCTCGCCCACTCCGCCCCTACCCCGCCCCACCCTGCTCTGCCCCGCTTTGCCTCGCCCCAACCCGCCCCGGCTTACTCCAATCGGCCCCGCCCCGCACCTAGCCAGGGTTTTTGTTTGACCCCTGGGGCGCATCCCTTTCCCCTAGCTTTTCCTCTCCCCCACCCCCACGGGGTGGGAAAATGGATCTGCCAGCGACATGGCGTTCTCCTCCTTAACCCTTACACTCCTTCCCCAATGTTGCTACCGGGCGGTGGCTCGGTGCATAAATTGATATCACTGCAGTGCCTCTGACCGGGGGGTCCTGACGCGTGTCCCGGGCGGCGTATTTTCGACGCTAGTTTTTCTGCTGGTCAAATTCAGTCGCTGTCTGGAGGAGAATTCTGCGGCCGGCTGCTCTGATCAGTGGTTTCCGGGGTTTTTTCTCCGATCAACACGAATCCCGGAGCAGTATCCTGCAACGGGCCACGGACCGTGCGCGACCTTCCTTCCTCTTCCTTCCCCTATCCTTACCCACTCCACGCACACAACATGACTTACTCCAAAATGCCGGAGACCGGTCGGGGACTTAATTGTCCAGGGCGGTGCCCACTGGTGGGAGATACTGGTTGGGAAGAATCCCGCAAGTCGACGGTGGTCGGCGCCGGCCCTCGACTCGATTTTCATCATACTTGGCCTTAAGCACTTTGGGTGTAAGTACCCAATTTAACGAGTAGGTTCAAAATTATATTTGTTAAAGGCCTAATTGTTGTCTAAAGGAAACAAACTCCCGTCGCATTGAAGTCCCCACAACCAGGTCTCTCCCACCTCAGCGCACCGCCCCAGCAGGGACAAGCTCAAGCTCCTACCGATCTCCCAGAATGTGGTAGTGTGTGTGTGTGTGTGTGTGTTGTGTGTAAGGTGAGGATAGGACAGGAAGGAAGGAAAGACGCGTGCGGTTCGTGAAGGCCTAGATTTCAAACCCCAGACAGCAAATTAATTTTATTAATTATCTAGCTAGTTTTAAAAATCTGCACCATCGGCTGGAGCTCCATATCATAGGCACTGCAGTGACATCAGTTGATGCCCTGGCCACCTATGCGATCAGGTAGGTGACCTACATTCCTGATTCCATTCTACATTTTAAAACACTTCATCACCTTTTTCAACAAAATAATTTTTATTGGCTTATGATTCTCTTTACCTGGAAACTTTACATTTTCGGTGATGTTAAGAGCCTAGAAGTTTTGAATTAACTTTTAAAAGTTCTAAATACCTCAGAAGATAATCCAACTCAATTTGATTTACCTAGGGAGAATGTTATGATCTTCAATGGATAAAAGGAATGCATGAAATGAATTATCGTTAGAAAATTCACGTTGAAGAGATTAAAGGATGATGATTTGTCTCCATTTTGAAAATTAGACACAGAATCATTTTTAATGCAATGTTTGTACTTTGCACAATGTTATTCAAATACCATTTACTTCGTGTCTGAAACACATTGAATGTGGATCAGAGTAAAAGGCAGAATTCAACTATTATGATTAAGTCAGCTCTCATTATTATCAAACTTGCTATGCCTTATTAATGTAGGGTGACCTGTATCGATCTTTGAAGTAACATGTAAGATTGAGATGTTCCAAGAATGCCACATGCGATCTTTTTGCCAAATCTACGATTCGTCTGCCAGATTTTGAAGCATGCACTTCAACATTTTTAAGAATTTGAAAATATACAAATTAATCAGTAAGCTTGGTCTGAAAGTTATATCGCCATCATTTGAAATTTTCAGAAAGCCGGTCCGTTGACGTGAGAACTTCACGCTATACCCGACATACTAGTAGTCCGAAGAATGGCCCTTAAGGAACTTATTCATTGAAGCGTGCATTGTGGCTTGAAAATATAGTCATTATTTGTGCAGATTTTTGAACACAAACAGAGATTCTCAACGCATTACAATAAAATATTTATTTTATATCATTTGTTGATTTATAACGTAAAACATTTTTCAAAGCTTAGTAAATTGTAATCAGAATTCTACAACTTTCGCTCAATACATAAAGGTACATCGTAGTTTAGAAATGCGATGATCTAGATGTAGTGCAAGAGACGGTGGTGCATCGAAGAAAAACGACGGCCAAAACCAGATCTCTATCGAATTTCTATCAATCCGAATTTCTATCAATTATTGATTTATAACGTTAAACATTTTCCAAATCTTGTTAGCTTGTAATCAGAGTTCTACAACTTTCGCTCCTTACTTAATGGTACATCGTAGTTTAGAAAAGAAATGATCTAGCTTTAGTGCAAGAGCCGAGAGTTTGCGTCGAAGAAATCCGACGGCAGAAGCCGAATCTCTATCGAATTTCCATTAATTGTTAATTAATAACGTAAAACATTTTTCAAAGCTTATTAAATTGTAATCACAGTTCTACAACTTCCGCTCCTTACATCGTAGTTTAGGAAAGATATATTCTAGCTGTAGTCCAAGAGCCGAGAGTTTGCGTCGAAGAAAAACGACGGCCAAAACCAGATCTCTATCGAATTTCTATCAATCCGAATTTCTATCAATTATTGATTTATAACGTTAAACATTTTCCAAATCTTGTTAGCTTGTAATCAGAGTTCTACAACTTTCGCTCCTTACTTAATGGTACATCGTAGTTTAGGACAGAAATGATCTAGCTGTAGTGCAAGAGCCGAGAGTTTGCGTCGAAGAAAACCGCCGGCAGAAACCGAAATTGGAAGCGAGTTCCCCGCGCTAGTTAAATGATGGAGACGCGAGCGCGATGAGGACGCGAGCGCTAGCCCGCGGGCGACTCGCGAGGTCGATGTGACTGCGTCTGGAATATTCCGCGCGCCGCCTGCCACACGGGGCGTCGGGGCCGTCGCTCGCCAACGAAACGTTTTGCCAGCTCCCCCGGGGCTTTTCCTACGCTTACGTCAGGCTGCGCTGCGGTCTTGCACCAGGCACACTGGCAACACGGAGGAAAATGGAGACGTGAGATACAAAGTCTAAAATATATGCAATTATTATTATTATTATTATTATTATTATTATTATTATTATATTATTTTATTATTATTATTATTATTATGATTAATTAAAGCATGAAAAAATGTAAAATCGTATATGTATTTGTATGATTTTTTGTGTTAACTAACCCAATTTGTACAATACATCACGTTCGTCGCCAACCAATTTTTTGGGCAGTGCCAATTACGCAAACCAACCCCACCATATCAGGAATTTCCCGGCGAAACTTACAGGAAAGGTTGGAAAATAAATAATAATAATTTTTAAAATAAAAATAATAAAAATTAAAATAATAATAATAATAATAATAATAATAATAATAGCATTTTGGAATATATTTTTTAAAGTTTTATTTGTAGAAAGATAGCCCTTTTAAATTTATTGGACCAAATGGATCAATCCACATGATACCAGGAATTAAAGACTATAATTCATAAAAAGTATTGGTGTTAACTTTCCCACTTTTGGAGGGGTTTTTTAAAAAAGGCAATGTGCCTTTCTTTTGACAAGCGGTTGAAAATCATTACTTTTTGAATTAGTAAAAAAAAAGGGAAAAAAATTATTATTTATTTTATTTAATAGATTATTCAGACAAATTAAAAACTTACCCAATGTGGCTGGGGAAAGGCCGGCCTTTACTACCAATTCTCCGAGTTCAACCTTTCGCCTTCTGGTATTCACCCCAAGGGTCTCTCCATTCAAACCCCGGGAAAACGAGACCATAAGGACGCTGGGGGAAAAACCTAAAGGGGAAAAACCGCCGAAGCCAGTACATGCTACTCTATCCTTTTTTAGATTTTATTTTTTGGCGCGGGCGTCGGCATTCCCCCCAGTGTTTGGCCTCCCCACCTGAAAACAAACAGCCCACAAAAATCTAAAACCCGCCTCTCCCCTAACATTTCGTTTCCCCCTTCCCCTTCCCCAAAATGCTTTTTTTTAGCCTTTTCCCCTTTTATTTTATTTTAATTTAATTTATTTTTAATTTATTTAACTTATTTTAATTAATTTAATTTTTTAATTTTTATATCTTTTTTTAATTTTTTTCTTTTTTAAATTAATTTAATTTTTAAATTTTATTTAACTTATTTTAATTTATTTTAAGTTAATATATATATATATATATATATATATATATTTTTTATTGACTTATTTATCTACTTATTTAAAATTACTACAATTTATAACTTTTTTTTTATTTTTTTATTTTTTTTATTTTTTTGTTTTTACTAACCTAAAATAACTTACTATAAATTTTATTTTATTTTTGATTTTTACATATTTCTCCCCAGTCTAGGCTCTGCTCTCTAACCACGGGTTTTCCCCCTCCAATTTCCTTTCTCTAGTGGTCCAACCTTTCAAAATTTTCCTAATTCTTTCATAATTGCTTTTTTTTCCCCCTGGTTTTTGGGCATTTTTCGCCATGTTGGAAGTAAATTTCCTTTCCCCACCCTTTTTCCCTCTCCAAGTTTCGGTGCCCAAATTTAAAAAAGGATATGGACCCAGTTTTCCCCTATCACCGCAAAGCACACAGATGCCATTACCATTCGAGTCCTTTAATCTACGTTGCATCCACCGCCCCTAACCCAAGCGTACCCCCTCTTGCGCCCTTTTTTGCGGTGTTTTAGAACTTTCCCCGCCCCCCTTGGATGGGTAAATTTTGCGCAATAAACTTTTCGGCCGTTGCTGGGACTTTGCCTTTTAATATCCGCAAGTCACCCAGTTTAAACCCGTTCATGTCACGTGTTCCCTATCTCCAATTTCCGGAGAAACGTCTCCCAGACCTGAACTTCCCAGTAGCAGTTTAATTTTTACGACCAGGGGGTTTTTTTGCTTCCTGTAACTGCAGAAACATCATTTATAATAGTCAGTCTGTTCCCCCAATTTAATAAAGTTTAATGGGGTTTCATTTAAAATTTTTCCAAATTCCTACCTACCGACCTCTTTGGGACTCCGGCTTTTTGCCGAATCAGAGACTCGAAATTTTTTTGAAATAATCTGTTTCGACCTTTCTAGTCGATCTTCCATCCTTTTCCCAAATTTCTCCCCCATAATTCATTGCGGGGAGAACTGCATTTAAACATCGCCCCATTTTTTAAAAAAATTCGAACCCTCCCTGCCAAACATTTCTTTAGCCAATTTTCCTTTCGCACTATGTATTCTCCACCCAATTCAGGGAAAATTTGCCCCAAGATATGTAAATTTTTTCCCGTCAATCCCCTCCTGAGCGAAAAACCATTTCTCCTTTTAAGATAAACCTTTTTGAAAAACTACTTTTTTTTTGAATTTTATTTTTAACCCCATGTTTCACTATACGTTTCTAGGATTTTTAAAACTTTTTGTAATCAATAGTCTCAACATAAACCAAATCATCAGCATAAAATGCCCCGGGAATTTCGGCCCAAATTTTCCCGGCGCAGATGTATCCGCATCCTGAAACCCGTCAATAAATCGTTTATAAACAAGATAAACAATAGCGGTGAGAGGGCAGCTTCTTACCCCTCTGTCGATTTTTTTTTTCGCTTTGCCCATCCCGCACCTAAAAAAAAATTTTACGTCTTCTATTGCTCTGCCATTTTTAAAAACTTTCTAACCCTCCTTTAAGTTTTGCCAAAAAACTTTCCTATTTATAGAGTAAAAAGCCATTTCGAAATCTACAAAACTGAAATAAGTGGCCCCCGTTCGCGGCCTGTTTTACTATATCTAACACAAAAAATTTTGTCGGTAGTCGGAAGCCTCTCCTAAACCTGTTGAAATTCTGATTTTTCGTGTTTTTCCCGCCCATTCCTGTCGCCCGTTGAGTATTTTACAAAATACTCAGCGTGGAAAAAGATAATTCCCGATAATTTTGTAATTCGAAATTCCCTTTATTTTTAAAGACTGGTTGGGAGGATCCTGGCTCCACGTTTCTGGATCGATCCAGAATAAACTTTGCATTAAATAAATTTAGAATACTCTCTGGGTCTATGTCCAAAATTTCCCGAAATAAATTTTTCGGAATGCCGTCCGCGCCGCCTGCCTTCTTATTATTCATGGCTGCAGCCCATTCACTTCATTCCCGGTTATCGGTTCGTCTAATTAGGGGCATCCCGGTCCGTGATAATATATCCCCGTTTCAATATTCCTATTTCGAGCCCCGTGAAATCTGCTCCCCCGCGTCTGTAAATTGCATTTTAAAATTTCTTTTTTTGCAGGATCTTATAAAATCCCAAATTGATTTATTAGTTGTTTTTAAAAAACCTCTATTCGCTGTCTCCTCTCCTGCCAAAATTTTTTGATTTTTAATTGTCCTCTTTGCCTACAAAAAAGTAACTATTTTCCTTCCCATTCCACTGTTTCGAACATTCTAAGGCCCCTATTGCTTCACCCCGCTCACCCGCACTCCTCCTAAACCATCCTTATTTTCCCCTTTCCCCCTCTCCCCACATTCCCTGCCCCCCCCTGCCGGGAAAAGTTTCCCTTTTTAAAATTTTTCCCTTTCCGGGGACCGCTCCTCGTCCCACCCTACCGGTTAAAATAGCCCCTCAATTCCCCTTTTCCCCTTTTCCCTATAAACCTCGTCTTGCTATTGTGAAATTTTTGCTCCGCCCCACTGCCTGGCAGCAATTTACTGCTAAAAGAACCCCCGGCAAATGGTCGGGTTTCCCGTAATTCGATTCCAAAATCTAATAAAATTTTTTTTTCTTTCAGGACAACAGGCATAATCTATTCCCTCCATTCCCACTAATAAAAGTTAGTTTTCCCCCAGTATCCTGTCCCCCAATTCCATTTAAGATTTCAGTTAAAAACTCCCATAATTCTAACAATTCCACCTCATTATTTATGACGGTCTTTGCTTTTTTTAAATTAGCTCTCGCTTCTTGCCGATCAACTCCCAAAATCTTCCTGTATTAAAAAAGCATTCTGTCACCTAAGACTAGTAAACAGTATTCGGGTACCTTTGCTTCAAGAGTCTAAGTTTTGATTTCCCAAAAACTTCTGGGGAAAAAAACGCGGCCCTGGGTGAGGATATAAAAACAATTTCGAGGTCTTTTTTTATTTCTAGTCTAAAAAAGAAAAAATTGTCAGGTTTTTTTTAAATTTATAAATAAATTCTAACCTATCCTGAAATATGCACCAAAACCTCCCTACCCCTTTTCCCCTTCTTTTTATTTTGCTATGGCTGGGAAAAACCCGACACATTTAAAATTTCCCCTCCCCACCAAGTTTCTGGACCGAAAAAAACAAATGTGTTTATTTCCCGGAAGTCTTATTTGAGCTTAAAACCCAACCATGTTCCCCTCCCATTTTAAACCCCATTCTGCCTTTTGGCGACCTGCGGCCCCACTCACCAAGGGTTCCTTTTCTGAAATTTGGCCCCGTCGCCCTGTGAGGTCCTCCTCCGGCTGTCAGCCGCGCGTCCGGACTGCCAGTGCCTGGGCTGGCGGAGTGAACGCGACCCCCGGCGGGCCGAGAGACCGCCTCCGCCGCGATGCCGGGGTCGAAAGGGCTCCGCGCCGCCCCAGCACGGGGACGGGCCCCCGCGGGACCCGAAGGCCGCGGGGGCGGGCCCCAAGAGGGGCCCGCTTGCCCCGGAAAGGGGGTTTTGCCCCACGGGGGTTTTGCCCCCCGCCGGTTCACGGGACCCCTCGCCCCCTCCCCCGCCCGCGGGAAGCTCAGCCAACCTGCTGCGCCCCGACACGACGTTGTAAACGTCGACGCCTGCCCCCCCTTTCGCCTCCTAAATGGGGAAATTTAAAGCCCCGTTTTTCCCCCTGCCCAGCTGAATCCTCCGGACGCGCACCCCCCTTCCGGGGAATCTCCCGCACGCAGCGCTCCTCCCTTCCGAAAGGGCCAGCGCCCAATCATACGTGGGTCCTCCCCCGCCGCCCGGTCGGGGCGCGCCCGATTCCGGGCCCAACCTGACCCCAGTGCTCCCAAAATCCGGATACACCTCTCCCCAGTCCCCCGCTCTTCCGCTTTCGGGGTGCCGTAACAATGATATTGTTCGTGCGACGTTCTCAAGGTAATCCCTTTCGAACCACCCTGTTGGCGTCTGCGCGCTGCACTGAAGTCTCTGCCGACGTAACCCCCTTTTTCAAACATCGATTCTTAATAAGTTCCATGGCCTTTGATGTCTCGGGTATCGAGTTAGAGGGGGGCCGGTTCAGCTCCACCCCCGACCCCGCACCGCCCCACCGCCGCCAACACGCTCGCAAGGGCCCCCCCCCCTGGGGTTTCCCCCGGGGACCCCCCCGCGCGGATCCCCCCGCGGCCGATAGCCGCGCGCCCTCCCGTCGACACCACCTGCAGCGGTGGCGCAGTAAAAAACGTCCCCTCGGCTCTGGACTGGCGAAGACTGCTGAATAAATTAAATATACATATTGAATATATATAAATGTTTAACAACATTCTCATGTAACGCCTTTTTGTAATATGCCGAAGGTGGCGTCTAATTTGGTGGCTAAAACATTTAAATGTAAGCAGCACAAATGAGATATATCAAGGAATGGATGTGCAAAAATTAGGAGTGAACAGCGGCAAAAATCAATTATGGATGTCTGTTTATTATTAATGATTTATAAATTTGATGAAGTTTTAATATGTAATTTTTTGTGTTCATAGTATCATTTAACATAATATGCACCATTTCTGTAATTTGTCTTTTTTAAAGTTAGCTTTAGAAACTTTTTTTCCATAATGAACATTAGACTGACATAATAAATACACTCTATTCCATTAATCAATTTTTAATAGTTTAAGAGCTATTTTAAACAATAATTACGCTCCTATAAACGACGATATTCCTTTAATAATTCAAAACGACATAATTATGGGTGGTCTAGAATATTCACGTTGAAATCTTGTTTAAAACTATACGCGATACACCGTAGAATTGAAAATAAATGTTACAAATCTTTCTAGCCGAATTGCATCTGTGTGCTTTAATATCTATTTGAAAGCACAACACACTAGATAGTGCACTAGAAGCTATGTTAACACAATGTGTTACACGTCATGTGCTGCGCGTAAAGTGAAACAGCGCTCATTCGCAAAAATCGCGCATCCAAACTACTTGTCAGTGTGATAATGAGTTGCTTGATCGTAATGCTGCACAAGAGATGGGCGCCTTCGCGTCGCAACTGATGATTTAGTGAGAAGAGGTACACAGACGAATTGCAAACATCATTCAAAAAAGGAAAGCAAAACGAGTTTAAAACTACGGGAATTGTTTTGAGAAGAATTGAGAGAAGTAACATTGTTTGCTTTGGTAACTAATGAAAATTTTCTATTATTCATCTTCCAATTTACCCTTTTCTTTTCCTCCTAATTTCTCCATGCCTCTAAAAATCCGGGAAGTAACTCCAACTGTCACATGATGTATATTACTGCATATAAACGATCCTCTTGCCTAAAGAAGCATCTGAGCTAAAATCAAATAGTCTGCTTCGTCGCTTGATTTATATCTTTTTCTATGCGAGATAGCGAAAGGAGTGCGGAAAAAGTTTCTTGGTCAGCTGGAGGAGCAGGCCTGATCACCTTAGTCTTCCTACGTTAAAAATGAGACGCCATTGAATCTCCTCAGATCCTATACCACGAAACAATTTGATATTGGTATATAGAAGAAGTGATCTTCAATTGCTTGAGGATGTATATTCCGTCCACTCTACCAGCTGATATAATGTAGTTGCTTTGGTTTATGGATTGGTCCTCGTATATCAATGGCACCTTTTTGCACCCACTCTAAAATACCTTCTCCGAAGTCCGTAATTGCAACTCCACACACATTTTTTTAAATTAACTTTTTCGTGCAAAATCTTTTATTAAATACTTTTTTACTGAACGTATTCTATGAATGCAGGTTTTTTATAACTGCAAACGACTTAATTAAAGATACGTGTCACATAGAAGACATTTCAAACAAAAAAGACATTTTAAATGAAACTTTCTTTTCATAAAGATGCCTGCGTAGCTGGTATCCGAGCTCAGAGAGAGAGAGAGAATATTTTCCTACAGACAATATGCTGGACTTTATTAAAACTGTCTACTGCACCGCTTTAGAAGACTCGTCAGTAAAAGCAGACGTCTTTCCATTAAAATTTACTTTACTCTTTTCATGTAAAATTGCCCACGATGCTCATAAAAGAATTGAATGAAATATAAATTTTCAAATCTTAGGACAGTGCTAGTAAGATTTGAAAATATTATTTCCAAATCTTACGTCAAAAGGTTTACATTAAAAATGTTGGAATATTTCAATAAAAAGGTAATTGAAAATGAAATATATACTTTCAAATCTTACGACAATGCTAGTAAGAAAATTTTCAATTCTTATGACAAAAGGTCTACATTAAAAATGTTGGTATATTTATAATTTGCAAAATTACTAAACGACTTGGAAACTACGAAAATGAACAGGAAGAGTTTTAAGAAATGTCTCTACTATGGGCCTTTTTTAGTTTCTTTTCATCTCCCATCACAAAACAGTTGAGAAGATTGTTACTTCATGCTCTCGTAGGACTGCGATGATACGTTTATATTTTTATCTTTCCATACATCCTGCATTATTTGATATGAAGTGCTACAAACTAATTTTTTAAATTATTTCGATCCTTTAAACCTTCATGATAATATAATTATTAATTTTGTATATGTTTATAGGTTATTTTACAGCACCACTGATAATAGGAACTTTTCCCCGAAATTAGTCTGAGTTTCGTCACTTGTTATAAAATGTACTAAATAAAACAATTTTATGTTATTAATTTTGAAATTAGTCTGAGTTTCGTCACTTGTTATAAAATGTACTAAATAATCAAATACTATATCCGGCAGAAGAAGCCCACGAACGAGAGGAATGGTAAGGCGGAGCGATGCTTGAAAGCCCATCTACTCACGCTTTCGACTCTACGAACTGCGAATAATGTTTTCCGGAGGTCACGAAAGGAGAATTTCACCCTCCCCAAATATTGGCGCGTACCATATCGCGGCGTGCCTCGGAGACTCTTGATTGCAGCGACGGCGATAGCTAGTTCTGGGGATTGTGATAGCATATGGTTTATTTTAGTGTTAAAGTTAGCTTCAGAAGCGTATCAACGAAAGTGATGTAATTGAGAGGTGGAGTGCACGAACATTCTTCTCATTAACATTCACAATATTTGAGAGAGCAAGTGAAGTGATTGTTTGATTTCGAAATAATTTCAAATTTGTAAACTTCGCGCAGAAGGACATGAACTAAATCCAGCATCTCATATTGCACGCCGAGACTACAAACGCCCAAAGTGTGGTAGGTAGACCGAGCATTTAAAGCATAACTTCAGCAACATCAATTATTCGAGGCTGAAAGCGCGAACAAACTTGTACGAGGCGCGGCAGAAAAAGAAGGACGACCCCAGGAAGAGCGAAGGTAAGTAAACGCCCAAAGTGTGGAAGGGTGTGGAAATTGGAGGCGTGGCGGAGTTCAGAGCTTGAAGGAAAAAACTGGAACATCTGGACAGCCAGCAAAGACAGCGAGATGGAGCGGCAGGAATTAAGGTTACCTACAGGCGAGCGATGCGGGCTGTTAAAATGAAAGAACTGGAAATTTTTTATGCAATCAGTTGGGGAAAGAGAATAGATAAATCCAAATTGGGTTTTAAAGTGGGAAAAAGTCAAAATAGGTGGGAAAGTATTCCAACGAGAGTGGCAGTTTCAAGTTCGTTTACTGGGGTGTTTTAATTTCATTCAAAGAGGCCATCCCTCCCAATTTTTTAAATGATTAGTTTTTGTTGTAAGTTGATATTACCCGGAAAAGTCAGTTTATTGTATTGTGTTAAAAAATTGCTTTCTTGATTTTAAAAGGGGGTAAAATTTAAGTAACTTGTTTTTTTTTTATTTTTTCTTTTTAAAAAGTTCACACTTTTATAGTGAGTGCAAGCCGGGCACACCTGTAACGGATATCTTAGAAAAAATTAAAAACTTTTTTAAAAGCCGTACGGATAATCTAGGAAGAAAAGTAAAAAAATTTGGGTAGAAAAAAATTAAAAGGAAAGACAAATTGGTTGTAATTGGTGAAAGTGTTCGGGAAGTCGAGGTCACCCCAATTTTTTTTTTTTGCCTTTTTTCAGTTTTTTCAGTGACCAACATTTAAAATCATAATGTAATTATATAATTTGCCACTGTAGTTTTCTTTAATATATGCTCATTTTATTCGTATTTTATGTGATTCTTGTTCAAAGGTTAGACCTTTTCAGACCCAAAATCCTGTTCAAATTTTGCTCCTTTTCAGTACTATCCCTCTCCCCATTTAAAGGGATAGGGGGGTGTTTAGTATATATATATATATATATATATATATATATATATATAAGAAAAAACAGATTAAATATAATTTATGAATTAATGTATAAATGTATGCATCAAATCTGACAATATCTCTCAACTGACCTTCCATTGTCCCCATTTTACGCGAGATATATGGTTTATTTTTATATTATGACTTTTTAATGGGCCCAGTAGGAAAATCAATTAGAAAGATTGATCTTTTTGCATATTTTAATGTTCCTCTTATTGTATTCAAAATATAATAGAAATTTTAGGCATTAAAAAAATTCAATGAATTTAATACCATAATGGTAGTCTGATATGCAAAATATTTATTCAAATTAAAGTTCAAGTAATAATTTAACGTCAGTTGGTATTTGAAAAAACAATTTATTTTACTTTTTTCTTTTTTTTAAATCAGAACACACATTCGCCGGCCTGGATGGCCGAGGTGGATGAGAGCGAGTACCGACTCAGTGCTTCGGTCCGAAGGGTCGCGGGTTCGAGTCCCGTCTTGGGCATGGTTGTTTGTCCCTTGACTTTGTGTGTGTTGTTGCGGAGGACCTCGCGTTCTGCAGATCCCAGATCAGAGGAGCCCGAAAGTGATTGATTGATTGATTTTTTCGTGTTTCCTAGTGCGTCAACTGCTTTGGTCACTGGTCCCGTTAGTGTAGTGCATGTTTTTTCTCGGGAGATGGCGGTGATCTTTCCCCGCTGGATGGCGAGATCCGCAGCCGACCTACCGTCGGCTAGTGGGGTTTCCCCCTAACCAGGACTCTCCCACCAGCGGGGCACCGCCCCTGCCGGGACAAGCTCTAAGCTCCCGACCGGTCTCCCGGAATATATGGTAGTGTAGTACATGTGAGTGTAAGTGTGTAAGGGGAGAGGATAGGAGAAGGAAGAGGAAGGACAGATCGCGCGCGGTACGTGGCCCGTTTAGTAGGGTACTGCTCCGGCATTCGCAAGGTGTTGATCGGAGAAACCACGGAAACTACCGATCAGAGCAAGCGGCCGCTAGAATTCTCCTCCAGACAGCGACTGAATTCGACCTAGCTGAAGAGCTAGTGTCGAAAATCCTTCCGCCCGTGGGGAGTGGGAAACTAGGACCTCCCGGTCAGAGGTGCTGCAGTGACATCAGTTGATGCACTGAGTTACCGCTCCCGGTGCCCGAAAGTGTATGTCTAGTGTATTGTCGAATATGCTTCCCATCGGGACGTAAAGGGTAACCGGTTGTTGGCTGGATGAAAGCCCTAGAAAAAAGAACACATTCAGAGCCTGCCATGAGCGGAGAGTTTTCCTACATTCGCTCTTGTACCAAATCTCTCGAAGACAACATTTCGTTGGATCCCCTATCGTCCTCTGTCTCAAATGGGCTGCATACGCCATTGATTCGTAATGCAGATCACTGGATTTATGGATGCTGACACAACACTGTTAGTCGTGTAAACTCCCTCTGATGGTAATTGTCGACGGTCTCTATTATGAGATAGACGTGTTTGAGCGGTAATAGATGCGTTAGCTTATGTCGTTGCTGCTTCCAGCTGATGCTTCGTACACAGTACTGTGTTTGTGAACCGACTATGGTTTATTTCCGACGCAAGCGAAGTAGCTGGATTTGGCGATGGCATTGTTTGGATGAATAAGCAAAGAACAGAGGGGGAGAAGCTTTCATTCGTCAATATAACTGTAAAATATTCGTGCAGTTTTCCAGCAACAATTTTCAAAACTAATTCTAATTATGCTCGCAGCCTTAGACAAATGTATTAGAATTAGTTTAGTACCAATAAAGTAAGCATTGTTAAAATCTCATAGCATCTTAGATAGATATGTCGGGCATTTAAGTGAAGTGTTGTGAATACTGTCAAAGGTTCTAGAAATGTAGTACAGTGAAATGAGATGTAATGCACTGCACATTACAGATTAATATAATCACAGTATCTACAAATTATGGTTATAATATTTAATAGAATTATTTATGTTGATTTCGCAAAATTTTCTGGCAATTCTAGCCATTGAGCTGATAGTAACCTTGGCAAAGGTTTCCCGTAGGTTTTTCGGGAAGTTTAAATTTTGAGACTTCGAAAGGTTGTCGGGATTTGGTCCGTTTGATTTTATAATAGTTGATTCTCTTTGCCAGCATTCAATTGTTGGGGATGTCGAAAATCTATATACATTTCTTTCGTATATTTCAACAAGTTGGAGTGTTGGGGATAGTGACGTCGATAATATTGACTATATAGGTAAAAAAATTGTCTTTAATCTAATATAACATCAGGTCGAATACTGAGGACTGATTTCTTGGAATCGTTCTGTCTCTTTTGGCCGATAAAGTGATTCTAAAAAACCCCCCGGGTTATACACGTACAACGTTGACGCCCCCGGAAACCCGAAAAAAAAACCAAAAAACGAGAACGTGGTGTCGTTCACGACTGAACAACATACTCAATTATTATTTAAACTCTTTATTTTTAAAAATTTCCCCATATCAACATTCTCAAAATTTAAATAGGCGGAAAAGGAGTTAGTATTTTTTTAAATTTTTCTTTGGACCGCATTCTAAAAAATTCAGGTATGCACATTACACCAAAATCTCATGATAAACCCAAAATATTTAAACTGCCAGATTGATATTTTCAACCAAAAGGGATAAGACACCATTTGATATTATGAATAACATTTTAATTTTTTTTAAGAAGATTTATATTAATTTGTGAGACTCCGGGGGCTATTATAGTTGATTGAGAGTTTGATGAGTTTAAGTTTTTTATTATTAATCGTTAAATATGTTCTGTGCTACTTTGGGAAAAAAACTGTCATTTACATACTAAAAAATGAGAAGCATTAATTACGGAACACCCTAATAGGGGAAATGATGATTGAAAGTATTCTTAAAAGGATTAACTTTATAGCACTCAACCATTCCGTTGAATTGCAATGGTCTGCGAACCCCTAAATTATTTTATGAACTTTTTTTAGTAACAACGTTGAGAGATAATTTTCTGCAATTCAATTTTTTTTTTACATGAAGACGAGTATCGCTGAGTGTTCTTTCCTTTGTTTCTAAATATTCTTTTTTACATTCAGGAAAAGGATATCATTCATTAAAGAATACTTTCTTTAAAACTTTTGCAAAGTTGAAAGAGATTTAGAGCTCCATTTAAGACTTCCTGTAGCTCACAAATAAGATCTAAGTACAATGAAATACTTTGCAAGAAACGAACTTTTGTATAATCGAGTAAAGTGGGCTTATGATTTATTGGATCTCTTTTTGTTCTCATAAATTCCTTCTTGTGGAAAGTTGAAAAGTTTGCTTTCAGTGTTCAGTATCATAAAATGGGTCAATTGGAAGAGATATCTGTATTTTGCATGAATCTTTATAGTTCTTCAAATTTCAACAACATATTATTTTGTGACTATTTTGATAATATGCATTGATCTATTTTTTCTTGCAAAAAATGCAATGTCAAAATCGAAAGTTACAGAAATAATAGTAATAATAGTAATAATAGTAATAATAGTAATAATAGTAATAATAGTAATAATAGTAATAATAGTAATAATAGTAATAATAGTAATAATAGTAATAATAGTAATAATAGTAATAATAGTAATAATAGTAATAATAGTAATAATAGTAATAATAGTAACAATAATAATAACAACAATAATGCATAATCGAGCTGTTTATAATATTTAATATCCAATTCCATTTTTCGGATTTAATAAATTTTATATTTGGTCCGTCCCAAGGAAGATTGCAATATAAACACATGTTTGAATATCTTTATTAAATTTTAGAGAATGGATTATTGTTCTATAGGAGCTGAATCCATTCTCTCAGATTCCATCCAGGACCTACCCTGCGTAGTCCCAAAAAGATTTCATCAGTAAATCGACCCCAGTGTAACCACACACACACACACACATAAAACACACACCACACACACACACACAATCCGAGTTTTTTTACCAAGAGTCGGAAAATTTCCGAGCGATCTCGGTTCACAAACTGCAAGAAAACAAACGTTCGCCCCAGTATTTTCGCTGCACTTTGACGTAACAAACTCGATCACATTCTTTCTGGCAGAGCCGAGTGCCTAGAAGTAACTTTTCCAGCCACTGGGCCCCAAAGACTGACCCGCACGTGAACAAACAGCGAGCGCGACTTAAAAGAGTTGCCCATGGGATCGCGGGATCTGCTTTCGGGAGGCGTGGCGGCGGTGGCGGGGGCGGCAGTGGCGGGGGTGGCGGGGGCGGCAGCGGACTCACAATCAGCGAATCGACGTGGTGCCGAAACCCAGGATTTATCGGCCCGTTATCGGGGACTGCGGGCAGCCCCCGACTCCCATGACCTCCAGTTTCTCTGCGTCCTGTTCTTGTCCGCTCGCACGCCCTCTCGTGCAGCATCGATTATTCGAGCAGACTAGAAACGCCTTTTCTATTTTGTAATGAGGATTTTGATGACCTAAAATATCGCCAAAAATGATCAATAAAATGCTCTTAAAATGCTTTAAAAATGCCCTTAAACCAAAGAAAAATGACGTAAAAAATGGCCAAAAACAGTTCGGATGAACAACCAATATTTGGGTGTTATTTGTAATCGGGGCTTCTTTCATTCTTCAGTGTATTCATCTTAAACTTTGGTTTCGACTTTTTTTACCACAAATCTCTTCTTTAATTCCCCCAAAATTAAAACCCCAATGGCGCATGAGGACAATGGCAAACTCACAAAATTATATACATTAGGACTTAAAAAAATTTCTGAGCAAACTAATCAATAGGCTGCTGGAAAATTTCTATAAGAACATTTGTTGATCTCTTTTAAATTATTTAAGAATACCTTTAAAAAATTCATTAAAATCGATAAAATCCAAAAATGGATTAAATGCGGAAAGGAAAAAAGACTTTTTAATCGAAATAAAACATGCGTAATGACATATAAAAATGGGTGTTTCCCCTTTTCTAACATAAAATGTATTTCTAAAAAAACTTTTTATTCTGAAAAAAAAAAAAACGCATTTAATTAAAAATCCCCCCTATTGAGCAAACGCGTGGTATTGGTATTTCTGTTTGGATGAAAAATTTAAACCTTGGGCCCCTGGCGCCCCGTACTATTCCCGGATATTGTTACTATTTCCCCGGGGGAAAAAGTCAACATTCTTTTTCTTCGTGTAACTTTTTAGTTCAATTTGGTTTTCTTTGTGTGAAGTTTGGTTGTCCTCACTCGCTCCTCTTGAAGAATTGGGGGATTTGTTGCGCATAGATATATGAATTATCATAATAATAAATGATTTAAACAAAAAAAAGTCAAATTTTCTTTTTGTTTAGACTAAGACTTAAAAACAACTTTCCCATCTTAATCAATATCTACTTTTTTGAATATCTTTCTCTTGACCATTTTTTCCTATTTAACTTCTCATTCTCATCCTTCACCTCAACAACTCCCACATTCAATTCCCTAGGAAAAGTGCATTAATAATAGAACAGTATTGTGTAATAGGTAAAGATATAACGATATAAGCCATAAATTTAAAAAATATGACCTTATAGTGGCAAAAATAGTTGAAATCTGCTTGACGCACTCCGTGCACCGCGCGCTCACTTATGTTCCGCAATTTAACGCGCGTGATTAAGGGTTAAACGAACAAATGTCATACCCACACTGTACTAAAACGCCGGAGTTTAACAATTAGCGGATACATTATAGTATAGTACAGTAAAACTAAATCAACTAGCAGTACTATTGCGATTACGTAGAAGAAAAGGAATAACTGCGAAAAAGTAAAACATATGTACTATATGGAAAATATATTTCCCCCGAAAAAGTACTGTTTGACGTTGTTCAGTATTTATTCTCTAATTGTAAGACTACTGAAATGAGGGAGGGTTACAAATTCTGGAACAATAGATTCACTATTCACGCCAATAGAATTAAACGTTTCCGAAAATGTAAATGAAATATTTACACTTGTTAAAATCTGGGTATGTATGTTGTAGAAGACAACAGCAACTTAATTTTAAAAATGTAAAGCATGACATATGACAGGTTTGGCTTTAGAGCAGGGTTGTGCAACTGGCGGCCCGCACTGCCATTGATTTTGGCCCCGGGGTGCCATTTGATTGTGGTCCGCGGTGCCATTGATTGTGGTCCGCGGTGCCATTGATTGTGGCCCGCAGTGCCATTTATTGGGGCCCGCATTGTCATTGATTGTGGCTCGCGAAACGTAACAAGTGTAAAAAGGTCAATTCTTGTATTCATTTCAAGCGAGAACGCGTGCTCAGCGCAGGCGCCCTGTCGTGATCAACACCCCTTTTGTAAAGATGTAAAAATAGGTGAGATTTAGATATTTTTTCCTAGTCGATTCAGATATTGAAAATCATCCTAATTTGTCTCACAGCGTTATGGTACGGTCTGATATTACACACGGTTCCACCCCACCCCCTCTTTCAGAGCACCCGATCAAAGTGCCTAGGTAAATACGTCAGATGTGGATCGCCCAAGTAACGAAAATATGGCCCACAACCATATTAAAGGTTTTATTTGTGGCCCTTGAGGCCTTGGAAGTTGGATATCTCTGCTCGAGAGGGTCCATGGTCAGATCGAATTAATCATTTGAAACGAGTATCAATAATTAAATCCGACCTTCCTCGTTACAAACTGAGAAAATGTCGTCGTAGAAGAGTGTAATTTGTTACACCAACACTACAATACTCGCACAAAATATAATCGGTATGAGGAGTATGTTAGTGGTATTATCTTACTTTTGTGGAAAACGTGACGTAGAACTACCATATCCGAGCCATTCAATTTTTAAAAATGATACTTTTTGTGAAAGGACATCTCTTTCAACTGACTGCTTGAGAATGCATTTAGAGACGGTTATCTTTGTATTTTAAAAAAATGCAACCCTCGAACTAAAAAAACCCTCAATAATCGGTTTACTATAACGTGACATTCACACGTGCATTTTCAGGCTGGTCGACGAAATATGGACTGATTTCAGTAGATTAATTATTACAACTCGTATGAAAAACGATGTAGTGAACAAATAATGGGAGAAATTTTGTTTTTCAATTTTACAATAATAGTTTGTTAAAAAATATATTTGTATTGTAGAACCAATTAATAACAGTTGATGATAACACGTCAGGAAACCGCTACCTTTCATTTGCAGCGAAAATTACTAAATTTAATGCAGTAGATATCTCAAATTTCCTTCCAAACAAAAGCACTAATTGTTTAAATATAGATATATTGTTTCAATTACGGTTTTAAATACATTTCATAATAAATTCCAATACAGATCGCTGAATACTGAGAAAAACCTTTAACAAACTTTTTAATTTTTGCGCAGTTTCCATTTTGAATACGTTTCATTCTTACCAAAAACCAGTATCACTTTTAATTGATACTCCTATTTCAAATCTATTTCCCACTTGTTTTCTCCAAGACACAAAGTGACAATCCAAAGCTGTGAACTCGCATTGGGACGTCCTTCGACAATTTCAAACAAAAGCATCTTTTCTGTATTACCTGTTTTCTTGTATTTCCTTCTAGTAGTTGTAATACTATCCTCTGATTCTCTTCAAGTCTTCTTTCTCGACAGCGTTCACACCTTCGAAATAAACTAGTCTGGCGATCACTATCTGTGTTGCCAAAGTGACGACTTTCAAATAATCAAAACGTTTCTCTCAACTACCGAAGAAAACGTGTGTTACACTTCGTTGCTACGAAACCGACTTCACTGTATCACATCGTTGAAGTTTTGTTGGCGAACAACTCTTCTCTTTCATATGAGTGGAATTATTCTTCTCAAGAGCGAAATTATTTACATAAACACTCCTTCAACAAGCCGACGTGTAGGTCGGCGCCGGTTCTCAAGGTCTGAAAGAGGAGGCACCTCCCGCCGGGGTTATCGGGAGAGGTGTCTCAGTCCATCCACTAATGTCACTGCAGTGCCTCTGACAGGGAGGTCTTAGGTTCGAGACCCGACGGTGGCAGAAGTTTTGTCACTAACTTGTCAGCTAGGTCGAATTCAACCGCTGTCTGGAGAATCCTAGCGTCCGCCTGCTCTGATCATTAATTTTCCGTTATTTCTCCGACTAAAACCAGGCGAATGCCGGAGCAGTACCCTAACACACGGGCCACGGACCGCGCGCGATCTGTCCTTCCTCTTCCTTGTCCTATCCTCTCACCCTTACACTATCCACACACACTTACACTAACATGCACTACACTACCCTACATGACGGGATACCGGTCGGGAGCTTAGTTTGTCCCGATTGGGGCGATGTCCCGTTGGTGGGAGATACCTGGGTGTGGAAAACAGTGCTAGTCGACGGTAGGTCAGCCCCGGTTCTACCCATTCAGTGGGAGAAGATCAACACCACCTCCCGATGAAAAAGCATGCACTACACTTACGGGTTTAATAACCTGTGCAGTTGACGCGCCCGAAATCACTAACGACCAACCAATCCCACCGGGGTTCAAAACATGCACAACGCCATGCACAACGTTGAAATGATCCGCCATTTCAACGTCGCACCATGTACAGACGACTCCCAACATGAGTGGCCTTCAAGAAGGCAAACATTCTTGATGGTAGCGCCCTCTTAAAGCGCGACAGAATGCAAGCAAGACTCGTATACGGGTAAGGCTGAGCCAGCAAGGGATAGTATGCACCCTGCGCGGCCTACAATTTCACACAAATTCTTGTTCTATCAGAAGGCGCAAACCTCGGGGTGAACAACTGAGCTTTCACGTTTATCCTCTCCCCTCGCTGATGCCCAAGTATGACGACAGGCTGGTATCCGGATCCTTCAGAAACACACATTGCCCTCATGGCAATCTCCCCATACAATGCCTTGGTCGGGCCGCTCTGCCAGCTCAGAGCCCCTACCTATCCAAGCTAGTACCAGAATAAAATCAATGCGCCACTAACATGTACCGTGGCAAGTTTCTCCTCTTTGCCCAGACTATCAGGCCCCTGCCATGACGAAGCCCAACGGGTGCCACCTGAACTAAGGTCTGGGCGGCTCACAGCCCACGTCCCGTTTTCTCACTGCCACCATCTTGAGGCAAGTGATGTGAGTACCTAGGCAACCCGAGAGAGGGGTAGCAAGAGGGGGCGAGAAATTAGGCAACCTGACAGAGGGGTAGCAAGGGGATGGAGGAGCAATTTGCATTGTATAATTTGAAAAAAAGACTCAATATGCCTGTAATAAATAATGTAAATAATGTAATAATAAACAATGACCCCCATCTCGATCGGGTTTTTGTCCAGTTTCCCTGATCCATTGAGCAAATGCTGAGATGGCCCCTTGATTTGCTTCAGGACGTAAATGTAGCTTCATTATGCGCACGTTTTGTTGAACTTTTCTTTTGCTTGTAGTAGTAGTAGAGCTTAGGGTGTGTTTCTATTTTGTTAACAATACAGAAAAATCAAATCTGTTTGTTCCTTTACCGTTGAAAATAAATTTTCTATAATTTGGCAACGAAAATATCTAGTTTGTGAAATGTTAATCCCTCGCTTTTTTATATTTGTTGTTATTATTATTATTATTATTCATCTTTTAACTATTAATAATAAAATTGTTGGGAAGGGACTCTGAAACTCTAGAAAGCGTGCGCAAATGATTTTTCCTCCATACTCACATACAGTTTTTGACTGTTTTTGACTAAATAAATAAATAAATAAAAACCAGGAACTCTGATTTTGGTAGATGAAGTCAGGGTGCTGTGTCATGAGACTGGCTCCCGGAAGATATGACGGACATAATGTGCCTGCTCACGTGGTTCTATTTCACATTTTGGCTTGTCAGCGGTTGCATCTCTTTGTCCTGCAGGCTGCCATCAGCGGAATGTCCATGCAGGAAGAGTTTGGATTCCAGCGAGACCTGCAGGTAATATCCAGTGATGCCTTGTATACCACACAACATTCCACCCCATCTCCTCTGTCGGTTGCTATGCAGGGCCATTTCGATTCCTGGAAATATCTGGAATAGCATATCCATGGACGGTTTTCAATTCATTCAATATTGATTAGCAATTGGAAGAGCTACAGAAAAATCTGCTTGTTTTGGTATCTAGTGTTTGTTTAATGAACGAGACTTTTGTTGTAGCATTCAAACCGATGTATTTATACCACAAAGCTTATCGCTTCGAATTTGAGTTCCCTCTAAAAAACGATGTTTTCTTTCTAACCGCAAACTGAAACTTCAATTGTGTTCTAAGCGTTAGGATATTAACAATGGCGTGTTCCAGTATGTGTGGGAAAATTTATACGAAATTAAATTATAATGAACCTACTCTTTGACTGAAAATGTATTTACAAATCGAAGTAAACGTGTTATAAATTAATACAGCAGTGTAAGAACCATATATTACAAACTCTCATTCAGGTAAAAGCGTTGTATTTTCTAGCATAATGCGATGAATATTGAAAAAGTGGACTGTATGGAGATGTGATTTGTCCATTCAGCTCTATCCCACGCGACTTTCCTGCTTAACAAACTGCCCAAATTCACCTCTCTCTTTCCGTATTCCACAGTCTGTAGGGAAGCGTGGTGTCAAGCATAAATTATCGATAAATATTGTCAACAAACTATACTGAAAGGCATCAACATATGCATATTCCTATCATTTGTCATAATAACTGTAGCCAGTTGATCGCCGCAGCTAAAGAAAGATTACATCAAATACGTTCATGCCATAAAGTTAATGGATTTTGCTAACAAGAGCTCTCAGAAAATTAGGTCTTATTCACCTGGACTTGGACATTTCTGGAAGAATTAAAATTTGTTGGAAGACAAGTTATTCATCAAATCATTTGATACCAATTGACAGTAATTGTAAACAATTGATAAAAAGTTTGAGTAATTATGAGAAAAAATGTGCTTCTGGGGTAATGGAGGTCATGGATTCTCATTATCGCGGCGTGACTGCCATTGCCCCAAACCAATACTTTATTGATCTGAATGAGTTTGAATGGACCAACTGGTGCTATTTACACATGTAGCGAGAATGGCTGAACAGAAGAATTCATCGAATAGCTCAAACGCTTCAAAAGCCTTACTTGACCAACTGCCCAGGACCCAGTGCTGCTGATCTTGGGCAACTTTGGGAATCACATTACTTTAGACGCCTACAGTTATTGTAAAATATCTGTTTACAGTACTGTGTTAATTTTGTTTCATATTTCATTAGTGACGTCCATTACCCACATGTGAGCGTAATGGGGGTAAAATGTTCAAAATTAAGTTCGATATTTGAGAGATTTTTAGTGAATATTTGATTATATTTTGTGGTGAAAACCTAAGCTTAATAACTAATATGTCATATAAAATCACATACTTGTGCAAATCGTACTGATTTATTTTGAAAAAACAAAAAATGACCCTCAATGCCCTCACTTCCCCTACTGCTTTCCCTGACTCGGCTCCGGCCCGCCTCTCCCTGCCATGTTGTCTACGATCATCGTTGCTGACATCTTGAAAATTTCATACCAGTTGAGATGTGTAGTGGAAACATATTGAAAAAACGCGTGCGTCTTCCAATTGCGTAATATAATATTGTGCACGAAAGATGTGCTGGTATTTCGCTTCCATGTTATTGCCAGAAGTAATTACTTATATCTCCGCCAGGTGTGCTTGATGTAGGCATTTTAAAAAAATGTTAATATTCATGCAGCATATACAAACAAGTGAGTTGCACATGCAGTTACCGAGGGTTTCCAGTTTCCAGGCAACACCTTGCTTTCTGAGATAGGTTGAGTAGTTCCTCCGGAAAAGGGATGTTAACATAAAGCGTATTAGAAGTAATGTATATGATTGTTATAGAAAAATTTTTTGTTTTTTATTCAAATCCAGTTTTATTCCGATCTTAATGAAATTTTGTGCGTGTGATTCTCAAAACATTACTCTTACAACAAAAGTTACTCTTCTCACGAGATAGCGTGAAAAATATCTTTTCACGTTTCCCTCTCCCATATGCTATGAAGTGTGCACTCATTTAGTTTTTTGCGAACATTTCGGAAAGGATGAGGAAACCCATGAAAGTGCATTAAACATGTCTTAAAGCTTATAAAATTTTCTACGAAATGTTTTTAACTCATTCCAATTGTGCCATTACACTTCGAGTAACTGCAATTCAAAATTATTCCCGAGAACATGCAACAATTCATCTGTTTATAGCTGTTCATAATAACGATGGTGAAAGCAATGGTGTGATTATTGTGATCTTGACAGGGCTAGGATTGTGGTTCAGGGCATTGCTAGGCGATGAAAGTTAGAGCAAGAAGTGTGGGAAGGTGTACAATGGTATATTTTACAAAATATATCTCTTTGAGGTGTATGCGTCTTAATTGCAGTTGCGATGCAGTTGACTAAAGATAATTGGAATTCTATCAGAAGCTACAGAAAATAAAATGAAGTTCTCGTTTCTTTAAATATCGCAAATAACAAAGAAGAATGGTTGTGAGTGAGAGAGTGGTTGAGATAAATGATTTTCAAATTTTTAACTTTTTCAAGAACATGAAACGTTAAATTGTTAATAAAAAATTATAGTGTTTGCCTTCATCTGTTTAATTTAATTTAACATCAGCACATCACTACGTATACTTCTTAAAGGTAGTTTTATATATATGCGTGGGAATGTTCATCTTTTAGCTAAATTCCTGTGAAACTTTGCAGGAAAGGAAAGTCAATACTGTGTACAGCACTCGCCCTGATCTGTGGGATTTGCATCTATAGCTGCCCGACATCGCCGTGGGATTATGAAGGGGCTGAAGGCCCCAGATGCGCAAAGAGGATTAGTGTTCCCGAACCACTGGATCGCGTGGAAGCTTGTACTGTCAAGGCACCGTTTGATAAATGTTTCGATGAAATGCGAGCGTGAAGGAAAATTTATGTTTGGGTGAGATCGTTTTGTATATTTTGATCATAACTAGTGTTTGAGTTGTATTCCTGTCTCTTAATTTATAAGCGAATTCTTCACGCAAGAATGTATGAAGTGAAGATTTTTAACCTCTAAAAGCGTTTTAAGACAATATGCCCTTAATTCATTTCATTTTAAGTACGAGGGAGTATGAAATAAAAAATTTGAGCAGAGCCGTTTAATTTTTCACTCAATGTCAATTTACTTTTTCGAATATACCAACTAGTATGATAGTACAATTTTTGGTATTACTCACTTTTTTAATGGTTGTTCTATATTCTAACCATATTTTCACGTAACTGAAAAACGAAGATTTTTTTTGAAACCTTTACCTTGTGTAGCTGTGTCATCTTGAAATATGGTACTGTTATAATTTAATATAATGTATTGTATGTATCACAGGAATAATTCATGTGTTTCAAAAGTGACAAATGTCATGACAGTCTGAAAAAATAATTGCTTTCCGTGTGTATTATCCTGGGGAAAATGTCGGCATTGTCTAAACAATTATATCGGATATTATAATAAAATCTGTGGAAAGAGTGAAACAAATTCACAGACCGAAATAATAAATTTATTTTATGAATATCTTCTCAAACGTGCGGACACTGCGGTTCATTACGTTTGTCATTTTAATGTATGTGTGTCGTAAAATTTTTAAAAACTAAATTTATTCAAATATACTTGTAGTGTAACATTATTTATTTGGGAGAAATTGTAGAAATACGATTAAATAGAAGGTGAGCTGTTGGTGTTGAGGGACAAATATTGAATGAACTAGAGTTTTACATAGTTACAGTATGTAATTTTGACGATCTAGGAAAATAAATTAATTTTTTTAAATTTTTTTTTGGCAATTATTGCGTACATATTGTAGAAATAAACAAATTTGCTCGTGAAACTTAAATTATTACGAAATATTTTATAAAATATTTAGGAAATTTGAATACATGTATTAGCGCTGAACATTATAAATTTTTCAAACTTTACATATGTTTAACATTATTGGACATAATATTTGATTTTTACGAAATACTCTGAAAGCTGAACATTATAAATTTTTCAAACTTTACATATGTTTAAATCCTTCTGAGACGCCCCCTTAATTTATCTTTTTTTTCTGATAACCCAAAGTTCGGGTTTACATTTTGGGGTGCAGTTGTAGGTTTGGCATGGGATTAGGAAAAAATTTGTGTTGAAATCAACCGGTTTGATAAAAGCACCTTGGAAGCAAACCATATTTGTGTCTGCCCTCTCTTTTCCTAGCGTTTCGTGGCTCTTGTTTGTGGCTCCTGTACCTTCACAGTCAATTTGGGAAAATAAACGATGACATGATGTCTATTTCATGAAAAAGTATCTTTTTGGCATTGGGCAACGAATACTCTTTCACGTACAGTTACCTCGTCTCTAAGGGGTTTGACCAAATTTTTAAATTAATTTTTAAATTACAGTTATACAATGTAAAAAAATGAAATATTTTATAAATTAAATTAACTCCTGTTTTTTCCCGATTTTCAGCAGGTTTGAAAACAAGTTCTGTGTTTCCCTCATTTTATTTCCCCCTTTTTGGAATCAACTCAGGAACCAACACTTCTAAATCTTTTTGAATTGTTTTTTTTTTTTTCGCCCTTTCGGTTTATTTTTTTCCCTCATTTCCATGTTTTAACAAACATAAGAAATATCAAAATACTTAACAAATTTTTTTAACGAATGAAATAAAGGCGAAGGCAAGACGTTCATTCTTTAATTCTTTGTTCCAAAAAATTTTAAAGTCTTTATTTTACTTTTTTATCCATAAATGCATGTCTCTTTGAATGACAAGACGAAATAGCTTCGTACTTTCCAACATTCATCAAAATATCTTTAGATATTAAAAAACCCCGTGCTATATTTCCCAGCTTGTGAATTATTAAATCTACAATTTCTTTGGGGAAAAAAATTTAATTTATATAAAAAAATTTTGTCAAAGTAAAGCTGAAATTTTCCCAAACGATAGTTTTCTTTTTTTATCGACACCAAGTTGCGCGATTTATATCCACCCGCAACCAGCCCTCCATACAGTCATGCCGATTTTCGGCTACAAATTGGATTAAACACTGATTTTACGACCAATAAGGTCGAGGCCTATTATTAAATTATTCAATATAAACCTCTATACACTATTGTATAGGGAAGTAAAAATTCACTCTGCTTCCATTTATTATGATAAATACCCCGGCAACGCGGGGAAGTTGAGTTGGTGATGAATAAAGAGGATAAAAATATATGTTGTGAAGTTGAATGTATTTTGGTGGAAAATCCATACCTTATAGAAAACTGGTGAATTAAACACCGAATTCAAACGAACAGTTTATTTTAGTATTTCAGTATTTTAGTATATAGTAAAGTTGACCACATTACTAACATTTATTTGGGAACCCTCTTTGCCAATCGCACACAGTGAAAGTAAACAAGCATTGGCTGAATTTGCGTATATATGAAAATAAAAATATCCTACAAACCTTTCATTCGTGGGTGTGTATCGCAAAGTACCGCGGTTTGTATATGACTGTTGTACTGCGGAGCGCCTCAAGAAATTATACTGTACAACAAACCTATGAGTGTGTTTATTTATTAATGTTTAGTGTCGAGTCTGAGGAACTCGTTTCTAAGTAGTAATATATGAACATAACATTTTAATTTATATATATCTATGCATTGAACACCGTTTCCTGAATCGATTGATGATAGCCAGCCACCGTTTCATGCAACACCTGTCTGCATGCGAACTCATTTGTAAATCGTTTCTGTCAAGGATGTCTATGTATCAGTAAAAATCCAAATTCATTGTTAAAAATTCTAACAAATATGTACAAAGTCGGTACAGAAGGTTGAGTTTCGAGTAATAAAAGAAAAGTATAAAGGGAGAATACAGAATTACGAATGTGCTGAAAGCAAAATAGGAAGGAAGAAAACAATGAGTAGAAAGTAGTTTAAAAGAAGTATGCGCTTGGATTCACAGCGACAACTTTCGAAACAGCCTGTTCGTGCTACAAGAGTCAGCGGAATGGTACAGCGCTAAAACTGCAGTGAGGTGAACGTCGCTGTGGACGGCGAACGGCTCTTCCTTGGCGGTGGTGACGGGGGCGGCGAGGTCGTCCACTGAGACGGATCCATCACTCGCCGCCCGAGGCTCCGCCGTTGCTGGCCTCAGCGCCACCGCTAATGCCCTTCATAAGCCCCATCCTCCTCCCTACCCCCAACCTCCTAAAGGACCCTAAGCTTCTTCATGGCCTCCCCATCTCCCCGTCGTAAATTGCCTATGAGTCTTTTGTGCTCCCAACTCGGCAGAATCGTTTTTATCCGGCCGTTATGGCTACTGCCCTCCGAACGCCCCCGGACACAACGCGGCCTTGATCAAAAACAGCGAATTTATTTACTAGAAGCTTATTAATTTTCAAGACGGCGTAAATGCTGTTGAGAAGTGGCGCGGCATCCGAAAAAGGAAAACAAACATGTAGGAGGATCCAACACGGAAAGGGGATGGAAAGTCAAGTGCCTTTGAAAGGAATACTTAAATCCTATTTTATGTGATGACAAGATGTTGGCATTTTTATTTTCCCGTCTCAATCTGTCGAGATCTTTGATGTGTGACGCCCATCCTCATGGAAACACGACTCGCCTTTTCCTTCATAAAACCTTTACGTTCGCGAAGTTCTCTCTAAGGGAATGAAGCAGTGTGTGCGTTCTCCGTTTTCATTGGGCTCTTTGCAAGATGCCTGGCTCGACGCCGACACCTGACAGTCGAGGTGCTGCCGCCGCCTTCTTTCTGAGCTCGCGTCGCTTTCTCTTACATCCCACACCCAATCTCTCCCCCGCACGCTCTCTCTCCCTCTGTTTCCTCATTTCTGTCTCTTATTTTCTTGCCGCCTCTCACCTTCGTCGTCGCTTTTGGGCGGTCGGGTCGCTCCTCGAGCAAGGCGTAGACCCGCCAAAGACATGGGCGACACTTTGAGCTTCATCACTTTGCCAATAACACGTTTATGTTGCAGATTCCCTCCGTTCACGAGATTTCAGGCGGAATCCTGCTCGTACGCCCGCGTCAGGAGATATCGCTCCATGTCAAGCTCAATTCCTGTTTTCATTCCGAGACGCCCAAATACCTCCTACAAATATTCTCTCAGCGTTCCTGCAAGCTGCTTTCGCAGTCGACGGGCGATATGGTGTCTTATTTTTTTCTCACCTTATCGCCGTTATGTTTCTTTTACTAAGTCGAGTCTATCCTCTGTTGCTAGCTATTCATAACATGTCTTTTAAAGTTCCTGGCCTCATCTGGCAACGATACCTCTGACAAAGATTCTTCTTGAAAAATGTATTTTTCTATTCATCGATCTATAAATGACACGTTATATTTTTCTATCTTCGGGGAGACTTGTAAGTTTGTCATACGTTTACACAGATATTGCTTGATATATTGAACACTTAAATGAAACTTAAAGTATTGCCTAGTAAAATGTAACTGCGGCATGTTTACGCCCTCCCGCGTGGGAAAGGAAGAATGAGATTGATTAATTGATTTTTTCGTGTTTCCGGGAGCGTCGACTGCTCTGGTCATTAGTCCCGTTAATGTAGTGCATGCTTTTTCTCGGGAGATGGTGGTGATCTTCCCCCGCTGGATGGCGAGATCCGGTGCCGACCTGCCGTCGACTAGCGGGGTTTCCCCCTAATCAGGACTCTCCCACCAGCGGGGCACCGCCCAGCCGGACAAGCTCTAAGTTCCCGACCGATCTCTCAGAGTATGTGGTAGTGTAGTATATGTTAGTGAAAGTGTGCGAGCATGTGTAAGGGGACAGGATAGGACAAGGAAGACGAAGGAAAGATCCCGCATGGTCCGTGGCCCGTTTGGTAGGGTACTGCTTCGACATTCGCCTGATGTTGATCGGAGGAACCACGGAAATCTACCGATCAGAGCAGCCGGACGCTAGAATTCTCCTCCAGACAGCGACTGAATTGGACCTAGCTGAAAGAGAATGAGATAGGGAGAATGGGAGTGGGAGGGAGTGCGCAACGACGGAGGGAAACATACGTAGTTTGCAGAGTTGCAATTCCTTAGTTTCAGTTTTGATGTTTAAGGGGAGGTTGTGCAGCCTATCTCTGTAATGTTATTTGTGTTGTTTACGTACCTTCATCTCTAAAACTATTTTATGAAGCTCTTAGAAAGTTTACACGCTATTTTACCGCAATGTTCATCACACGCTGTGTTTTGTTCATAACAATTCAACGACATTTACACCGTTTAATAAGTTTTTGTCCGTTTGAACACTTGTTTGTAAATATCCTCAATATCCGAATTTTGAAGAACCGAATTCTTAAATAAAAAACAAGAAATAACCGCAAATATATGACACCCAAGTGGTGAAAACTTTGTACAGTTATGTGCAACAGTTTTTGAGAAAAAAGGTACATGAAAAAATAATTTTCAGGAAATGCAGGTTTTGTAACAACACACATCTATCACAATTATGGTGCACATTGTGGCTCATCAGCATCTTCCTTCTTATTCTCTGAACGTTTCGTCGTTGTTCCTAGAATCTTACTCGTTTTCAACTTTTTCTACCGTCTTATCTGCCTTTCCCCCCTGTGACTAAGTAGTAATGTAGTATTGTAGTGTTCTGTGGTGACTAAGACACTATAAAACCATTCAAAATATACAAACTACAACGCACGATATTATCATAAATTGTCAGGAAACAAATGATTATCGCGAGGTATCTTTGACACATAACTCTAATTACAACAACAAAAGTAATTTTCCTAAAAAACTTCGAAAACAAAAAAGTATAAAATGTGACGTAAAAATAGGCGTGACGCTTGGCGCGCCTTTACATTGAAATGTTTAAAATCCCTTAGTAACATAATATCTCGAAAAATTGCGCTATGTTATGTGAATATTAAGGACTGAAAATTACACAGAAAACGAAAATCGAAAATTTCGATCCTATGACATGTACAACCTTCCCTTAATTTCGTTGTAATTGCTTACTTTCCTTTTCTATGTTACGTTTGCATGAAGTATGTTTTACTGAAAAGATCTTTGAAATATTTTAATGAACAATATGAAAACGTTCTTGAAAAAGTTTGAAAGTGAAGAATTAGTGAAGATGTTCGATTTGCAAGGGACAACGACATTAATATTCATAATATTGACTCAAGATCGATTGTCTCTTTAACCCTTTTCCGAGCAACCAATTTTAATAACGCATCCGGAGAAGTGTATGCGACGGAATTATGCTTACAGATGTACTTTTAGGACATGGATAATGAAACAGAACTTAATATATATTTTTTTTATTTTAACAAAACCTTTCAAAATACTTTAAATTGTTTTTAAACATTTTTTTCGTTTATTACAGATCGTACACTTGGTTTACCTGGGTACGTTGGTGACAGACAAGCTTTGAACAGATACTACATCTCGTTGTTTCCTACTTCATCTCCAAGAGCACAAATGACATCTTGTTTGGCATTTTTATAAACTTTGTGAGTTGGGAGCTGCTTATTTTTTGATAACGTGTGTTCAATCCTGTTTGACTGTCTTCTTAAAATTTGTTTACGAACAAAATCATTCGCAATATCAACAATAAATAATCGTATGATCTCATGTTTTCTAATATTCAGTACGAGTCCGCAACATACCTGTGACTGTTCTGTTTTCCCGCAAAACCTGGACCACACACGACTTCAGAAACACTCTCCTGACCTTTACTAACCCGCTACATACTAACCCGCAACAACTCTGTCTACGAAGGCTGTCTTCTTAGAATCGCTCACGCTTTGTCTTAGATAACATCCCGATGAAATGACGTTGCGCAACCCAACATCCGTCCATCGCTTGGACACGAAACGACCGTCAGCTAATCGACCAAACACAACCAGAAAATGAAATATTACACGTAGGACAGCCCTGGGTCCAATGGGCACCGCTTGCCCGATTGCGGTTGAAAACGATAAAGGTTTTTTTTATTTATTATTCAGTAACGCTTTCGTAAAATGGTTGCGAGTACAATTAAAAAACACCATAGCAAACAAAGTCACAAAAAAATATCCCATCTCGTTCCATACTTTTCACGTAAAATATTGAAAATTTTGCTTCCAGGTCCAATAGACCCTGGTTGCCCGAATGAGGGATAAAAATAGGTAAGCTTTAGCTTTGATATTGATTCAGTGGTGAGTTGTAGTTGACATTTACATAATCGAAATGATTGAAGGCGTTGTCATAGTCAACAATAGTATTTATTTCAATAATAGCAGCTTTCGATGGCTTAGCCATCATCATCAGCTTTCTGATACACGAACAAAAAAAAATTAAAAAATCAGTTTTCTTGTATCAGAAAACTGATGATGGCTAAGCCATCGAAAGCTGCTATTATTGAAATAAATACTATTGTTGACAATGACAACGCCTTCAATCATTTCAATTTCAAGCTTTAGCTTGCTTACATAGATTAATTTTACAAAGTGTTTTAGTATGAAATGCGTTTGGTGGTATAAAATGCGTCAATTCTCATTATTTTTATGTTGGGAGGGCCTATTGTTGAAGCCTCATCGTCAACATGGGCACTATAGCGAAGCAAACGCTTCATATCCTGTTTATTGTATTCAAGTTGTCGTTTTTTCCATGTTCTCGGGTAGTGAGCCGATACCTTTTCGTGTGCAACAAAGGATAAGAACCTATATGTACGTTAATAATAATATTAATAATAATAATTCATTACATAAATACAAATCAGTAAATCGGGTGCAAATAATGATAATACACGTTACTTACGAATGTGCAATGATCGTAATAGCTATCAGGAATGTTATGTATGTTCCCCCAAGTATGTCTTAGTGTAGTTGATTTCTGTCTAACGACAATAAAATTAAACAAAGTTGACAACTTTGACAAAAAGTTGACAAAGCTGAGATCTTTCTCAGCACAACCGTGACGCTTCACCATAATAAGAAAACACGTGAACATTAAGTGGCTGAAAAATTCTATTAAACTCAAGTTACATACTTATAACTTATATCATTTAAATCCCTGATAACCATCATGGCTGTGTTATATATTTTATCACAGCGCGATTACATAGCACAGCAAACTATGAAATCTAATGCATGGGGCTCTATCTATTCATTAGAAAAATATTTAAAATGAATTTAAGAAATACTAACGCGTAATTTATAAATCCTATTGAAATTGAAAACTGATTTAAACTGTTTGGACATTACAGAGAGCTGAAAGAAATCAGAAAAATCATTTACACGTGTATCGTAAATATTATCTAAAAATCCAAAATTAATTGTAAAGAATACAATTAATTTTGAATTTTATTAATTGTTTTTTTTATTTATATTGATAATTAATGATGTTTGAATTGATAATTTTATAATGCTTATCTTTTTAACATTGAAAATGGAGCAATGCGGTGGTGACAAATTTCCAATCGGCACAAGCCAGATTGCGAGTGTTGTTTTAGAAAGGAGCCCTTTGAAGCAAAAATCGAACTATCCAGCTACATTGCCTTAGACTGATTCATTAATTATTTCTCTTTCTTCTGGCGTGTCAACTGCTAATGTTGTTAGTTCCGTGTGTTAGTGCAGTGCATGTTTTTAAACGTGGGAGGTGGTGGGCATCTTCCCCGCTGAATGGTACGATCCAGCGCCGACCTCCACGTCGGCTGGTGGGGTTTAGCCAACCAGGTATCTCCCACCAGCGGGGCACCGCCCCTTACGGAACAAGTTCCAAGCTCCCGGCAGTGTGGTAGTGCAGTGCATGTGTGTTAGTGGACCGAGAATCAGCCCCCCGCCCCCTTAATTCTCCATGTGGAGGTAGTCGACGGCAGGGTTTTCGACATCAGCTTTCCAGCTAGGTCAAATTCAGTCCCTGTCTGGAGGAGAATTCCAGCGGCCGGCTGCTCTGATCGGTAGTTTTCCGTGGTGTCTCCGATCAACACCAGGCAAATGCCGGAGCAGTACCCTACCAAACGGGCCACGGACCACGCGCGATCTGTCCTTCCTCTTCCTTGTCCTATCCTCTCCCCTTACACACACACACACTTACACTAACCTGCACTAACTCTGCAAACTACGTATGTTTCCCTCCGTCGTTGCGCACTCCCTCCCACTCCCATTCTCCCTATCTCATTCTCTTTCAGCTAGGTCCAATTCAGTCGCTGTCTGGAGGAGAATTCTAGCGTCCGGCTGCTCTGATCGGTAGATTTCCGTGGTTCCTCCGATCAACATCAGGCGAATGTCGAAGCAGTACCCTACCAAACGGGCCACGGACCATGCGGGATCTTTCCTTCGTCTTCCTTGTCCTATCCTGTCCCCTTACACATGCTCGCACACTTTCACTAACATATACTACACTATCACATATTCCGGGAGACCGCTCGGGAGCTAGAGCTTGTCCCGGCTGGGGCGGCGCCCCGCTGGTGGGAGAGTCGTGGTTAGGGGGAAACCCAACTAGCCGACGGTAGGTCGGCGCCGGATCTCGCCATCCAGCGGGGGAAGATCACTGCCATCTCCCGAGAAAAAGCATGCACTACACTAACGGGACTAATGACCAAAGCAGTTGACGTGCCCGGAAACACGAAAAAATCAATCAATCAATCCATGTGGAGGTACTTTCAGCGACCTCAATTGATGCTCTGACAACCTATGCTGGCGGTCCCTGTTGACGCGAGAATCCACCCACCCCGCCGCATTCTCGTCTCAGCGTGGCCGCAAGTTTCGGTCTCCACCGCGCATGCGCGTCGCGTCCCGCCCCCCCCCCCCCACCACCGCCGCCACCGGCCGCCTCCGTCGCCCAGCGCGCCCGCGGCAGCGTGGTCATCAACAGTGTTCGCGCTGGGGTTGCCAGCGGAGTCGTCAACGGAGGTGGGGGTGGAGGGGGGTGGGGCTGCCCGGCGCCGCGGCGCTGCGTGCGGTGCGACTTCGGCGGCGCGCTGGGCCCGACGCGGACGGCAACGCCAACGCCGCCGCGGGGCTGAGCAGCAGCGCGCGCGGGGTGGTGGCGAGCGGCGCGCTGGCGCTGGACAACCGCTTCGCCTGGCTCGACAACCGCAACGCCGACCTCGCCGCCTGGAGGCACGCCCCCGCGCTGCTCGCCTACGCCGCGCCCTACCAGCGCCTGCCCGCGGGGCGGCCGCTCCGGGGAGCAGAACACGACGACGAGGAAGCGGAGGACGAAGAGACGCTGGAGGACAGTGGGTCCGACACCGACAGTGACAAGCCGCTCATCGTCATCGGGCGAAGGTAATACTTTTTTTTTTTTAACTTTATCAATAGAGAGTTTTTTGGTCGACCTGAATGGCCGAGGTGGCTAAGTACGAGTACCGACTCAGCGCTTCGGTCGGAAGGGTCGCGGGTACGAGTCCCGCCTTGGGCATGGCTGTTTGTCCTTTGACTTTGTATGTATGTGTTCACGCGGAGGGCCTCGTGTTCTGCTGACCCCAGATCAGAGGAGCTCGCAAGTGTGTTGGTGTCTAGTGTATGGTCGAATATGCGTCCCTTCGGGACGTAAAGGGCAACCGCCTGTCGGCTGGATAAAATCCCTAGGGAAAAAAAGGAGAGTTTTTGCTAATCGTGGATTTGAAAGACGTAACACGACAATTCTGGAGGAATTGTTCTGCGCATGCGCAGACATGAAATGACGGGATTTCGAATGTCGGCTCCCGTCATTCTCTCTGTTTTGTCGTCTACGACAAACGTACACTTTGCGTAGTTTACCACTAAACACGAATTCAACACTAACACACAATGAGCATGGAAGAAACGATAAATACAACATCCATACTACCAATATAATATGACAGGAACTTAATGGTTAAGTTTTTCTCAAGTTAATTCAAACATGTGAGGGATAAGCTAAGGTAACTCTTTACGATTTGGAGGTTATGTATATACAGAGGCTACATTGATTGTCACGAAAAATTTATTATTTAACCTTTTGGATGCCAATCATTTCCCATTCCTAATATAAACAATATAAATATGTTATAGTAAAATAGCGGGGTTATCTAGAAAGCTATAGTTTTCTTTGGAGAAAGACAAGGATTTCATTTTCGTATGATACAATTAGATTTCATGTATTATTATGTATTTACTATCTTGTAATCCTAAAAGAAGCAAAAATACAGTAAGAGATACACAGATGTTTCATAAAAGCTTTTAGATCGTGTTAGAGGTATTCAATTCCAATTACTTCCTAGTGCTAACGTATGTTTTCGATTTGTACGATATGAAAAAAAAATTTTTCTGAAGATACATTATATTTTTTTGACAATAATGATAACGTACTACGAGAATTCATTTCCCTTTTTGCAAAAATTCTCTATTTTATTTATTTTACAACAAAAACAGTTTAACACTATGACGTGCTACGGGGAGAAGTGAATTCTGTGCACGTTTTTAAAATTATGTGATCCCTACCCTAAGCCTCACACAAACTGAATTTTGAATACAGAAAAAAAGCGTTTTTTGAAGAATTATTAATGAAAGTATTCTCTCCGATGTAAGAAAATCTATTTTCAAGAGCAAATCAGCAATACATTTGGACTATTAAACAACATATTTTGTTGTTATTTACATTGTTTGCAAAATTGTAAACAATAAAACAATCATATACTGATTGCCTTCATTATGAGAGTAAGTAACATGTAACGTATTAACTCTTTTCTTCTGTTTACGAAAATAATCGTTGACAAAGACGAAACATTCTCGTGAGTGCTTTAAACCAAATTTACTAGATAATGTTGTAAATGTATTTCAGACTATTTTCGTGAATGACGTTCAATGACGATATAGAGAAAGATGCTTTTCATGTACTTAGTCCCGTGTTATCAATTCGTTTTGTTTATTTTTATTTTCTGCCAAGGTGTGAGGCGAGTGACAAGTGTGAATTTGGAAATAATAGCTACCGGAACTCGGTGTTTCTTTGAAGCACAGTGAATAGTGGATATAGTAAAATCACATCGGCCTTACCACTATGGACAAACAATCGACTTCTGAACGGTTTACAATATCGAAATGTAATTTTCACCTAGCAATACTGAATCACGCAATAAGTAATACAGAGCTAGTGTTGTATTTATTATTCTTGAAAACGTTAACCATCTATAATTTAATTGGAATTTTTTAATGAAGTAAAATACGAAGAAAATCTTGAAGCCAGTAAGAATGATGTCAGTGGGTACCAGGTACGAGCCATTTTTTCATTTATTTATTTATTTTACGTCAAAAAAAGTTAAAAACTGCGTATGACGTGCTATGCATCATGTCATATTTTCTGAGAAATATGACGTGTCTCACAGACTAGAAAATAAGAGTAAAATTTTAGTATTTCATTATTGTAGACGAAAATTATTTATTGGAACTGTATTTTGTCTGATTTTTCTGTCCTTCCTGTCACAGTCATTGATTTGCTTCAGTTTTCTTTCCACCTCTCCTCTCCCTAACGATTTACACGCTGCAATTGCTGGAACATGGGCAAGGATATCAGCAATTTTTTCTCTTCGCTGCTGAGGCAAATAAAATGAAATAGCCTGTAATTTTAAATGGTGTGGTAGGAGTGCACAATTTTTAACCCAGCATTACTTTTATAAAATTAACAATTGTGACATTGCGTTTATCTTTTTCTATCTGAAATAGATATATTACAATACATATTCTCTATTTATATGGAAAAAATATCAAACGGGTATTTATTTATTAAAGTATTTTAAAAAATCAATTTCTCTATGACGTGTAACAATCACAGCTATTCCACATTGCTGAAAGTAAACTGCACTTGATATTGTGAACTGTTAGAAGTTATTTGAGGTGTTTGTGGATTGTGAGTAGCCTATAGTTAATGAGGAAATGGAAACGCATTTTCATTCTGTAAATATTACTAACACATTTGTTTCTGACACTTTTTTATAATGCCCAAATATTTATCCTTTTTTCTTGTCTAGGAATTTTAAATAAAACAATTACTAATTTCAAAGCAAGAATTAACAAAAAATCTTCTCACTTACCCCTGTCTACATTTTTTTCAATTTTCGAAAATTCAATTCAATGGAAATTAGGCCGCGACGTATTTTAACATCTTTTTCTCTACCCAGAAAAACGTAATTCAAAAATCTATTTTTTGAGAACATATTTAAATTTTGTTTTGACTTTATTTTTTGGGGGGCAAGTATCCCCAAAATCATCATATTCGTTTCAAATTTATAGAATCTTGTGTTGGGCCAGATCCATCCGGGAATAACAATTTTGGAAACAATGCACTTAATTGGTTAACGTGCTACCGTTGATGACGGACGGACGCACGCACGCACGGACAGACGAAAGGACAATCAAACGAATGAACGGACAGACAAAAGAGCAATCAAACGAATGAACGGACAGACGAAAGAGCAATCAAACGAATGAACGGACAACAAAACAATCAAACGAATGAACGGACAGACGAAAGAACAATCAAACTAATGAACGGACAGAGAAATAACAATCAAACGAATGAACGGACAGACGAAAGACAATCAAACGAATGAACGGACAGACGAAAGAACAATCAAACGAATGAACGGACAGACGAAAAAACAATCAAACGAATGAACGGACAGACGAAAGAACAATCAAACGAATGAACGCACAGACGAAAGAGCAATGAAACGAATGAACGGACAGACGAAAGAACAATGAAACGAATGAACGGACAGACGAAAGACCAATCAAACCAATGAACTAACAGAGGAAAGAACAATCAAACGAATGAACGACAGACGAAAGAGCAATGAAACGAATGAACGGACAAACGAAAGAACAATCAAACGAATGAACGCACAGACGAAAGAACAATCAAACGAATGAACGGACAGACGAAAGAACAATCAAACGAATGAACGGACAGACGAAAGAACAATCAAACGAATGAACAGACAGACGAAAGAACAGTTAACGAATGAACGGACAGACAAAGGAAAGGTCAGAGTGACTAAGATGACCACAACCTGATGCCAGCGCATTGCAGATACCTCCTTCACCCGTCAGAGGTGGCGCGATGTAAAGTGACGCGTGGGGTGACGCCTGAGTTGAAAGGGCCGTATATATTTCGTTTCGTAGTGTTTTGAATGACAAACAAAAATCCTCCAGATATGAAATCCATTAATTTGTAATACTACAAGAAGACACATATATTGAAAAATGTATTAAATTGATGCAACCTTTATTTGTGGAAATAAAGTCAGCATGCAGTTATGAAGTTGTGTATGTCAAGATATCAAAGGAGTTTTGAGCAAGCCAAAATAATAAATATTCTTGAATTAAACGAACTAAAGATACCAATTTGAATATATAATCGTTAAACGTTATTGACATTGTAGTTTGTGTTGATAAAACCCCTCATATTTTTTCATTTGCGGGAGGGGGGGTGTTGGCACATGCAACACGGTTAGTTCGTCAGCATTGTTTACTTTGCACTCAGTTTTTGTCTTCTTAACAGTAATCGTAGGGAAAATTCAAATTTTGTGAAAAATCTTTTAGGAGGGAGTTCACGTTCATTCATGTACCGTCTCAGTAATCGAAAAAGTTTCGAGTTAAAATTTTGTGGAATGTTTTCCATCGTCGCACGGTGAAAATGCAAAAAGCGTTTACATGTATGGTCATTGCAATCGGCAAGGCACACAGTTACGCGCAAACTTATACTTTGAAAGCTGTACTACTGATTCACTTCCTGTCCTAATGGAATTTGTCCCCATGACAACTTTTGCCAACAACTACGGCAAAGGTTGTAATATAAAACTATGTCGTCTGTCATATTGTGTCAATTGGCAGGTCTCACCACAGAATATCTCTTCAAGCTTTCTCGAGACAAACATCTTGAAATATCACCCGGAAATTTTGTTTGTTGTAATTTCACCAGTAATTTCTTTTCAAGTGACTAGAATCAAATATCATTGGAAAATGTCAATTTCTAAAGATTTCAGTTTTCTCTCCTAGTGAATTTGTTGTGGTCAGAGAGGTACCCAGAATTTTCTTGGGGATGGGATATAGGTAAAGTGCCCAGTCGATATGATATTTAAAGATAATTTTTCATTTATGATTAGTATAAAATGAATTTATATTTGCTGACTTAAATCTATGAACAACATAGTACCATTTAGATCAGTTTGTCTTAATGACGATGGGCATTTTCGAGAAAACTATAGATTTAATACACTAGGGTGCTTGTTTGAAAATAAATTCGAGCTTTCTCATCCACCAAATTTATTTATCTGTTCTTTAAATGAAAAGTCGTGGGCCTCAGTTTTATGTGGACTACTGTTATTAACTGGTGTATAGAATAAAATTGCATTTTAATAATTTATTAAAATTAATTAAAGAACGCTGATCTGGCACTTCTCCCATTACGGTGATTTATTGTGCCAGGAACATCAGCAATAAATATTTGAGCACGCGTATGACTGCGACATTATAAAACGTGGGTAGCCAAAGATAGTGATTTTTTAAGTTCGAAAATTGAGTATTTTTGTAAGCAACGATGAGTGTGTGTGTAAGACTAATAGTGTCCAGCAATCTTTTGGGCCCCTTTAAAAAAATCTTTCAAAGTTATCAGTGATGAATTACGTTTTGAGTTTTTTTTTGATAGCAGTTTTCCTCTTCTGTCGATTTCCAACCTACATTCTAGTTCTAGGTAAGATAAAACATTTCAGTTACATTTTCAGAAAAAATTTTTACTGTGTTTTCAGAAACACTTTTACAGAAATACTTTTACTGTGAACACTCTCTGATAAGCCTCACTCATTGCATTGGTCTCGGAGAATAAATAATGAACAACATGAAACAATAGTTTTGAGATTTGCGATATTCCGTAGAGTGCATATGTTGTTTTCTTTCTAGTTCTTCTCTTTGTGATGTATCATAGGGTTCAACAACGAGTTTTTTGTTTCTTTCTTGATTCTAAGACCGGTTGTCACTCTTGTAGATCTACAGGAAACAACTATCTCAAACTGCATTCTTCCATGGAAAAAATCTTTTATGTAATACTTGGACTCGTTTGCAGGTAATTAAAAGCTTTCTTTATATTGTGCCATAGTATGAAATAATATCATATTCACACAAGAAATAATGTTTTACATAAATGAATAAGAGCATTTAAGATGATAAATACGTGAATAAAGATCTTTTTAGTGCCTTGATAATATAAAAGAATAGTTTCAGAAGTTTAGAATTTCCGCCACTTGGAGAGCAAACTTCTCTAAAATCTCATTACATTATTTCTAGAACTTTTACTATTATGAAATTCAACATTTTGACCCTCAAAATGCTAAAACCAGTTAATCACTATTAGTGCTCATATAAAATTTAATAAATCTTTTAAACCTTCTATTCCTTTTTTTGTTTGGAGATTATTTCTTGGTACATTATTTTCTCGACAACTCCGAATCTTCAAACTTAGTGTTTGTTAATAAAAGCAAATTACCATGTACAAGAAGGAAATATGACTAGATAATCAGATTTTCTAATTAATTGTTTCCGGAGTTTAATAACAATGTTCTTGGTTATTTTATGTACAAAAAAGAACAGTTCCCGAATTGGGATGACATTTTTAATTAACTGAATCCTAACTAGACTCGTGTACTGCTCGTTTGAATTCATTCTGGGACTGCTTAACCAACGCCACCTGGGTGGCCTTTGTGACTGTTCGCTTGGGCCTTTGGCTGAATAGCGCATGCCAGCGGACACTTATTCGTTCAATGTAAATGTAAAATTTTTCATTGGTTGAAAACTTACTGATTAAACTCGATACAATTTGGGTAGCTATCGGAAAATACAAATCTCCCCTCTTCCATCCCCCCCTCCCTCTCACTCACTCACGACGCATACACACACACACACACACAGCACCAAATAGCCAAGCTCATTTTCTTTTTTGTATTAGACCTGAGGATGGTTCATCCCATATGTTATTGAAATCATATAAAAAACTCTTGAAACGAAATGCCGAACAAGAAGTAATACAATTTTTATAAAAACATAAATAAAAAGAAATTATTATTACATTTGGGTTGCTGAGCAACGGTTCAGAATCGTGATGTTTTCTACTTAACTGTTCGACTGTCGCCGTACTCTGATTTATTACATCCTGAAAAGGTATCTACATTTCCAATTCTTCGTTCAAGTTTCTTTTATTATTGATGAAATATCATAGAAAGGTGATAGATAGAATTCGATCGTCATAATGATAAAACCGCTTTAACTCAGCTATAGAAACACTTTAAATGTTATTGAATGTTTTTTGAGTAAAATAATCAATATATTTAAAATCGTTTGAATTAGATTCACAAACGAATAGTTTACTATGCAAAGTTAAATCTTATTCAAAACTTCTTCATGTTGTTCCATTCCCGAGCGAGTGTAAAATGTCTCTACTTCTTTATCGTCTTAATGTCACTTAGAAATCAGTTTGACCCAGTAGAAGTGAATATATACATTCCATATGATACAGAATAACCGTTTTCGAACAACACTTGTCTTACACGTGCGTATTCTTAACATGCAGTTCATTCCATAATAAATTTAACTATCTTTTCCTGTTTCTTCAATATGAAAACAATGAACATAATTGTAAAATTTTTGCAGTTGCAAGTGTTGTTTCTGAGCAAATGGTATACAATTGCAGAAGAATATATAGTTGTAGGCACGTTGAATGATGTAGGAACATCAGCCTACCATCAGTGGTAAAACCTAACTTTTCCTGACCGTTGGTCTACCCTCTCTGAGCTATAAACAGTTGAAGTCAGAAGCTGGCAGTGAGCACTGATGACATTCCAAACATAGAAACTTCGTTTGTGCGGGAAAAAGTAACTTGTTCCAAAGGCGAGAATTCTCTTCGTGATATTTCACAATAATACCTAAAGAAATGGATAAGGCAGGTCCCGGGTTTATCACAAGAGGCTTCTCAAACTTCTGAGACATTTAAGAGAACGTATAGTAGCGGCGATGCAAAATATCAGAAATTTGCGAAAGCATCTGTATTGGAAGAGAACAAAGTTTTGATGTATCTATTGAGTAGCGTTTTTATATGGAGCTTTTGCCTACATTGAAGCATTTTCACGATACATAGAATAAAGATAAAAAACTAATGACCCTTTTTTAATTCCCAAGAAACGTCCGGTAAGAAAAGATAACATTCAACGAAACCAATTTATCATACTTGTAACTATATTTTTTGTAGCATTTATCAACTTTTTAAATATCTTCTAATAAAATGTTGATTTATAGTTGAAGTAATTAAAAACGTATTTTTAGTTACTATTAGAATGACACAGTCCAAAAGAAATTTATTAAATGAAACAAGATTCATCACTTCCGGCAAACAAAGTCAGTGTGTTTTCAAGTAATTAACAAGTAGTACATTACACAATGTGAGGGGCAATTTTTAAATACGAAATTCAGATTATATTTCTAGCAAAGACGTATTAAGAACGAAGGTCAATTTAACTACAATGAAAAAATTTTTGAATATATGAGCAAAAAACCCTTTGGGGTTGAATTATTTCCGACCTCCCTCAATAGCAGGATTAACTCTGATTTCCCAGAGGTTGTCATAGCTTCAAAAATTCTAGTTGACGACTTAGTAACAAACACTCCCATTCTACCCCATTTTTCAATCCATCGGTCAAGAAAACGAGGGGTGAAAACAAAATTTTAAGAAAAAGCAACATTTTTTTCTCCTTTGATTATACGAATTTACGTGGATTCACTGGCAAATCATTTCGACAAAACTTGTGATTATTAAATCAACAGACTCGGTAATGGTAAATTTTCTAGATTAATAATGAGAAGTTTACAAGAATCACGTGGGGGGGATTTTCTTATTATTCGTGCAATTCTTTTTTTTTAATCCAAAAGTCTGGGAGCTATAAGACGTATTTCCCCCGCATATTATACCTTATATATGGCAATTGAACACTCGGAAATATGCACAACGAGCAGTATGAAGGCTGACTGAATTTGAAGAATTTGAACGCGTAGAACAATGAACTTAATGTGTGTTCGGGTTTAAATGGACGTTCCTTTTTAAAGGGTTTTACTGAATTGAGAGACCTAAAAATTTGTTACATTAACATCAGTCAATGCCAAGCCGTTCATTTTCAATGGAGTGCAAAATTTTTATTTGAGATGGAAACTGCATTGAAACGGTTTTCTTTTCGTTTACTATTTAATTGTTATTAGGGGAAACCCAAATTTTAAAATCACATATTGTACTATTTACGTTCCCTTATTGCAAAGAATAATCGTATTATCACCAAAGAGAACTGTTATTCCGCTTGAAACGTTGAGGACATTGTTTACGTATACTAGGAGGAGAATAGGCCCTAAAATCGATTCTGCTGGACTCTATGTACAATTAAAGAGTCGTGAAGGTGTATACATAAATGTTCCATCATTCCAATAAGGCATTTTACTCTCTGAGACCGTTGTTTAAGGGACAAATAACCAGTCTTAGAGCAATATCACGATTCCATATGAATGCATTATTAAGAAAGTTTTGCAACGCATCTTTCGATATTTAGTAGAGAAAGAAGGAATCAATTGGGTACAGAACAGGCAATTTGGTCTCTCTAGGCGAGGATCTTTTTCGGTAAATCTATAACATGGGGAAGGGGGTTTTTTCCCCCCTGAAGGGAAAGGAACAAGGGTTTGGGGAAAGATTCCGGGGGCGCTCAACAGCTTAGATCGCCAGTCCCGAAGTGTAGTGCATGTGTTTTCCTCGAGAGGTGGCGGTGATCTTCCCCGGCTGGATGGTGAGATCTGGCGACGACCTACCGTCGGCTAACGGGTTTTCCCCAACCAGGTATCTTCCACCAGCGGGGCACCGCCCAGCCGGGACAAGCTCTAAGCCCACGACCGGTCTCCCGTCATATGTGGTAGTGTAGTGCATGTTAGTGGCGGGGTAAAGAGGAGGATAGACAAGGGAGAGGAAGGAAAGAACGTGCGCGGTTCGTGACTCAGTTGTTAAGATACTGCCCCGGCATTCGCCTGGTACTGGTCGGAGAAATCGCAGAAAACTCACGATAAGTGCAGCCGGCCGCTAGAATTCTCCTCCAGACAGCGACTGACTTCGACCTAGCTGAAAAGTCAGGCATTGAAAACTTGCCGCCGTTGGAATTGGATTCAGACCTCCCGGTCAGAGGCGCTATAGTGACATCCCTTGATGCACTGAGCTACCGCTCCCGGTCGTACGAAGAATATTTCGCCCCGATTCAAACGGCCACTTTATCGGCTATCGAACTGTTATATCCACGAACTTGGTAAACTCTAACTTGTTTTGTGAAACCGAGCTGAAAATTGTGTATTTTCAAAAACCCTTAAACGATATTTTCTGAAGATCGGCTCCAAATTTTTCAATGAAAATTTATATGAAAAACTTTATTTTACCTTTCTGTAATATTTTTAAAGACATATTTCTATCCTACAAATAGAGAACTGATAATTGATAAAATGTGAAAAAATGTCTTCTTGGCGCCGATAGGTAGAGAAAAGTCCAATAGCTAGATTTGATGTTAAGAGCTTAGAAATTAGATTAACTAGATTACACCTAGAAACTTTATTCAATTCATCAGCACTTCTAGTTTATTTTATGTCCCATTTTGTATAATATTTATAATTTCATTACAATAAGTAAACGAAAAATAGGCTCAGTCACTCACTAGATTACATTAAGAATGTTAGAAGTACAAGCATTAATATCAAGAAAAACAGTACCTGAAAGATACTTGTATGAATATTTATACACATAAAACTGAAACCGGGAGCGGTAACTCAGTGCATCGACTGATGCCACTGCAGCGCCTCTGACCGGGAGGTCCTAGGTTCCCACTCCCCACGGCGGCAGGATTTTCGACACTAGCTCTTCAACTAGGTCGAATTCAGTCGCTGCCTGGAGGAGATTTCTAGCGGCCGGCTGCTCCGATCGGTAGTTTTCCGTGGTTTCTCCCATCAACACCAGGCGAATGCCGGAGCAGTACCTACCAAACGGACCACGGACCGCGCGCGATCTGTCCTTTCTCTTCCTTGTCCTATCATCTCCCCTTACACACACTTACACTAACATGCACAACACTACCACATATTTCGGGGACCGGTCGGAGCTTAGAGCTTGTCCCGGTTGGGGCGGTGCCCGCTGGTGGAGAGTCCGTTTAGGTAAATCTCAATTAGCGACGGTAGGTCGGCGCCGGATCTCTCCATCCAGCGGGGAAGATCACCGCCATCTCCCGAAAAAAAATATGCACTACTCTCACGGGACTAATGACCAAAGCAGTTGACGCGCCCGGAAACACGAAAAAATCAATCAGTCAATAAAACTGTAGCGCACTGGTTTACACTTTCGTGAGACTCCCCTTGTTACACATTTCTGTCTTGAGGGGTATATTATGATAGGAACTGCCTTGCCTTCCTATTGGTTGCGTTTTAAAGCGTCACGAGTACTTCTTACTACAGCTGCTGTTGAGTAGTTACAACATGATTCATTTATAAATACCTCTTTACTTAAAAGAAAATAAACTGTTCAAATATTTGTGTTTCTGTACGAGCGTTTAGAAGTGAATTCTGTTTAGAAGTGAATCCCTATCTCTCATTATCAGTTTAGAAATTAGTTTCTCTAGGATAGTCATTAGTAATTCTCTGATTATTGCTATTTTCAAAACCAATTTTTCAAAATGTTCTCTCGTAATTATTGCTTGGAAATATGAGGTCGTGAATTAAATCTTAAATGAACTTGTCCTCAATTGCGCTTGTTACTAATTCAAGATTTGCGTGATGGTAAATGATGTGATTTTGCATACTAAAATCATATGACAGGAAGTGTACCTCTGTTATGTAGCAGCATCCTTCCCTTTTTGATAATAAAGTAATACGGAAAATAACATCATAACGCCCATAAAATGTACACAAAACCGCTCTTCTGAACCTTTAATTACTAAATGATTGCTTATTATTTCACAATGAAATTGCGGTTTAATAATTTTACCTTCATTTTAGCGTAGAAAACAAACTCGACAGCAATGTGTTAGTATAGATTATCTAATTTTGTTAATTAAAATTTTGAATTTTTTGCCAATTAACTAATTACTTAAACGTTGATCTAATTGTTTTGGGGAATGAGGAATAAAAATACAACACTGTTACAAATTGTAGTCTTTTTATGACGCTACGAGATTAATCTCTGTTTATCCAATGTTGGTATCATCTTGCAAAGGGAATAAGTCTTCAATGAGTTTACTAATTTAATTTTGTAACAGGTATATATTTGAAGTTTATTAGTACGGACTGGCTTTTTCGGTGTAGTAGTGTTTCTAAAATTTAGGTTTCCTTTGAAGCGTAAAGTTGTTAAGTATTTTCTCTAAATAGCTTGAATTATTTCCAGAGCCAAGTTTTTAAATTGTAGGTACACTTAAATATCTTTTGTTCGAAGATTCAATATTTTGATATTAATTTACATCGTAATTTTTGAGTCACATAGGTGTACATGTAGAATACGGTAATTCTGTTTAAAATACAGCACATACTAGTACCTTTGATTACATCAACAATAATTACTGACATTATCCATTAGTTTTTTTTCTACTTGTTCTTCTGCAAATTTACATCTGCTCATATTAAAACATTGAGGAAGGAGAATGTAGTAAAACAAAAATGACAAAAAAAAAGAAGACGAAGTGTTGAAGTTTGGAGTGGTGAACGCTACTACAATTATTGCATCCTGTTAAATTTTTCAATACGCACGAGGTAGAAAAAGCAATACAAACCGGTTTAGATGCGTTTAGATGCAAGCGATGCAAAGCGTTTAGATGCAAGAATAACTTGAAAAACTCATAATTAATCAAAATTAATAGGTCACAACTTAAACGTTGAACAACTGAAACGTTACTCCAAAAGCACAACTTAAAGACCTGAAATTATCGTGATTCATCAACCAAAGATCAAAACTTTCGGTATATTACAAAGTTATTTACAATGCAGTTATGAAATTAACATGACTTACGGTGTTGAGTTATGGGATTCCGACAGCAAATCAAATATGGAAATCCTTTCAAGATTCGAAACTAAAACTATAAGAAGTCCCCATGGTTCGTGACAAACAAGACCTCGAGATAATTCCACTGAATGTCCTCATCACGAAGGGAAACCAAATATATCACAAGAGTTTGTATGAGCACGTGAACCACCTTTTAATTAACCTACTCAATAACATATAAGAATGGATGTCTTTATGAGAAAATTGGTATTTCTATCCATCCAATTTAAAAATAAACTAGTGGCCTCCAGTAGCAAAACTAGTATCGAAAGGAACCTTCCAAAAACTAGCACAAGCACTGCTCAAACCCAAAAAATAAAATACTCTCGTATGGCATAGCATTAAACGTTTTACAACTTCGCAAGTATTACAATATCATATTATATTTTACAAGGCATGTAACGTTTTGAAAAAAAAGTTGATTTTACAAAACATTTATTTGTAGATGAAAGAGCATTTTTTAAATTATTTTTCTATATAGTTGTTGCCAGTGTTCAGACCTTTGACATAGCGGACAACCAACTGTTCTGTGCTCGCTTCGTAGGAAGAAGCCATCAGTGAAGACAGTCACCAACATCTGTTTTTAAATACAGAATGTGAAGCCAGCTGAAATTCTTCCCCAACATGTAGAGATTTATGGTGAATATGTAATGAGTACTGTAATGACGAAAAAGTATTTTCTACAATTTAATAATGGATTCGCTACTAGGCATGGAGTGGGCGGTCATTGTTGCCAGTGATGGTTTTGTTAAAAAAGTGAATAAGAAAATCATGCAAACGGTCACAATAATTTTGTATGCTTACAGAATGCTTTGGATGTTTTTTGTACAAATCTCAGCACCATTTTTGCAAAAAAGAATGGCGGTATATTTGTATGAAGAGAGCATATAAGGGTGGGATTCCCGCCAAGACAAATGTCATATTACTGTCATGTAAAAATTAATTTTGTTTTGAAAACAAATGTTTATGACATTATCTATTACCATCTTTTCACTTGTCACTTCTCGCATTACATTCGTGGTCGTACCAGAAGGTACGAGTAAACATGTGAAATAACCGGTTCTGTAGTCTCCCTACAATCAAGTCATACGATAATGAATACACTGATTTAATTAAAACTAGGCATTTCTTATGTGATGAAATTGTGTTGAAATGTTAATACAGTTTTTTGAGAAATTTTATGTAAAAAGGTCACCGTAACTTTAGACATGAATGCTAGAAGAACCTAAAGAAAGTCTGGTTTCTGGGCTGTTCACGCGTGTATAGGAGACCTCTTTTATTTGTGTTTACCTCCGCCTGCTTTGGGAATAGCCAACTCGCGGTCTCGTGCACAGAAAAAGGTTGCACCACACTCCTAAGGCACTGTGGCACGCCATTCACAGATACCTGGGATTTGAGGCCAGTGAGGGATTTTGAAGAGGATGTTTCCTTAGACGCTTAAAGAAAATTGCTTCAGTTGAATCAAATTTTCATATATTTACAATATTCAAGTTCTTTATAGGAATTTCGTTGTAATTTTGTGCATGCTTGATTAGTTACACAATTACGAAGTTAAAAGAAACATTACACGTTTTACGGAACAAATATATTTTAGTAATGGGATGTTCGTGAACAATGAACGTTGGATTTACGTAGGAAAGTAAAAAAAATTACGATTTACTGAATATACATCCTAATATCGCGTGGTTTACTTAAGTTCAGACATTTTAATTTGTGAAATTAGCATCACACGAAATAAGCTGAAGTTAAGTACAATCTTAATGTTATGGAACGAAGCTTTACGAATCCTTTATCCTGCTTTATCCCGATCCTACTTATACAAGCACGGTGATAAGAGCGGAAGGAAATCTTTAAGATTAACTGGAAATCATTTTTGCTTCCGTTTTGTGCAGTTTTGGAGTTTTCAGCAACAGTGCTCGACATGAATCCCAAATAATATTTTCATTGATTAATTTATTGAGAAACTTCACGAATACCTGAAATTAAAATATCGTATTTAAGTTTATTCAGTGTGAAACACATTTCATCACAATTTGATGATAAATATTTTATCCCTGCAACTGCACACTTACTTTTCGTTACATTGGACACTGGAGTCTCACGGACCCCACAAAATTTTATTATTACAATTAAGAAAAATATGTATGAATGAAAAATGCGTTATCGTATTTTATTTTTATTTAAGAAAGCGTGAAAACAAGAAAAAACAAAAAATAAAAGTAAAATTTAACATATTTTTTAACTTCTAATATTTTTTTCAGATTTTGACAGTCTGATTACGAGTACACTTTAAAATCACCACACTACAATTAGATGAAACAAAAATGTTGTGAATTTCCATTGCCACATCGGATAAGGATAATAAAAAGAAAAGTACTTCAATTTTATTATTTGTGGGAAACAAACAGGAACTAAACACTGGGTTCCATTAGACTCTAGTTGCACCACCGTCGAATTAACTTCTATTTTCGGTGAAGTGTTGGCACCAACTAGGACTGTTTTAACATGAAGGCAAGCAAACGGTATAATTTAAATTTACTTAAAGCGTTGTGCGTCTGTCATCATTAATTCCCACTCGGTGTGAATTTGAAATGTTGATGGAGTGCACAAGTGTGCAGTTCTAGAGTTAATTTTTTTCGCTAATCGATGGACGATTTGAGTGATAGCTTCTGTTTACTGACAGTTCAATGTCTTGAACACAACTTGCTAATTTATAGCCCATGATACACTAGTAGTGTTTTCGTTACTGTTCTGTTTTAAATTTAAGAGGATTAGTAAGTAGATCATCTACCACAGGTATCAGTAATGTGTATCATATACAATTGTGTTTACACAATAATACCATTTCACCGCAATCGGCTGCAATTGAAACGCGCGCACGGTGGCACCACTGTTAATGACCTGCATTTGAGCCGCGCTGTTATGTCTTGATTTCTCTGTTCACTGTCAGACCTCGTTGATCGGGTTTGTATCTAACGATACACGAAATGTCCTTGCGCCTGAACAATACCTGCTAAACAGCAATGCATAATGCCTACTGATCAGGGAAAAATGCTGCATATGCAACTTTGTTGCTTGACATAACTCTCTATGTTCATTGACAAAATGAGATTATCTTTGATCCTTTCACATGCCGTAAAAGTTTGCAAGATTTATTCGGGTCATCTGAAGCTATAATGCATGTCGTAATATAATAATTTGAATAGTCATACATTAGTATAATAATTTACTATTTGCAACTATTAAGCATAGATACTAATGAACTTAGTAATTAATGAATCAAATTAACAAACAACCGGTAATATGCTACATAATTTATCGCGTTGTTTCTCAATATGCAATTTTCAAAAATACAGTATTCACAGGAAATGAAACTGGCAATATATTTTGTACTGTATGTGTACCGATAAATACCAAAATTTTAAAGGAAATATTTCTTAAGAAAGGCATTTTTAAGAAAATATTGTTTAAAAAATTTTTAAATTACCTATAATTTATAATTACGTTAAAACTGCTTATATATTTAAAAAATGTACAGGATCTTATTTCGAGATCTCTCTTTAAAGCACAGAGTTAATTCAAAAATAAATCTTTATCGTCAATATTGTAGTTGTAGGAAGACGCTGAAAATAACTTTTCGGCAAATAAACAATTACAGTGAAAAATCAGCCTCTTAAGCGTTCTTTACCATATCTGAGGACAGAGTTTAATAAAAAATGTGAAGCTGTTTTTGAGAAAATTTTGAAAACGTTGTGAAGACTTCCTGTACAGTATCCCGAAAAATGAAAATATCAATTTGAAGTTCAGAGAATTTTTAGTTCCAATAAATAGATCGCGGAATAAATTTTGGGAAAATAAGCCAGTCACTTTTGGCGCTAGCTTTCGCGGCACACGGCCAGAGAGACAGACATTTTGCAACGATCTATTTTTCCCTATCAGGGACTCACAAAACATGGATTCTGACTATACAACATGTTAGAGAAAGTTATTTATTTATTTATTTATTTATTTAATAGGTAATTATTACATACAAATTAGAGAAAATCTTGATGTTATAGTTAGGCCGAAGGTCTTAAGCTATTACAATACCTACACTCTACCGCGTTCTAAACTTTCGTATACTGGTATTGACCCCAAGTCCATAGCATCAATGCTGCGAAAAGAGACCATAAGGTATGGTTGAGGAAAAACCCCCTGCTGGGAACTCATGTCAGAAACCGAGTACATGCTTAATCTATCCTATTTTGTTTTTAAACTATTTATTTATTTGGCGCGGCGTAGGCATTCTCCTTCAAGTGTTTGGCCTCTCAGCACCTGAAAACAAACAGCACCACAGAAGATAGTCCGCACCAACGCCTCTGCCCTTATATTTCCGATTAGAGGAAGTAATTTACTATGCATAGGAACAATACTTATTCACGATTTTGTTGCGAGGGCCCGGCAATAAAGTTTCTGTCAAAAATTTAGCGTTTTCGGTCGTACGATTACAATTCTTTCACTTGTTACGAAATCAGTGCGACAAAGTAAAAAAGAATTTTTTTTATCAACATTTACACAGGAAAGGGATTCAATAAATACGGATTGTTTTGTATACTAGTGTCGTTGAACGGCCCGTAATGAGGAGTTCGCAGAAACGGAGTACAGGATTTACGGTTCTGGTACCGGGAGCGGTAGCTCAGTGCATCAACCGATGTCACTGCAGCGCCTCTGACCGGGAGGTCCTAGGTTCGAGTCCCGACGGCGGTAGGATTTTCGACACTAGCTTCAGCTAGGTCGAATTCAGTCGCTGTCTGGAGGAGAATTCCAGTGACCGGCCGCTCTGATCGGTAGTTTTCCGTGGTTTCTCCGATCAACACCAGGCGAATGCCGGAGCAGTACTCAACCAAACGGGCCACGGACCGCGCGCGATCTTTCCTTCCTCCTTCCTTGTCCTATACTCTCCCTTACACACTTACTACACCAACACATGCACTACACTACTACATATTCCGGAGATCGGTCGGGAGCTTAGAGCTTGTCCCGGCTGGGGCGGTGCCCCGCTGGTGGGAGAGTCCTGGTTAGAGGAAACCCCACTAGCCGACGGTAGGTCGGCGCCGGATCTCGCCATCCACCGGGGGAAGATCATCGCCATCTTCCGCGAAAAACACATGCACTACACTAACGGGACTAATGACCAAAGCAGTTGACGCGCCCGGAAACGAAAAAATCAATCAATTCACTTCTTACGAAATCAGTGCGAGAAAGTAAAAGGAATTTTTTTTACGAACATTTACACAGGAAAGGGATTCAATAAATATGGACTGTTGTGTACGTTGGTGTCGTAATGAAGAGTTCGCACAAACGGAGTACAGGATTCCCATTCCTGGCTGAGTGACCCCAGCTCATAAGGTCGGAACATGTCAGGGAAATGCGCGTTCTCTCGTATTACAGCAGGGATCGCGAAAGTTCTGAGCGCGATTTAATTTGAGAGGGCTTCCAGGAAACCGGGCGTTAATAGACGGTCCATTTAATTTCACGCGCTGTTTCCCGCGCCATTTGACCCGAAAGGCCACCCGTACTCACTGCAACAGGCGCAAGTGAAGCCGAGTCACTGAAGGGATGAGGTAATAAACAGCAAATAACGCGATTCGAGTTTTTAAACCAAGGCTATTGTTGCGGTTTATAGCCAAGTGAATATATTTGTGTTATATGCTGTGTGTAGTTCAATATTCGTTTGAAGTACCATTTTCGTAATGACATCTTATAAGAAAAACTAGTAGCGCTACAAAGACACATACTTTCTTCCATTATTTGTAATTGCTCCGCTATAGTATACTACATAAGTATTTTTAATCAGCAAACTGGGAGCGGTAGCTCAGTGCATCAACTGATATCACTGCAGCGCCTCTAACCGGGAGGTCCTAGGTTCGAGTCCTGACGGCGGCAGGATTTTCGACACTAGGTTTTCAGCTAGGTCGAATTCAGTCGCTGTCTGGAGAACAATTCTAGCGGCCGGCTGCTCTGATCAGAAGTTCCTTTCTAAATATATTTACGACCCGTACGACACTTTGACACGTACTTCCCAAGTGTGACTGGATATGATTTATCTTTAATATCAGAAGACTCTTCCAGAGCCAGACTTACTGCTGAGCACTCGCTTATATTTTTGTAAATTATTTAAAATATCCTCACAAATAACAGAAACTCACCTCTCTATTGTGTGTCTAGCAGCGGACATTTCGTTAATTAGATTCTGCAATTTCTTATTTTGGGGTTCTAAAATGAATAACTTGTGCCATGTTCGTTTTAATAAACACCTCTGCGTAAGGCTTTTTTGCTTTTAAAATATTAAAAGTCAAGATGAAGGTAGCTCTAGTTGTCAAATCTTCGTTCTTGGTAAAAGTTGACATAACCCTATCCTTACCATGAAGTTTTTCCTTTTGTGTTTTCTCTTTGGTTTTCCTTAACAGAAAGACAACAGGAAATTCTTATTGAAACCCACTGTTGTTAGTGTCGTGATGGCGTTTTATATTACCGACTTTAAACTGTGGCAAAGTTATTTGACAGAAAAGACACAATTATTTACCGTTTCATTCTAAAAAACCAATTCTTCCTCCCAATTTGTATTAAAAGCTCGATGCTCTTCAAATATACGCTTCTTAGTCAGCTTCGTAATTGTTCACATACCAGATCACAACAGAACTCGAACTGCACACTACACAACTGCACAAAAAATATATCGGCATTCGCTACTATTATCCGTTCTCTTTACAAATGCAGACGAAGAGCTGCGATGTTTACAAGCGATCACCACCGACTTATCATGCTTCACCTCAACACAGTGACTCTCACACACTCGCGGTCAACGCGCTAACAGAAAGCTCTCACTTCCCATCTCGCACCACTGATCTACAGCGCTCTCTGACGGAATTTCGTGGTACTAAGACCGTTGAAAACAATAACGTAAGTTATTTTTTACTCTCAGCTCGGTGTCAAGAACCGAACGAGACTGACTCAAGAGCCGCATGTGGCTCACAAGCCTCGTTGTGGTCACATCTGCAGTTGTCTCAGCTTCTTAGAAATATTAATAACAATTCAAAAACCAATAATATACTTGTAAAATATATTTGAAGAAATAAAAGTATAGATGTGAATGAAATATCGTAATATACATCAAAATGTTTACGATTTTTTTATGCTGTAGACTTCTGAGCAACTTCTTACAACGCCGTGCAAAAATAATATAACCGCTCTTTCAAGTCGTTCATTCTTCAACGAAATATGAAAAACCGTAGGTTGCACTATCTGATGAGTAAAAATGTTCCCAAGAAATACCAGGTTTTTGCTTTTACTCGCTGACTGATTCTTGGCAGATTTTCATGCAAAACTCTTTTAAAGGCGATCCAAATATCGCCCGCGCACGCAGCGCAAGGATAAAACTCGAAATACCATTTCCCGGACTCGTGCATAGGCACTGCGACTAACTTTCAATGTTACAAAAATAGGATAGATTAGCATGTACTCGGCTTCTGACGGCAGATTTTTCCCCCTTGAGGGATTTTTTCCTCAGCCGTACCTTATGGTCTCTTCTCCGCGGCATTGATGCGATGGAGAGACCAATTGGGTGAATACCAGAATACGAAAGGTTAGAACGCGGTAGAATGTACGTATTGTAATGGCTTAAAGGCCTTCGGCCTAGCCACTTAGCATCAAGTCCTCTAATTTGTATGTAATAATTACCGATTTAAGAAAAACTTTCAAAGTGTTGATTGAAAAGCGTTACTTTGCAGTACGCGCACTGAAAAATAGATTTTTCCGTACGAGTACAGCAAAGAAGGCGAAGCCATGTAAAGCAACCGAGAAGTGCCAAGTATCGAAATCATTGGAGCGATATAAATCATGGTTGGCCCCACGCCTATTCAGAAGGATCCTAAGAGCATGTTCTTGTAAGTTTTTACGAATAAAAATCTAGTGGTGCTACAGAATAGCGCAGACCATTGCTCTTCCCCACTTTGAATGTAGTAACTGAACACTGTGTATGAACTAGAATGACAAGCTCTATGACGAAAACAGAATTAACACTTTTACTATCTAAAGAATGATATGTGATGCATATGTAATTTTTCTACAAATTTCAGGCATAAAATGTGATTCCCATATAAACTTACCCTTAATGATATATTTAAAATTCAGGCATGTTCAATATCCTGTTTCAGTATCTAGCGAACTTGTGCAAAAGAAAACCAAACATTTGATGTCCTACAAAATGATTTGATATTTATTTTAGGATGCTTGATTAATTAATGATTCCGGGCGCGTCACCTACTAAGGTCACTATACTCAAAGTGTAGGGAATGTATTTATCGCCTCCAGTATTCTCCCTGGAATTGATAGAAGAAACCACGGAAAGCTACCGATCAAAGAAGTCAGCCACTAGAATTATCCACCATACAGCTAAACATATCCTAACAAACGGACCAAGAACCGTGCGCGATCTTTCCTTCCTCTTCCTTGTCATATTTTCTCCCCTTACACACACAAATATTCACGTGCACTACCCTGTCACATTCCCCAGTCGGGAGCATAGAACTTCTTCCAGCTGGGTTTGAGCCCTGCTGGTGAGAAATATCTGGTTTGGGGAAAAACCCGGCAAGCCGTCAGGTAAGTCTGGGTGTGTGCCCCGCTGGTGAGAAATATCTGGTTTGGGGAAAAACCCGACAAGCCATCAGGTAAGTCTGGATGTGTGTCCCGCTGGTGAGAATTATCTGGTTTGGAGAAAAACCCGGCAAGCCGTCAGTTAAGCCTGGGTGTGTGCCCCGCTGGTGAGAAATATCTTGTTTGGGGAAAAACCCGGCAAGCCGTCAGGTAAATCGGCGCCAACTCCCGCGATAAAGAATGCTTAGGAGAGTAACGAAGTTAGCAGTTGACGCGCCCAGAATCATTAATCAATCAATCAATCAATCAATCACAAGAGAAGGTTAGAAGCCTCTCAACGTTCTTCCCGCATCCGATTTCGCTCCGGTTAATAAACCTCCCTTACTTTCAAGAGAATTTTATTTATAGGGAATAGTATTGTTTTAACCTGCACTTCCACTTGCTCATTTACTACAACAAATCTACACTTGCACTATAAGCACCTCCTCAGTGAGGCATTTACTGTATTTAAATTTTGCGTCAGGCAAAAATTTTGAGTTCGATAGCCAATCGGTAGTACTGTAATAAGTAGGGGCGCATTTTGATGACCTAAAGCATCGCGAAAATATCAATAAAATGCTCTTAAAATGCATGAAAAGTGTCCTGAAACCAAAGAAAAATGTCGTAAAAAATCTTATCAAAACCAGTTCAGATGAACAACGCAAGCTGCTGGTTACGTTACTGATATAATTGAAGTCCCTTCCATTCGTTCGAGTGAACTCAGCTTGCAAACTTTTGTTTTGGACTGTTCGTTACCAGGAAATCTCTGTCTTTAGTTGTCCCAAAATGGGTCTAACCGGCTATGGTGCTGATATACGTCACAGAAATTACATACAACGGCTGTCAAAACCATTTCTGAGCAAACAAATCGAATAGTTTGAGTAAATTCAGAAGAACAGTTGTCGCATCCTTCAAACATTATTTTGGCAAGTACCATTAAAAATGACGGAAAAGGTAAAAAATGACTTTTGAGTCGAAATCGACAAAAAATGCAAAATAATGACCTATACAAATGTGTCACTTCCTTTTGTAATAACATAAAATGAATTTCTGTACCAAACAGCATTGTTCTAAAGTGAAAAGAAAAAAATGACATTTCAATAAAATCCGCCCTAGTAATAAGATATTACGATATGAATTCCCTTTTCCTCTTTTTCATAGCGCTAATGAAAGCGTAAATTTGACCCTTCATCCTGCATAATATGACAGACTAGTGTTGATACAATTTGAGAGAATTCCATGGTTCATAAGAACATTTATGTGAACATCACGTTTACTCTTCAGTATAATACTGTTTTCGTTGTTAACAGTTACTTTTTTCAATTAAAATATGAATTAGTTATTTGGTAACCTTGTATAAATTTCAAATGTATTGCATTAGAATGGAAAATGTTATTTATTTACATAAAATACTAATTATTATGCAAACAATTTAAATATAAACACAAAAGACATAGGAATAGATAATTTAATTTTCCTTTTTCATTTAATAATATGAAGTTATCAGAACTTATGTGAAACTTCTCTTTCTTGACAGACTACCTTCAATAAAACTACATCTGTTTATAATAAAACAATAAACAGACATTATGTTTGTATTCCACTTCCCCTGATATATCTTTTCAATGTTTTTGATATACTGATAGAAATGTTCTCCTTGTCTTAATCGATATCGGCAAAGTTCGCAGGTAAAAAGTAATACTAGAATGTAGAAAATGAAGTTTTCCACTCTGTTGCTCTCTCCTATATTATTTCAGTAGTGAGAACCTTTGCATGTGAGAACCTTTTGCGGTTCTCACGTGAAAGCGATCATTATAAAAGAGGTCTCTAAAGAAAGAGAATTTCACGGAGGCGTGACGATTTGCACTTTGACTTTAACAATATGAAGGATTGTTTAGAAAGCGCATTAAAATATTCATGTCAAATGCATTCTGCAATACTTGGTCAGCTATATCGTTTAATAACTCCAACACGAAGAGTTGTAGGACACTAAAAACGAAAATTGTATGGCCGAAGGCCTCAAAGAAACGTTTCTCATATTGTAATCTTAAGGTTAAAATATTCTTAAACATTCTATCCATTTCCTGTATTTCAATCCTTGGTGCTGATTATCATCCTTGTGACGTCACGATTAGAAGTCTTAGATTCCTCTGTCTTATACTATTTACGCTTTCTGTTTACGAAAATTTTATGGCCGAAGACCTCATAGAAACGTTTCTCATATTGTAATCTTAAGGTTAAAATATTCTTAAACATTCTATCCATTTCCTCTATTTCAATCCTTGGTGCTGATTATCATCCTTGTGACGTCACGCTTAGAAGTCTTAGATTCCTCTGTCTTATACTATTTACGCTTTCTGTATACACCGTGGTTTGCGCAGACTGACGAGTTTATTTGCAAAATTTATTAATTCAAGATTTGCTGTCGCTGCAACAACTAGAAGTCCTATTCATAGTTGCTTGATACCAGTGAAGATTGTTTTTAATGTGTGCAGTGCAAACATTCATATAACTTTTTGCCGTGGTATACAAGTTCTGTTTGTGAATATTGTTTAGTGGTGAGTTGTAGTTGATATTTACATAATTGAAATGATTGAAGGCGTCGTCATTGTCAACAATATTATAGTATTGTTGGACAGTATGTTTACATGTTTCAGTTTCACGATACCCTAGGAAAAAATAGGGTAGGGCTTAACATGCGTGGATTTCTTGCAGGGGTAGGGTAGTTTCGTGAAAATCTGCAACTAGCATTTTAATAATGGTTTTGTAGTTTCGATCTTTGTTTTCTCCCAAAAACTTAGCCGCAACTTGTTTATACAAAACCCAAGACCTTTCTCCACTCTTCATTGGACTTTCAAAATTGTCTTTCATTAAATTTCTGATCTGTGAGCTCACAATGAATCCTTATTTAGTTTTTTCATAAGATAATTCCAGATATCCAGTTATCAAATACTGGAAGTAGTCATCATCTTTTGAAAGTACTATAGGTGTTTCATTGAACCATGCGTGATATGATGTGGATGTAGTAGTACCTGCCTTGGTCGGTCAACTACTTCTTTGATTATTATGTTACGTTATTTGAATCGTGTTGGAATGTAATTATTTTTGGCCAGTCTGTTATCTTCCACTGCTGGTATTTGGCTGGGCTGTCTCATTCACAAATGAACTTTGGAATTTGTAGCCGGTTTGTTGAGCATGCAACATTTCCACTACTTTCAAATCCTCACACTCTAAGAAGGTGTTTCATAGTTTCACGAGTTTCAGCAGCTTTGAGATATTCATTAGATTCCTTAAGGTGTACTGAATGGGCAACAGGTATTGAGTCAAACAAATTTCCATTATGTAAAAGTACACATTTGTGCTACGTGTTGACGACTATAAGTAACGTCAACAACTTGCATCAAAAGTGACATTATGGAAATTCATGAAACCCACAATATCACAGCAAAAGCAACGCTGCCTTTATCTTTAAATAATTTTATTAATTCCGTTTCGGTGTTCCAAGTGAACACGTAATAGAAGATTTTTTGTTTTTAGTCTTGACGCAAACAATTCAGCGGCATCATTTATAAGATTCAAATCACGAGTTAAAATTATTAAACATTTTGATGAATAATTCTGGTACATAATATTTTTTCAGCTTGTCATAATCAATAGCATTATTGATTTCATTTGCTGAGCTGCTCTCCATAACTTATGGCGCATCTTCAAGGATGTTAGGTGGAATTAGAACAGGGAGAGATAAAGATAGAGAGAACAATGGATAGAGAGAGATAGAGAGAGAAAAATGGACAGAGAGAGAAAGATAGACAGAGAGAGAGAAATATCGATAGAGAAAAAAAGATAAAGAGGGAAAAAGAGAGAAAGAGAAAAGAGGGAAAGAGAGAGAGAAAAAGAGGGAAAGAGAGAGAGAAAGAGGGAAAGAGAGAGAGAAAAGAGGGAAAGAGAGAGAAAGAGGAAAAGAGAGAGAGAGGAAAGAGAGAGAGAAAAGAGGGAAAGAGAGAGAGGGGAGAAAAGAGGGAAAGAGAGAGGAAAAGAGGGAAAGAGAGAAAAAGAGGAAAGAGAGAGATAAGAGGGAAAAGAGAGAGAAAGAGGGGAAAGAGAGAGAAAAAGAGGGTAAACGAGAGAGAAGGAGAGGGAGAGAAAGAGAAAAAAGAGGGAAAGAAAGAGAAAAAAGAGGGAAAGTAAGAGAAAAAAAAGAGAAAGTAAGAGAAAAGAGGGGGGGAGAGAGAGAGAAAAAGAGGGAGAGAGAGAGAGAAAGAGAGGGGAGAGAGAGAAAGAGAGGGGAGAGACAGAAAGATATTCGCAATGCGGAATTGGTCGTAAGGCAAAAGGACTGTTAGGATATAGTGTTACTTTCCTTTTGTGTTATAATCTTGAACAATAACAATACAAGATTGACAATAGCGTAATGATTTTGTGACTCCCTCTAAACCATTGGAATCATAAAATTCATTGATTTTTCATACCATTGTTTCACAGTCTTAGACTTTCAACACATTGCAATACGTGGGCATACAGTACGTGTTTCTGAGCTTTTCAGTTTTTCTTTCAATAAAATTCTCCTTTTTGAAAATTTACTTTCCCTGAAAAATAAGCTTATACGATAGGCAAGAAAACTGTACTTGATATAAAAACCTAAAATTATATCTGAAATCAGCGCAAAATGATGGATTAGGGTAACCGAAAATTTTATGATCATAGAAAACCTTGCATGTGTTATTAGAACATTTGTGTTCTAGTAACTATTGTTAGGAAATATATAGAACGTTCGTAAAATGTAGGTATAGATAAGGAACTAACTTCAAACAACTTCTTAGAAGAAAAGAGTTTTTTATTTACTAAATGAACAATAATATAAAGCAGTAAAGTATACACAAATGTATTTCATTTTACAGAAATTAATATTCATAACAATTTCATATTGTATTTACAGTTCCCAATTATTTTACGATTCTTTAAAACAATAAGTATAATTAATTATTCAAAAACCTTTAAAATTCACCGTAAATTTTCTTGATATCTATTGCCTCCAGGAAAAGAGAGTATCTATGGAATATTTCCTTTTGATTTTCTAACTCTTGGAAGAGCAAAAGTCTTCGACTGAAAAGTTTCCTTAATCTTATTACGTTCCTTCAAACTCCATTTCCCAAGAGGGATTTTGGACTTACATTTCTCTTGCCCTCAGCTCTTCCTTCGTTTATATGAAAGAACATCAACTTCAGTTTGTTATCAAAGATTCTTTAAAAAATCATCCGGCTTTCAAAATATTAGTCACCACATATGTTATATGAGTTACATATGCTTTCCGATGTTTCTGTTTCAAATTCCCTTACTGTTTTAATAAGGCCATATTTACTTTTTCATCGGATCAAATAATCACCTTCACACAAGAAATGTTACCTCTAATTTACGGAAAGCGAAAAATTTGGCATTGTTTCAAATTGTAGTAAGTTACAAACATGTATTTCACGTTACTAGATGAGAAACGATCGAAAGATGAATAAAAATGTTAGTGCGATTGTTGAATAGCTTTTAAGTTGTTTAATCTGATTTTCATATCTATGTTTTTTGTGTCATTACTGCTTCACTGAATTTTCTCTTTGAATGCAAACATATTACTTGAAGCTAATTTAAAATATATTACTGGGTTGAAAAAGAATTCAAGTAGAATAAAAATGTTCTTAGTAGTTCACTTCAAAAAGGATTCTTTTCTTGGGTGGTTTGGTTTTGCATATTATTCTAGGTTACAAAACTTCTTATTAAAATGTAGTATTAGATAATGACTAAATAGTATTTATTATTGACAATCACATAAAGTATTTTACTTTTTCCTTTTATATATAATGAGTGTATATTGATAATGCATTTATGTTCTTTAAAGACAAATCATACTTAATTCGTCTCAGCGCAGATTCATTGACAAATTAAGCTTTCAAAAATAGTGGTTATTATGAATACATTTATTTCGATAATTGTTTTTCTAAGCAATCCTCATTTTCTAAGCATTGCATTTCAAAGCAAGGTTCTCAATATTGACAAAGTAGAATGTACATGACAGATATTAGATCCAAATCATATTTTTCACCTCAAAACGGGGCCGGGGACTTTACTTTCAATAACGCAAATGAATTATTACCTTAGAATGCTAATCCCTTTATTTCACCTTTTGTCGCATTACTACACAAGTCACAAATTCACAAACTTCATCTTCTTTTCGCAATATTTCCTCATGAATCCCTCTTCAGCGCGAACCCTAAGTTATTCAAAATCGATTCAATTTGAATTTTATCACCGCCCTCGTATGCTAATACTCTAGAGTGCATTACGTGACTGTTTTCTTTTTCGTTGGGGCTGAGTTCATTGACGTGAGCGCGGAGGTAACCTCCGGTGTGCTACATCTCCCTGGAGTACAGTAAACAGCAAACTGCGTCAGCCATGCCGCCCGTTAATTACTTTGGTGATGTATTGCTCATCTAATATGGAAGAGTACTTCAAAGCACTATGGAACAAGTACCCAACTCTCTCGGCTTGGTGACAGCCGGTTAATCAGCTAATGTCTCTCTTCCTTTAAGCTTCTGCTCAAGAACTTCGTCACTTAGCACGTTATAAACTCCCTGATCTCCTGGAAGAACATCTAGAATACAATCTCGTATTATCACTGCGTTAAAAGTGTTTCTATGATACGGTTCTAAAGAGCTCTGGCTAATTATTTTTTTAGATATATACGCTGACACAAAATTTGGCAACAACAAATACCTCCAAATGGTTTAGGGTATCAAGAAGTGATTTGCGCAAAATAAATGACGGGAAAAATAACATATTTCGTTTTCTCGTAGAATGACCCGAAAATGAACTATTGAAATTTACCAATATTCAATGTGTTTCACGAAATTGAAACTTCCGTCATTATTTTAAGCTTGCTTCTGAGAAAAAATATTAATGCAAACATTTTGAAAAGGTAGTAGTGCCATCATAAAAAGTACCCGAAAAATTAAAATAATTGTTTCAAATTCGTAAGTCCGTTCAAATTTTCCGTTTCAAATTCCAAAATGAACAGATCAATTTTTTCTTTTACTATTTATTTTCTAAAATTGCAAAAGGAAATGCAAAAGTACAATATTTATGATAGACATTTTTTCTAATTAAATCGTTTCTAAAATTCGATCTTACAATAAGATCATTTTCATTAAAATCAGTAGTTTCACGTAATTTGTGATTGAAATAAGGTACTTCACAATGTTTTCCCCAAGTCTTTTTCTTTAGTGTTTTTTACTCGATAGACAAAACGTCGCTGAAAACAATTGGTACAATTGCAACTCATTTTCGTTTTAAATTTCGAAAATTCAAAAGTTATCAATAACCCGAGAAAGTATATGTCACTGAAGCTCCACTAGTTCTCTTTTACATTACAGCATCAGACGACATTCACGACAAGATAGTGACGGATTTAGGTGACCAAAGCTTGAAACGCATTTTCGTGATAGTACATTATTTTGAGTCTATAAACTAGTTCGAACGCATTACTATTTGCTTGAATAAATTCTTGTGATTAATTATACAGATATATCTTAACTAATTTACTTTTACGCACTTAATTTTATTCAGTTTGTTATCTTTCATCTTTTTAATAGTACCTACAGTTAATGTTATGTAACCGGAAGCGGTAGCTCAGTGCATCAACTGATGTCATTGCAGTGCCTTTGACCGGGAGGTCCTAGGTTCGAGTAGGATTTTCGGCTTTAGCTCTTCAGCTGGGCCAAATTCAGTCGGTGTCTGGAGGAAAATTCTAGCGACCGGCTGCTCTGATCGGTAGTTATCCGTGGTTTCTCCGATCAACACTAAAATGCCGGAGAACCCCGGACCGCGCGCGATCTTCCCTTCCTCTTGCTTGTCCTATCCTCACACACACACACACACACACACACACACACACACACACACACACTTATACTAACATACACTACACTACCAAACATGTCGGGAGACCGGCCGGGAGCTTAGAGCTTGTCCCGGCTGGGGCGTTGCCCCGCTGGTGGGAGAGTCCTGGTTAGGGGGAAACCCCTGGTAGGTCGCGCCAGGTCTCGCCCCAGCCTACCGCCATCCCCGAGGAAACCGCATGCACTACACTTACGGGAATAATGACCAAAGCTGTTGACGCGCTCAGAATCACTAATCAACAAACCAACCAACTAATGTTATGTACGTAGTGCTATACACAAGGTTAATGAAAACGTTTCTAATGACCTTGTACCCTTTTATTACTTGACTGGAAGAGAAAACTAAAAATAAATCAAGTGTTTCGAGACCACGCTTTAGCGGCATTGCTGTTTTGATTGTAATACCTCGTTTTTCTATCAATTTTCAAGCGAAGCGAATTTGAAATGAACTACTACATTTTAATTTCACATGTTCATTTGCTGAATATATACAATTACGTTATTATGTTTCTATCGATTTACTGCCCACAATAGACTGCTCCTGGCAAATACACATATTGCAAGTAAATTGGTTTGCGTACTCCGATTACAGGATATAAATATGACAATGCTCTGATAATAAACATTCACTTTCAAAATGTATGAGTACTTGACAATAAATGGAAAACGTGTTTCATGAATAAAGTTTTATTTGTTAAACAAAATTTCAGTGATCAGAAACATTAAAAGAAATCTAAGAAGAGAAAATGAAAATCAAAATAAATCAACACTTAAACACTCTTTTTCATTGCTTCGATAATGACAAGTAATTATCCGAGAATTAGATGAGACATCAACCAGGTCGATTATTGTGGAGTATCAATTTTCGTGAAAACACTACTGACAATTATGCGCTAGCTTGTTCGTAAATAAATTGAAAGATAGAATAAGCGGACGTACTAATAGACGAAAAAACTTTGTGCCGAAAACCAATTTTTCGGTATCTAGGACCCACAAAACGTGGATTATGAGTGTAGAGTATTAGAGAAAGTAGTACAATATTGGAAGAAGATTTATAAACTTTTTCTGTAGCAGGATCCCACAATATAAATGTTTCAGTCGAAAAATCGCCGTTTTCCCAGCAGAGTTACAGTACTTTCTCTCTTACGTTAAAAGTATGAGACAAAGTAAAAATTACCATGAGTACTTCAAGCAATTTTCTTGAGATTTGCATGAAAATTGGTCATTCCGCTGGATCAGGAACATACTATGACAGACAACTTTCCCGATAAGAAGATTGCAGACTAACAGAACCAACAGTATTGGTTTCTCGCAGATCCATGGATTAAAGGCTTCGAATATTGACATGTCATCAACGTCATGTTCATCCCTCTAATTAGAGAAAACGGTACATACACTGTCTGGAAATCATATCGGTGAGGATCCGACTAGACTCGCAACTCGCAGTTCGTGTGGAGATACTGAGAGAAATTTTGCCGTACGCTGTGGTCTTTATAATTATGAGATCGACAAAGACCAATGACGTCTCATTATTTATTGTAATTTTCATTTAGTTTGCATTTCACGACTACTTGTTGAAATAGTATATTGTGCATGGCATGTTGGTCAGGTACATAGAATATCCTTTGATTTGCCAACATTTCGTAACATCCACCCTCAAAGTTTTGATACAATTCGGAGCCTCTTAAGACTAAAAACTCATTCAAAACCAAAACTAAAAAAATCAAATAAATTATAATTGTTATCTAAATAAGGTTAGATACTTTCAGTTAGATAGAGAAATCAAGAGAAATAACCGTAAATTAATAATATTGTACCCAATTCAACTCCCTAAAAAAAGGATCTCAAAATGCATCTGCTGAATAGGAATTGAATTGAATTGAATTGATGTTTTATTTCAAGTGGCGAGACTCAGGTCATAAGGCCTGCTCTTCTGTCTTGCCACGCAAATTTCGCTACGCTTCGTTCACCAACTAGAGGAAATAGAATGTATTACTTAGGCGACGAAGGAGGCAATTTGAATTTAACTCCAAGGCTTCATTGAAGATTCAGGATCTTTTACGTGCAGTAAATCTACTAACATGGAACAGCTGGCTTTGATTCCCCTCCGAAGGAAGGAGTATGAAGAATGTTTTCTCCCTTAAAAATCCACGGCATCGATTGGGCTTTAATCCGCCAACTTCTGTACAACAGACCGATGCCCTAACCATTACACCATCGACGACCGACTTTTACCATCGAAGACCAAAGGAAGTAAATAATTTAAAAAAGGACTGATCATACAGATCAACTCAATGTTATATTTACAATCAGGCATCTGAATACAACAAAATACCTGCAGCAAACATAGCAATATCACACGAGTATCTCTAAAGCGGTTATATAAAAAACATACTCTATAATAGGAAAGGAATAGCTAGAAACCATCGACAAAAATGGAAGAAAAGTGAAGATCTGATAATTTGACTCAACCATTCTCTTTAATAATAAAAATTCTCTATGATAAACACATTTATTGATCTTGATCCGACAAAAGTTTTATTCCGTGAAGAAAATTACTATTTATTTGAAAGTGTACACTCAAGTAACCGCACTGTAAGAATCCTGACACTCCAACATCTGAGGTGACATTTTACTCGTAGAGCTAAGAAATTTGTGTAATATTTGATTTTATTATATTTCATTATTTTTATAAATACAATTTAAAAAAGCAGGATATACCTAACGTACGATAGTTACGAAGAGTTGGTGATGCTGAGAATTGAGAGAAACAGTTGACACTCATAGTATAGAACTGTTACGCGCAAAACCTAAACGAATCGATGTTGCTTGCATAAACGAATCGAAGTATCTGCAAAAATATTTATATTTGTTTAACAGCGGATTATTTCAGACGTTTTATAAACTATTTAAAATGATAGTAGCGGATTAGATGCATATTGCCTGCGAAAGCACGCATACGCCTAAGAGGGAGATAAAAATATTTTTTCCACATGTGTGTTATAAACACGCAATGTAATCAGTGTATTATTGACAATGAGAAGAGTCTTTAACTTTCTGAATGAAATAAAACTTTTCCTCTCTGAATATGAAAACTTCTTCAGTTGCTAAGTAGTGAAGGCTTGGAAGGCTGTCGCCCGCCACAATTTATTCGACGCCTTAGATCTTTAGTTGGAAATATGAATTTGTAATATGATATTTTAACTTGAGACATGCCAACAACGTACCGATCCTATTGCAACGTAGTCGCCCGCCACAATTAAATTCGACACTTTAGAGTTTTAGTTGGAAATAAGAACCTTGTGTTGAGACACGCCAACAACATACGATCTTATTACAATATCATCGTCATTCCTCTCTCCAAAGGTGCTGTATTTTGTCCGGGCGCGTCAATTCTTCAGGGCATTAGTACCTTAAATGTAGTATATGTTTTATCGCGAGAGTTGGGGTGATATATCTCGTTGCAGGACGAGATCCAATGCCGACATAACAGTCGGCCTGCAGAGTTTTCCTCAAACTGGTATCTCCTACCAGCGGGTCACAGCCCCAGCCGGGACAAATTCTAAGCGCCCGACTGGTCTCTCAAGTATGGCAGAGTAGTGCTTGCAAGTGTAAGTGTAAATAAGTTAGGGAGGAGGATATGTCCACAAAGAGGAAGGACAGGTCAGGCGTGGTCCGTGGCCCGTCTGTTAGGATACTGCCCCGGCATTCGTCTTGTGGTGATTGGAGAAATCACAGAAAACTACTACAGAGTAGTCAGCCGTTAGAATTATTTTCCAGACAGCGACTGAATTTGGTCTAGCTATGTAGACACTGACAAAAATCCTGCTACCCTCGGAACTCAAAGTCTAGGAACTTCCGGTCAGAAGCACTGCAGTAATGTCAATTAATAGTGTGCAAGGTAGCATTGCAATGCACCCATTTTGTAACGCTCTTTTTTGCTCATTCGATAGTTTGTGAGGGGTACAGCGGCTTCAGAGATTCCTGAAATGAATGCTTTGCTTATAAGATGGGCCCAACTGATGCTGCTCTAATGTTTTAAAATGCCTGAATTTGAACACATGTACATCGAGAATTTTTCCTTGCCACATGTCCTACTTTCAAAACATTTTCATCGTTGTTGCTTTTGTGAGCCTGCCGGAACAGGTCCCCTGAGTCATGAAAAGGCATAGTTCTGAAATGCTCTCTTCAGAAGCACCCATTCAACTAAATGAATAGGAATAGCTCTCCTGAGTTATTGAATTGTCCGACGAGTTCAAACTTGCGCGAGCTTCTTACTGAAACTTCATCTAACTGTGGAAAATTACTCTTTGTTGCTCATTCTCAAAAATTTTGAAGTGACTTTCGTATAAACGCGAGTATTGTGTACAGACGGACACGCTTGCCGAAAAAAATCGGTATCAAAGACTCACAAATGAATTCCGCATACACTACGTGTTGGAAAAAAATGATATAGAAATGAAAAAATGTGTTTTGTTGCCAGGGATCCACAAACGAATTTTCGGTAATTTGCTGCAACATTAAAATACTTCATTCTATACTTCATACACAAGGAAGGAAAAGCATATCTTACTGTTTTGCAGAAAATAGTCTCACATGTTACTGCGCAAGATCTTGGTATGTACCGAGGTCTCCCTTATGTTTCGTTGGGATTTATTGCGGGAGAGAATCATCGATGGTCTTCCGCACACAGATTTTTGAAGCAGAGTTTCAGGGAGTCCTACGCGCCTAGATCTTGTGAGCAAAGAGAGAAAAAGAGAAAGAGAGGGAGAGAGAAAGAGAGGAAGATAGAGAGAGAAAGATGGAGAGAGAAAGAGGAAGAGAGATAGAGTGAGTGGAAGAGGAAGAGAGAGGGGAAGAGAGAGAGAGAGAGAGAAAGAAGAAGAGAGAGAAAGATGTGACCAGAATGGGAGAGGCTGGAGAGCCCGTCTGGCCACTTTGCAGCCCAGGGCCTCTTCGCCCCCTGTAGGCTGGGCTGTCCGTTTGATTGCGACCCTTGTACCTGGGATCGATGCACGCACACGAGAACACGCACGTACTAGCAGACACACGTGCTGGCAGACCACGGAAAGCTCATCCTGCTGTTGGCGACCTCGTAGCTATTCTGGGTGGAGAATGAACGTACTTTACCCAGTTAGCCCTGTGATGCACATTCAAAATCCATTGCAGGCTACATTTTTACTTCTTTTCTGCACAGACGATGTTCTAGAAAACGCACTAGTTTTCTTCACGTCTCGCAGAGCAGTGTGCAAAGTGTGTTGACAATGTCACATAAGACAGGAGCAGCCAAGTGCTTCAACATTAATACCAAGCCAGTCACGAGTCCACTATTAATATTTAAAATAGATGTGGTTCATAATACTGCTTATTAATTGAATATGAATTTATAATTGAATTAATATGAATTTAAAGTTTTTACTTCGTCGACACATGAGTCAAAATTATTTACCACATACAATCCCAAAATACAAATTGTGAAACCAAGGAGGCAGAAAAAATGGTCACAAGGTCAAAAAGAAAGTAGTACACAACCCAGAAGAGAACAGAGAAAACGCAAGAATTGAATTAATCGGAACGCAGAGGTTGGCGAGAGCTATCATGCCGTTTACCAACGACACAAACAAAATAAGAATTAGGTAAATTAAAGTAAGAAAGCTTTAAAGAAATATCAATCATATTTGTCCATTACAGCAAATAATAATAATAATAATAATAATAATAATAATAATAATAATAATAAGTGTATATTAGACGCTGAAGAAAGAGAAGTTTAAACATTTGCTTCGTTTGTCATCGGTTTGCGTTCCTTTGAAAAATACTGAAAGGAACCAAATCACTCGGCTAAAAAACTTTGTTACATTCTGAGGACATTGCTCGCAGTGCTGGGTCTCACGCAGTCTGTTAAATTAAGTCCGATCCGCTTTCCTTTTTGTATTCCGGGTGCAGTGGGGGGGTCGCACCCGGTTGCCATGGACACGTCGAGTTATCGATACTCTGCTCACGTTGGAGTTGAGAACCCAGCAGTTGGCTACTGTGTTCTTTAGAAAACACTTTCTTTCGCTGAGAAGTTTCGTGTGGACTGTGAATAGAAGGCTGAAACGTATAAAACGACTGTAGTTGGTGCTTTGGTAGTTGCTTTTTTTTAGTAAGTTTGTGAAATGTCAAACAATATGGAACTTGATTTTCAAATGACAATTGTCTTCGAAAAGGGCCTAATAAAAGTGTCTGAAGTCTCCCTAGTACCGTAAGTAATTTTTCATTTAATTTTATACAATTTGTATAAATGTATAATCTTGTGGAAATGTATGCCTAAATGAAAATATTATTATTAGGGAGTGATGTGTGTTTAAGAAATGTTTACCTGTTGAAAATGTAGATAATATTAAGTTATCCCTATCAACAACAATGTTATCCTTTATGTACACCCAATAAATCAATTCAAAGATGTAAATACTTCACACGTGAATGTACGTTTTTTCATTTTCAATTGCAACTAAAACAACAGGTTTTTGGTATAGGAATTTTTTCATGTGAAACGACAAAAGTTGAATTGAAATCACTGGAGCATGTAATCAGTTGATTCTGCTATTCAATGTGAAATGTAATTATTTTGATTATTAATAAGATGTTTTTTTAAACGTCAGTAAGAAACAATTGTGAAATATGTTGGTGAATAGTGTTGTACTCGTACAACTTTTGAGTTGGTATTAGTGATACACTGAATCGTTCAAAATGTTTTGAATTAGAAATTTTCGCTGCACAGCAAAAGTGATACAGCTAAAAAATTCTCGTTTTGAAGGAGTTTTAATTTGAGAGTAGCCGTTTAATTTTCCAACAAGAAAATATTTAACTCTATATTCTGATTTTACAAACCATCATCTCTTCCATTCTCGACCAAGCTCGAGCATTTGGATTTTCAAACCTAAAAAAAAAAAAAAAAATATCTTTCATCTTTCGGTCAACTTTCTTATTGCATTCTAAGCGCAGAAGTTAGGTTTTCTGTTTCAAAGTTAAGTTATCTCAATACGTGAAGTCTCTAAAATTCATTCAGTGACATCAATTATCTTCTAAAAAACTATTGGCAGCTACTTGATTGATTATATCATGTTTTGAATGCGTCAACTACAACGGTCCCTAGTCCCGAGGGAACGAGGATTTTAACACGAAAGATGGCGGTGTTCTCTCGCTGAATATCTGTTGCCAACATACACACGGAATTGCAGGGGTTTTCCCGTCTAGGTATCTCCTACGAGTAAGACATCACCACAGTCGGGACAAGCTCTAAGCTCCCGACTGGACTTGTGGCATGTGAGCTAGTGTAGTGCATATAAGTGTGTGTGTATATGCGTGTGTGTATGTATGTGTAAATAAGGGATGAGGATAGACCAGTGAAGAGAGAGGAAAGAATATGTGTGGCCCATTTGTTAGGGTACTGCTTCGACATATACTTGGTACTGATTGGAGAAATCAAGGACAACTACTGATTAACTCAACCCTGCTACCTGTCTAGACTTGAAAATCTGAAAATCCTTCCACCATCGAGACTCAAGACCTAGTATATCCCGGTGGGAGGCACACAATGACATCATTAAACACACGAGGCGGTGATTCGAAGCCAAGCCTTAACATGGTATGCGATCTCTTGTGAGTCAGTCTATCAAACTATCAATTGTAGATCAACCTGACAAGCTCAAATGAACGCATTTAGGAGAGGTGGAAACTTTAAATATTCTTAGAATATGAAGAAGAAATACGTACCCGAGCATTTCTTTTAAAACATCTTGACATAAGGATTTGCAATATAGAAACGAAAAACTCCCGCGCCCACATTTTTGTAATCAATTTTTTGTATATATGTTATTGCTAAAATCATTACTGATGATTTGTCTCCAGTCGTGAAACTTGATTAAATACGATTTATTTCCATGTGTTTTGTACATAAATAATCCAAATCAATACAATGATGAATTAATAAACATAATTACCTATCCTCAATTATGTAGGTAAATTCTATTACTTCACGATGTACATTCTAGCAAGCACTAATTGAAAGCTTATTGACATAGGCTTTTTCATCTGAGAAATACCTTAGTTTGCCTTAGCACTATGGTCTCATATCAGCTTGCTGTTTCTAGCAAGTAGCGCACCAAAATATACGTGAATAAACTAGAACATAAAAAGTGCTAATATTCCTAACTCAGCTTCACCTCGAGCTGCCACGTAACAAGCAATCCGGTAGAATGTACTCATAAATATGTCTTACCAATTGTTTTATTCGGTAAATGTTGGCAACACTGCTCTGTTAACACCATGGAGCTATGAATATAGAGAGGTGGCATGACGTCACAAACTTGAAGCCACCTCCGCCATATTGGTGAGTCCAGAAAGCATGTAGCATAGACAAAGTGCATTTGAGTGCTCTGGGGCTTGTAGCCATGCTCGTGTTCACTTGTGATGTTTAGCATCGTCTTTAATATTTAAAAGCGGTTAGCAAAAATAGTTAGCTTTTTGTAACAGTTCGTTATGGCTACTTGTGTGGCTAACGGCTGTATAAACCGTACAAGAAAACCGCAAATTACTTTCCCAAAGTAAATAGCTATTCCTTGTAATTTGGAACATTTACTAACTTTGTAAGTTATTCGTGAATTTTTTCTTAAAGATTTCATGTAGATTCAGGGCGGAGATCATTGTGGATTAGAGCTGTACGAAGAGGCAATTGGCAGCCTTGCAATTACAACAGGTTTTGTTCGACTCATTTCCAAGAAGAAGATTTTGATAGAACGTCTTCATCGTGTGTACGTTCGCGGTAAATTGCAGTTCCAACAAATTTTCCAGCTTTTGCACCACACCTAAGAGTTGTCGGTTGTGAAGGAATTCTTATTTATTGTTAGGCCTGTAGAAACAGAAGGTATTGGTTTGATAGGCGTGTTTTGGACCCACTAATATGGAGAAACAACCTTCCTTGCTGAACATGGAAGAGGTTGGTAACACTCCTGCTAGCTCCAAGGTTGACACCAACTACAAAACCAGTGATTTAATAAAAGGAATTTAAATACTGATTTATTCCATTTCTAACATATGTTAATATTTGGTATGATGTACAATTTTATTTTTATCTGAAAAGTAGTGTGTTCCATCTATCGCCTCTCTCTCTCTCTCTCTCTCTCTCTCTCTCCTCTCTCTAAGCCTCTCCTAAGGCACGATTTATCACATTTTCCTTCCATGCACGAAACCTTTTGTGACCGTGACAGTCTCCATCCTCCATTGAGAAATGTGGCTGGGCTGAACCTTGCACTGCGTCTCAATCCAGATGATCCTACGTTCGCGCAGATATTTCACGTCCGCTCTTTCCTATTTTTCATCTGCCCCCCCCTTTATTGACCTGCGTTTATCATTCGTCGGCCCTGCTGCTGCCCTGTCAGCAACATCAGGAAATTTTTCTTCCGAGCGCAACAGAGCTTTAGTACAAAATTCCTGAGGTGGATGGTTGCAAACGCCTTTCAGCTAGTGATGATGAAAGACATGCTGCTCGGTTGCCTAGGAAAAGCATTCTCATCTTAGAAATTGGTAGTTCAATATGGTTATACTGGCTTAGGTGGATCAGGGCATAAATTGTCACTGCGGTACCACTGACTGAGAGGTTCTACAAACGAGCCATGGACCACCCTCGATTATACCTTCCTCTTCCTTGTCTTATCCTCACACTCATACACACCTACACTTACATGCACTACACTACCACACATGTTGGAAGACCGGTCTGCAGTTTAGAGCGTGCCCCGGATCAAGTGGTGCCCCGGTGATGCGGAGATCATGGTTGGGGGAAATCCCACGTGCCGAAATGTAGACCAGCGGCGAATCTCTCTTTCCAACGGGACAAAATAACCGCCACATACCGCGATAAAAACATGCGCTACACTAACGGGAATGATTTTTGCGATATCCAAATCTTAGAATTCTACATTACGCACTAATCAATTCAAAACTCCAATATGGAATCCAAATATGGAAAGGCAAATTCAAGGCACATTAAGAAACTAAGAATAATTCAAAACAAATTTACCCGAGTTATCTATAAAAATAAACCGTCACTCCCTTTATAAATAATCAATATTCTACCATTACGACATCTTTTGTATATAAAGTACTACAAATATTTTATGCTTCAAAAGCGGAAATAATTTAACTGAGAGAAGTTTGGGAATTACAGTACATTTACTAGAGCAACTAATCAAGATTAAAAGCCTAAAAATTCATAAATCGCTAATATCAAGAATCTTGTTGGTCATTGGGCCTCAAATATGTAATCAATTACCATTAGTTTTGAAAAATAGTAAGACCTTAATTATTTTCAAATGCAAGATAAAGATTTGGATTTTAATACATGTTGATAATAATATAAACAAGTTAACTTAAATATTGCAATACAAATTTTTTGCTGTATAAATATAAATTCATTTTTGTAAATATATATTTTGTCTAAGTAAATATACCTATGGTGTCTCTGTAAATCTTCACTTCTTGTATAATTTAAAGCTAGGTTTTTATTTTGTATGTTCACAAAAACTTATATTGTAAATTAAAAAAATAAGAATATTGTTAAAAAACACGCCACAAAAAATTACTGTGTAGAAGTAGACAGATAATAAATTATAAATTCAGTATTGCTAACTATCACAACTGGTTATCGATGGTTAGTAATTTCCAAGAAACAACAATGTACATTATCTCTGTAAAACAATTTGGGAATAAAATTTATTATTATTATTATTATTATTATTATCATCATAACGAGGAATGCAGTTGACGCGCCCGTAAACACTAATCAATCAATCAACTGCCTACTTGGTTAGGAAATTGAGAAAACGAGCAACATCAATGGTGTGCAATATTACATATTTCAGAGTAACTATGAGAACCTGTCAAAATTTGACGGTGAGATCTGAGATAAAATGTAAAATACTACACCAAAAATATGGAGCAATTATTATATTGACGGATATTATTTCTAAAGCTTTTTTTATATGTCATCATCTCTAAACAAATTTTTGATTTCTTCTGGCATATTGCCTGAAGGTAAACTTATTTTCCCATTTAATCAATACAGAGTAAACTCGTTTGCAGAATTTCTCTCACGTAGGAAGTACAAAGCAGAACAAAAGTGACATTTCATAGACAACGACCCAACGGAAAACGAAATGACTCACTTAACACGACAGATACGTTGACTTTCTTCTTTCCCTGCGTCCACTTAATGCACATTTGCGTCTTTGGGGCGTGGGCAATGATTCGGAATCTGACATAACTCAGAATCAACTTCAGCACGTCAGCATAACCGAGCAATACCTACTGTCCGAATGTTCTTACAAAATACATCACAAAAAGCAAATACATAAACTGTCAACGCTACAATGCAATTATTACACTAAACGAAACCTTGACGAATTGTAAACAAATCTCAAATAATCAAAAGAAAACATGAAGCAGCGTGACTATGAAATTTGAAACAGCCTTCGGAAGAAAACAATTGACTTCTGAGCAGCGTACGATTAAAGAATTGATTTATTTAATTAATTTACACCATAAATGGTGACTTAAAAGTGAATTAATACAAACAATATCTGATAACACTAGGGATCACATTTTTTCATTCAAAGGAAATGAGATACAGTCGGTTCAGTAGAAGTTCAAAACGAAGCCATGGCAGAATACTTTTAAATATATAGATACATGTATACGTAATTATGAAAATTATTTCATTATGGATAGTTAGAACAATTTTTCAACTCTAGTTTAGGATTAATAATGACGAGGTGAGACATTTAATTATGTTAATATATTTTATGTTTTGTATTATCTCTCAAACTGTTAAATTATTTGCTTTATTCCGCGTTCGTGTGTTCGGCGCGTTGCATTTAATTTCTGTAATACGTTTATATCTATAGCTATAGCTAGAGAACAAATGTTGCGCCAATAAAACCGCTACGGTTATTAGTGGTAAACGTTAATGTGATGTTATCGACATTCAGTGTGACTTCATGCTTAAATGAAGAAGCTGGAAATTCACATTGCAATATTATAACTGTAAATTCAATAATTACGATCTGTGCGCTTAATGGGTTTTAAAATATTACATTACATTAGGTCGTGTGTTACAAATTACGTCAAAAGGAAGTTGACAGTGGTTGACCGTCAAAGCAATCATCTTTGAAAATAGCGACTGACATCGCAAAGTGCTATACACATTTTTAACCAACTACGAATGACACAACTACTAATACAAATAGTTAATATTATAGTTATTATTTAGTCAGTTACAAATGTTCATTTTATTGGACGAATACATCAAAATGCAGTATTTAGAGGATAGCAATATATTACTTTTCTAATATATATATATATATATATATATATATATATATATATATATATATATATATATATATATAACCATTGAGAATTGCTTTAACACAATTTAGTTCCTATTAATCAAGCCTATTCTGCAATATTTGTTGGGTAAATTGTCATCGATTCATTACTTGGCTACCTTTATTAAGGGGAGTGTTGAGGATGGGGTTAAAAGGCTAAACCATGCATTTCCTCAACGAGCACGTAATGTAGGGGATGGTAGCTCTGCTCGTTTTCCGCTCGTTATCCCTTTTGATGCATAGGTAGCGCACTTTAAAGCACAGGATCTGCGTGGGGTGATTTAAAGACGCTTTAGACGGTAATCGTCTCTCGGTTGCTGAAATAGGTAGTGGTAAATTTGCAAGGGAAGTACAGTATCGTAAGGGGCAGTATTACATCGTTTGCCTTGTGCACGAGGAACGTTTTCTCATAGTGATTCAGTAAATATTTATCACATGTTTTCGTTTACTCAACTAAATATGCTCATATTAAGTCCATGAAAATTGTTGATATCTCGATGTTAAGAGTACGCGTGCAATGAAAATTATACCGTGTAATTAAAAATACATACCTATCAATCAGAATTCAGAAAAGGAGCGAAATCGTTTAATTAAGAAACACAGTCATAGCCAAGATATTCGCAGGGGGCCGTGAAATATGAACACAAACGTGCACCACATATTACGTAAAATTCCACAAGAACTGGCTGCATGAACAACGAATACCAAACTACATTGGGGAAGTTACGTTAGCTGACTTATGGAACACCATAAAATATTTAACCTGAATAAATTATTTTCTTTATGTGTAAATATTTGCGTACGAATGCAAAGATGTAAATGTTAGTTGTGTTTACTCGTTCTAGAAAGTACAGTACAGCAAAACAACGACTAGTTTTTTCTCCAATATTTATACATGTATTCTCTCACTTGCCTTTACTTTTCCTGGAAGTAATTTTTCCTGACTTTGTCAGCTTCTTCTGATATTTTATCCGTAATATGTTCAGTATCTTCCATTTGAAAATATTTCGTGGAATGATATTTCGTAGAATATGAAGTCATTTGTAATTTCATGTATGTATTTCATCTGTGCTTGAATTTATCAACATTTGAATTATTCTTAAATGGAGACGGAAAAATATTGAACGTTACATGTTTATAAAGAGTTATAAATTCACTCGTGTTGTATAAGAAAACTCCACTCATGCAATTATCCCCCTCTTTATACACTCGTTTCGTTAACTATTATAATGCAACGGATGCTTTCTTAATATAGAACGAGAAACGTATTGGCAGTTTTAAAGTCGGTACTAAGACATTCAGACACATTTCCCTTCAATTACATAACTTTCTTCTTCCCGTGTTACAAATAAAATAAAATCAAGTGTAAGTAGTATACACCAGTCGATATTAGCTATATCAATTCGCATGGAATGTCTTAGGATGTATAGCATTTTTAAGAATATACGTTTTATTCGTTTGTCACATTTTCTATTATATTTTAATGCTGTTGATTTATTAGCGAAGAAGATATCTGATTTGCCTGATATTGAGTTGAAGATTTTGAATTTTAGAAACATTAATATATTCCAAATTCATCTATTGAAATTTTACCATTAATGTATTGAAAATTGAATTGTTTTCATATTATAATAATTATCTACGCAGGAGTGGTCTTTAGTTCCACTAATTTGTAAATAAAAACATAAATCTTAAATAAAACTTAAAACAAATTAACGATAAATAAGACGATATCGTTTCATTCAGATACCAGAAAATGTTCACATAACCCAATATCGCGTCCTCTTGGAGTGATTTCATGTAAGACATTAGTTGATTTACTTACAATTAAATTAATATTTGTATATTTCGTTTATATTAATTATTATTAATTAATTATAATAATTATTATATAATTAAATATATAATTATTAATTATATATTAATAATTAATATATTTCGTTTATATTCTTTATTATTAATAAATCTAATTACTTTAAAACAAATATTAATATATTCGAATTTATATTGGGACGTAACAAGAATGTTAGATTAATTATTAAACACTAATTGCCTCTAAAGGAGGTAATGATTTATTTGTCTTTAGGACTTAATTTACAGATATCAAGACTTACCAGTGGCATCATTCAATCATGTAATGACGAAAAAGAATGTATGCTAAGAGTACAAGAATACGTTATGTAAAAATTTAATTATAAGACATTAAAAAACTTTTTTTTTCAAGAAATAGTGTACAATGAACTTTACCGAGAACTAAGCCATACTTGGGCGTTACAGAACTATTAAATTCGGCGGGTTGTTTCACGCTATTTGTAATATTCGAACGGTTTAAAAGTGAAGTGTAGTGAAGCATAAAGAGCGGTGGATCATTGCCTCTTTGGGGTGATTCACGCTTTTTCCCGTTCCTACTTGTAATATGTGAACGGTTCAAAAGTGAAGCGCTGATAAGCGTAAAGGGTGTCGGATCATTGCCTCTAGGGAGTGATACACGCTAATTCCAATTCCTCTTTCTAACATCCGAACGGTTTAAAAGTAAAACGCATTAAAGCGTAATGGGCGGCGAACAACTGCCTGTGGCAGTGTGATTCACGCCAATTCCTGTTACTACTTCTATTATTCGAACTGTTTTAAAGTAAAACGTAGTAATGCGTAATCATCGATAGATGACTACATTTGGAGACATGATTCAAGCCAATTCCTGTTCCGATTTATAATATCCGGTTTTAAATTAAAATGCAGTAATGCGTAATCAATGATTGATGACTACATTTGGAGACATGATTCAAGCTAATTCCTGTTCCTATTTATAATATCCGGTTTTAAATTAAAACGCAGTAATGCGTAATCATCGATAGATGACTACATTTGGAGACATGATTCAAGCTAATTCCTGTTCCTATTTATAATATCCGGTTTTAAATTAAAACGCAGTAATGCGTAATCATCGATAGATGACTACATTTGAGACACATGATTCAAAACTAATTCCATTCCTATTTATAATATCCGGTTTTAAATTAAAAACGCAGTAATGCGTAATCGTCGATAGATGACTATATTTGGCACATGATTCAAGCTAATTCTCGTTCCTATTTATAATATCCGGTTTTAATAAAACGCAGTAATGCGTAATCGTCGATAGATGACTGCGTACTAGAGACATGATTCAAACTAATTCCTGTTCCGATTTATAATATCCGGTTTTAAATTAAAATGCAGTAATGGGTAACTATCGATAGATGACTACATTGGGAGACATGATTCAAGCTAATTCCCGTTCCTATTTATAATATCCGATTTTAAATTAAAATGCAGTAATGCGTAATCATCGATAGATGACTACATTTGGAGACATGATTCAAACTAATTCTCGTTCCTATTTATAATATCCGGTTTAAATTAAAACGTAGTAATGCGTAATCATCGATACATGACTACATTTGGGAGTATTATGATTCAAGCCAATTCCTTCCTATTTATAATATCCAGTTTTAAATTAAAATGGTAATGGTAACTATCGATAGATGACTACATTTGGAGACATGATTCAAGCTAATTCCTGTTCCTATTTATAATATCCGGTTTTAAATTAAAACGCAGTAATGGGTAATCATCGATAGATGACTACATTTGGAGACATGATTCAAGCTACCTCCTGTTCCTATTTCTAATATCCGGGTTTAAATTAAAACGCAGTAATGGGTAATCGGCGGTGGTTGAATTCATCTGGCGGCGTGATTCAAGCTACCTCCTGTTCCTATTTCTAATATCCGAAAGGTTTTAATGTAAAACGCAGTAATTTGACATCGGCGGTTATTAAATGTATCTGGCGGCGTGATTCAAGATAATTTCTGTTCTTATTTTTAACATCCGAAATGTTTTAAAATAAAACGCGTGTAAGGCTATTAGGCGGCGATAGGTGCACATAAGGCTAATAGGTCTGCCCTGGCGGGGTGATCACGCACATTCGTTTCTTTGATATGCCACACTGAGGTAGGGGACTCGGTTCCTGTCGCTGAGGCCACTGAGAATTTTTCGTTGCAAATCTCTGTGCAGTGGATCCCTCCGGTTTCCATTTTCGCGACTTTGCACAAGGCTAAGGGTTGCCACGACAGCGTCGACTACCAGAGCCGGCAACCGGTGGTAGCGAAATAAAAGACAACAGTTTCCTCTCCGCGCAGCCGGCGACATACGTTTGTACTCTCCGAACGTTTTATAACTAAAGCACGGTAAAGCGTAATCTATTTATTTATTTATGTTTGCCTCTGGCAAAAAATATTAACGCGAGTTTGCGTCAGTCTTGTAGAGGAGCAAAATCACCACGAAACTATTTTTCTGCAGGTAAATTATTATTTTAACTTCTGCTAATGTTCATTTTGCCTGCAATATTAGGCGTTCGGTCTAATACGACCCGTTAGGGTTTATACCACTGTAAATTGAATATAAATGACTATATACACTTAATATCACATGAAAAAAATTTATTTTTAATAATGAAATGTGCAAACCATGGGCAAAAGAAAGCAAGTGAAAATTATTTTGGTGAGACTGAACACAGTATTTGCCTTATACTTCGAATTCTTAAAGAAGCATATTATACAATAGATAGCCAATTTTATTTGTAACATTGTGTGCACATTTGTTCCAGGTGTTTCTTGCAAACATATTTACCACACTTGCAGCAATTACTTTTTACACTTAAGGACTTATTGTTTAGCTTTTTCAAGCAAAAAGCATAGTTTTTTCAGAGTCAGTTGACATTGAGGACTTTATGTCTAGGATTTGAGTTTTTAGTTTTGAACAATTTATTTCAGTAGCATTTGTTCTGAAGAACGGATCTTCTTTTTTATATAATTCTAACCAACACCATTCCCAATTTAAAAACAATCGTCGTTTACGATAATTATTCGAATCCGACGACACATGTAAATAGCACGGGCGTTGTGAGGCGCTAACATCAATAATGTAGTGTTGCAATGGATGTAATGTGTGCCTCTGGCAATATATATTAACGCGAATTTATGTCAGTCTTGTAGAGAGGACAAATCAAATCTCACGAAAACCATTTTCCTGCATATGTTATTGTTTCAGGAGATGGTATTACGAAAAATATTTAAATCGAGACACTGTCATTACTGTGAAATGAAGGATTTGTTTGGTTATAAAACTTATTAACGTCTCGGCTAACTGTAACTGCGACAGTTTTTTGTTCTGTATCGTCCTAACGACGTTCATAACTATCAATTACGTTAGATGGCCTCAGTCTATATTGTTTGAATTGTGCGCGTGGAGCCAGAATTGCAAACTACGACTAACGCATAAAGCGGTAAATTCAAAGTATGGTAAAGCGTAATGGATTTATGAATGTGTGCCTCTGGCAAAATATATATTAACGCGAGATTGTACAACTTGTAGAGGAGCAAAATCAAATCTTACGAAACTATTTTTCTCGTATATATTATTGTTTCCTTAAGAGGTGGTATTACAAAAAGTATTTAACGAGACACCGTCAATGTCACAAATAAAGGATTTGGTTGGTTCATATGAATGAATCTAACTCTATTAACGTCTCGGGTAACTGTAACCGCGACGGTTTTTTGTTCTGTATCGTGCTAATGACGTTAATAATTATCAATTACGTTAGATGGCTTTCAGTCTATATTGTTTGGAATTATATATGTGAGCCATAATTGCAACCGTCTACAAATTACTGCACGAACCACAGCTGAAGTAGCGTATATTCTTTCCTAAATGAAAAAATTAAAGCATACAAACTAATTATCATCAAATCAAATCATATATCCCTAATTTACTTTTTAAGAAAATTAGTGACTTATAAATGACATACATTGGTCGTGATCGACCCAAGGTAACATTGGTCCTTCGTATTCGATTATTTTCTAGTCATGTCTTTACAGTCACGCAGTCTTGCATGCGCTGCACCAACCCACCTATACCAGCCGACAGCAACATCTGATTCCACGTTGAATCGACCTTCGACTATCGATTTCGTGTGGCAACTGCGATAATCAGCTGAGCGGAACGGCCGCGACCACGGACGCGTTTGGTCGCCCTCATTATCAGATCAGCAGCGAATTGACAGAATTTTCGCCTGGCGAACGATTAACTAACTCACGCTACGCTGTCCTCCTCAGGTCACTGCGCTGCCCTACATTCGCTGGATCGTGAATGGAGCTCGGTTTTGTAGTTGATATTTATTAAAAATATTTGTGATTGAAGAGAGTGCAGTAATATATTTATTTTTTTACTGAGAATGTATTTATATGAATCTAAATTTTATTGAATTTAAATTCATTGAAATTAATCTAAACTTTCCTGCATTTAAATTCATTTGAATGAATGTAACTTTTCCTGAATTTAAATTCATTTCAATGAATGTAACTTTTTCCTGAATTAAATTCATTTCAATGAATCTAATTTGTTGAATTTAAATTCATTTGATGAATCTAAATTTTCATGAATTTAAATTCATTTGAATGAATGTAAGTTTTCCTCAATTTAAATTCATTTGAATAACTAATATTCTTCCTGAATTTAAATTCATTTGGATGAACTTCAATTTTCCTGAATTTAAATACGGTATTATTGAACTTTGTTGCTCATCAGAGAGTGAAATAATTGTATTACAATTAACTGCGAGCAGCGAGTCGGGAAGAGCGTTCTGTACCGTCCTGCACGGGGCGGGCCGAATGGCTACTGGACTCCAGGGCGCTGGGGCGTCCAGTCGTCACCTTCCGTTTCGCTGTCGACTGGCGCCACCAGCGCCCTGTACAGCGACGGGCTTCGGGCGCGCGCACCGCAGGCGGGGAGGGCGGCCGCCAGGAGCACCCTGCGTAAGTCGGTCGCCAGGCCCCACCCTCCGCTCCCACCCCAGCCATTCCACCCCTGCCGCCGCCGCCTCCGCCCTCACCGCACGCGCGCACACCCGCCCTCCACCACCGTCACCGCAGTGCCTGTGACCCGGAGGTCCTAGCTTCGAGTCCCGACAGCGGCAGGATTTTCGAATCTAGCTTGTCAGCTAGGTCGAATTGAGCCGCTGTCTGGAGGAGGATTCTAGCCGCCGGCTGCTCTGATCGTGAGTTTTCCTATTAATACCAGACGAATGCCGGAGCAGTACGCTAACAAACGGGCCACGAACTGCGCGCAATTTTTCCTTCCTCTTCCTTTCATCTCACACTTACACACATACTTACACTTACATGCACTACACTACCACGCATGCCAGAAGACCGGTCGGGAAGCTTAGAACGTGTCCCGGCTGGGGCGGTGCCCCGCTGGTGGGAGATACCTGGTTGAGGAAAACCCCGCAAGTCGACGGTAAGTCGGGGACGGATCTCGCCATCCAGCAGGGGAAAATCACAGAAAATGCTCTGTGAAAACATACACCAATTTTAAAGGACTTGTGACCCCAGTAGCTGACGCGCCTAGAATAACTCACAATCTCACCACCGCCCCCTCCGCCAACACCCTCCCCACCGCCGGCACCACCACTACCCCGCCACTCTGCCGTCACCGTTCTGCCGTTGCCACGCTGTCGCTGCCGCCCCACTGCCCTCTCTGCAACCGTCACCGCCCCCGCCTCCAGTTTCATCCCGACCCCGTCCCGTCCGTGTTCTGTTGGACTTCGCCGTCGACGTTCCGGCGGTCAGCAGCGCAACGTCCACGCCGACCACGCAACCTCTTCCGCCCACACACCACCGTCCCTCCCTCCCTCTCATGCCACTGTGTTTCCATCTCCATCGTCGACGCCTCACGTCGTTCGGCTCCGTCTCCCCTTTGCCCCCGGCATCCAGTCCCACCACTGCGACGGCAGCCTCGGCCGCGCTCGCCAACCACGCCCCCACCGCAGCTGCCCCACCAGCGCCTGTGCGGGTGGCGCAGCACTGACGGCTGCGACCGCTCCCATCCCCCACCAGCGCGGGCGCCCCGGCCGCGGTCGCCGCGCGTCACCCGCTGCGGTGACGACCCGACCACTCCGCCACACAGCCACGCCAGGGCCTTGCAACTCTCCATCAAAACTGGACGCAAAGCTCGAAAGCGCTACCGGGAGCGGTGGCTCAGTGCAACTGATGTCACTGCAGTCCCTCTGACCGGGAGGTCCTAGGTTCCCACTCCCCACGGAGGCAGGATTTTCGACACTAGCTTGCAGTCGCTGTCTGGAGGAGAATTAGCGGCCGGCTGCTCTGATCGGTAGTTTCCGTGGTTTCTCCGACCAGGCGAACGCCGGAGCAGTACCTTAACAAACGGGCAAGGATCGCGCGCGCGATCTTTCCTTCCTCTTCCTTTGCCTATCCTCTCCCCTTACACACACTTACACCTACATGCACTACACTATACCCCACATATCCCGGGAGACCGGTCGGGAGCTTAGAGCTTGTCCCGGCTGGGGCGGTGCCCCGCTGGTGGGAGAGTCCTGGTTAGAGAAAACCCAGCTAGTCGGCGTCAGGTCGGCGCCGGATATCGCCGTCCAGCAAGCGATGACCACAGCAACCTCTCGCGAAAAGAAACGCACTTCACTAACGTGACTAATGACCGAAGCAGTTGACGCGCCCGGAAACACGAAAAACTCAATCTATCAATCAAACCAACCATCCTGGCTGTAAAATCTGATTCAGCGCGAATATGCCGATCCTCTCTTCACAGAAGGCACGTGCACCTACCCTTGATAAACATGACTGAGCCCCAATGGGTTGCACGTGGGTTGTACGTGTGTTGCACGTGCAACATGACATGACTGAGCCCCAGTGGGTTGCACGTTCGCGTGGTTCCAAGATGGCCAATTCGCGACCAAAAAAACCTTGTAGAACAGATTAAACTGGAGAAGAGAAGCACTCAAATTCTACTATGTAAATTGTTTTCAATTTTATTTCCCACTCGTCACACATCAAGCTCAGACCAGTAGGCAACAGATACTCGTGATATACCCATTCTGACTGGCCTAGTAAACTGAGTGAGTCCCACCAGGTGAACGAGTACAATCGGACCTCTGATTCCATTTTCTCCTCTGTCGGTTCACCCGGGAGAGCCTTGTAATCGCTAGCTCCGATTCAATTACTCGGAGGCCTAACTCCGCAAGCCAGCTCTCGGGGCAGGGATCATTACGCTCTCAGAGACCATATGGCTTGTGTGAGGCCCGCAGATGGTATTTCAAAATGGTTGTTAGAATATGTAATATTTTTTTCGTAGAAATGAATTCTTGTGAATAATCTTTTATCAGCCTCAACTTGTATGATATATTAATTTAATATAGCAATATTGAAAGTGAAGTGAATAAAGCAAAACTCTCAGTAATTCAACAGGGATGAATTCCGTGGTTTTATGAACGTTGAAGTTTAAATGTGAATTGCTTATTCGAAAATAAGTAGCTGGATTTGAAAAGTCGCATCTTTCGTAAAGCATTATGTGGTTGTTATGGATCGGAGTTCTAGCATGGTAAAAATATAAATATAATAAAATTTTTACAATTTGAGAAGTGTACAGTGAGTGTTGAAGGAGAAAAAGGTCATTCCATATGTGGTGTCATTACAACTAAGAAACTAGAATATGTGATTGACTTGAAACGGCGAATCAAATAATTAATTTCATATGGAAGAAATGGAACAAGATTCAGATATTGTCTGCAGAAATAATCTCAGAAGAATCAACTGAACTGTTCTAACTTACATATTTTCTATGGTAATTTAAAAAAATGAATCAACTAAACAATGCAGGGGCAATTTTGAGATAACAAGAAACGTTAAATTATAAGTTAATATCGTTACCAGAATGTGAGTGGTGCATCGGTTCTCAATGCAGCAATGCACCATTGCACCATTATGCATAATTTTTATAAGAATACTAAACTCATTTCCGAGAAGAAAATAAAGGAAATTTTTGAAGTTGTATGTGAAAAATAATGGTTTAAAATTTTTCTATATTTCAAGCAAAGTTATGAAAAACATACCAGTATATTTCAAACACTTTACATGATTTTATTCAAATATCTTTATACTTTTTTCTATCATGTATGAAATTATACTTAGGGAGTAATCTATTTATTCCGTTATAATTTTTGAAAATAAATGTTACAAAACGTCTAGCGAAAGTGGGTAGATAAGGCAGGCAACGTTACCTTACGAAGCATTAAAGAGACTCGGGGCTTACTGAGCATGTGTTGCTTATAAAGAAGGTGCGATAAAGAAGGTTGCAATTTCCCATCACATGTTTATTGGCAATAAGAGACTATCGTCCCACCTTGACATTTGAAACATTTATTCTGACATCGTCTGTATACTTGCGCATAAACTAACGCCTATCCATAGGCAACCCACTTCACCATTTCCAATTTTCTATAATATGTTAAAATAACAGGAAATAACACCTGGCTTTGGCACTATCGTGGCAATATGAATCTCTCGCGGCATTGATCTTTCTGGGTACGTCAAATGGGATTGCTATTAGTCCCATTAGTATACTTATTTCTGTACTTATACTTAACAATTGACTGCAACTTACGACTTTTTTACTGTTTACTAACTTAACATAACTTACTAACTTAATTATTGTTAGTTTATTGACTTATTTATTTCTCTCCAGTCTAGGCTCTGCTCGTACAAACCAGTGCTATTTTCCCACTCCCTAATTTCAGTTTCTAATGGTTGAACCTTTCCTTTCTAGAAATGTTCCCAATTCTTTCATGGAATTTAGATCTTACTACCTAAAATGTTTTATGAGCGTTACGTTCCTATTTTGGAAGCAGTAATTTCTAATTCCTATCCATTTTCCTCTCGAAGTTTCTTGACAAAACAAATTAAAAGGATGATCCAGTTTTCCCTAGCACCGCAAAACATACATATGCCATTACCATTAGAGTCCTTTAATCTACGTTGTATCCACCCCCGACCCCTGAATCCGCGTGTATCCTTCTTGCGTCTTTTTCGAAGTGTGTGTATGTAACGTTCACAACCCCATAACGGCTCTTTGCGGTGAATTTGCGCAACTAGCGAACGTTTTTCGGCCGTTGTCAGCTGTGATCTCTTTGCCTTATCATCTGCAAGTCTATCGGAAATTAGCTTGCTCGATTCACGTGGTTCCCTATCTCCACCATTTCCGGAGAAACGGCCGACCTGCACGCGTTCCAGAAGCAGTTTAATTTAATACGACCAGTAGCGTTGGTTGCTTCTGTAACTGCACTCAAACATCTATGTATAAGTGTGTCAGCCTGTTCACCTAATTTAATCCAAAGTTTAATGGGGTTTCATTTTAAATCCTTTACAAATTCCTACACTCAATGACCTCTCATAAGACTTGGCATTTGCTGCGAATCTAGAGACTCGGAGAATTAATTTGAAATAATCTATTTCGACGCTTTCGGTCGACTATCCTATTCACTCCTGTGATTTCGCCCATAATTCGCAGCCAGGTGAACTAGCGATTTAAACATTGTATCGCACATCTTTAAAGGCAATTCTGGCACCCTGCGCACTCCGTCAACGATTTCTTTGAGCGAAATTCTTCCTTTACTTTGAACCTCCACTATATGACTATTCCAAACCACGTTCATGGAAAAGTTTGCATTTACAGACGTAAAAGTTTAGACATGGTCGGGTTCATCCTGGGCGTAATACCATTTCTATTTGTTACCCTGATAAATCCATTCTGAAGACAACTACTGTTTTTTGAATATTTACTTTAGTCTTCATGTTTCACTATACGTTTTAAGCCATTAAACTTTTATGTAAGCTGTCAATAGTCTCCGGAACATAAAACTAAATCATCCGCATAGTAGTCCGGGAATGTTCAGGCTCTCACTTCCGGCGCAGATGTATCCGCTTCCTTTACCCACGTCAATAAATCGTTTATAAACAAGACAACAATAGCGGTGAGAGAAGACAGCCCTGTCTTTACCTCTACTGTCGATTTTATTTTTCACGTTGTACTTCCATCACCGCACCTGACACAGAAATTTACTTCTTCACATGCTCAGCAACAATTTTAAAATTACATGAGACGCCTACTCATTTAGTTTTTGCCATAAAGCTTCCTATTGATAGTCAAAAGCCTTTTCGAAATCTACAAAATTGCAATATATGGCCCTGCTTACGCGCAAGCGCCTGCCTTACTAGGATATCTAACAAAAAGATATTGTCGATGGTTGCGAAGCCTCTCATAAAGCCTGTATGCAATTTTGAGATTTAACCATTTTCCGCCTGTTCACTCAGTTGACCGTTGAGAATTTTACAGAACCATTTTATTAGCGCTTGTAAAAGACGATAATGTCACGATAATGTTCTGGGCAATTCGTAACGCTTTTAGTTTTAAAAACGGGTTGGAGGATAGCTGTACTCCACGTTTCTGGATTCAAATCTGAACTTGGCACCATTAAATAAATTCAGAATACTCTCAGTCTATATGCCATAATTCCAAAATAAAGTTTGTCGGAATGCCGTCCGCGCTGCCTGCCTTCTTATTATCTGCATGACCAGAAAAGCCCTATTTATTTCATTCTATGTTATAGGTTCGTCTAATGCAGGGACACCCTGATCAGTAATAATTCGAGTTGTATCCCTTTTTCAATATTCGCTATTGCGAGCGCCCGTGAAAAATACTGCTCCCACGCGTCTGCTGAAATTGCATTACTTGCATTTATTTTATTACGCAGAGATCTTATAACGTCCCAAATTGATTTACAATGATCGTTTCTTAAAATTGCCTCTATTCTTGCTGTCTCACTCTCCTGCCAAGATTTCTTCGATTTCTTAATTGTGGCCTCGTACTGCCTACGTAATAACAAGTAACTAATTCTCGCTTCCGCAGTTCCACTGTGTCTGAACATCCTTAAGGCTACTATTGCTTCACGCCTGCTCTCCCGACACTCCTCGCTAAACCATCCTTGGGTCAGTACCCTTTCCCTTTATTTTATACCCTTTACATTTTTTATTTCAAATTATTGCTCATAGTTGTTGTGAAAAAAGCTGAAAAATATGTTGTTAATGTTTAATATCCATTCTCTATAGTTTGCGTAAAAAGACACTCATACCATAAATTTATTTTCTTAGATTTTTTTCTATTCACTTAATTCTAAACTTATTTTATTGTACTTTTAATTTGCATTGACAATAGTCGTTTATTGGCTCGAATATTTTTCTTACAATTTTTAATTCCATTTCAATTTCACGTAGCTGGGAACCTTACGAACAAAAGGAAAACCTTTATTATTTAAGAACTCCCTTTTTGCTTCACAGTTCTCTGGGAATTCTGCTTTAAAGACATGACGCGGAACATTCTTTCTACCTCCCTGCGCAGTAAAGAAAGCGTCAAGTTCTTTCTGTAATTGTGAGTTTTCATGCATCATAACTTTTGATCTTTTGAACGAAATTTAATTCTCTTGGAACTATTGTCATCAAAACTTTCCGTTCAAATATTACATGTTTTATATTTTGAAAAAAGAATGAAATAATTTTTTGTTGAAGATCTCTCCAACATGGTTCTGCTAAGTATACCACTGAACTTTCTACAAAATATGCATACGAGAAAGTAAAAACGATCCCGTTTCAAAAAATTTGGGTAAAAACCTTAAAAGTTTTCCTAAAAAAACTCAAGGGAATTTTCCCAAATTGCTAATGGAACTGGGCTCACCAGATAAACGTTCGGGCACCTGTTTTTGTTTCTGGATCGAACGGTCGTCTTTTCTCCACTACAGCCCCAGTTCCGCTCAGTTCGCTCTCTATTGTCGCCGCCGTTGCGAAGACACCGCGTACAGCGCGTCCTGCTGCGGTCTGTTTGCCGAGCGAGGCGTCTGCGACAATGGCGTCGGGGCTTTGTGGCAGCTGGGCGATTCGCCGCCGCCAGTCCCCTTCAGGACGCCCATTGGCGGCGTATCAGAACAAACGCTGCCGCCAGCGGAAGGGCGATCGGTGGAAGATGGAGCCATTGGGAGACTATGGAGGACGATTTATTTGGGCGTTAACCCTCCCCCAATGCACGTGTCGAGATGTGCTCTGGTACAGTTATGTTCAATCATATCTAGAGGAATATTCCATCTAACGCACTATGCCAACTAAATTGCTATTATTGTTTGATTGAAAATTTGTAAATTCGATTTTTTCGAAAAAACCTTATGCGATCTCGTATTTGCGAGCACGCGTAGAAGAGTGACGAACTTTCCGGGAAGTTCCAAGCTCAGTGCCTGCCTGGTATAAATGGTGGTAGTCCAGTCTGAAGTTTGAAACTGAGCTGTGAAGTGTGTTCATGGCGGTGAACAGCAGTACAGTGGTCACTGCAACGGACAGTGTAGCAGTGGAAATAAGCCGTACACAAAAACAAATAATCAAGAGACAAGAGAGCTATTGTATAGAACTGTGATATAAGTGTAGACGACTGTATATAAATCAGTATTTTTAGTGTATGATTAAGAAAAATAAACGACTTTGTTAACCTTCAGTAGTCGCACTCAGGAATTGGAATGCGAGTGGTCGCGTGGATTACAATTGTAAACCATTAAAAATCGTTTAACAACATTTTACAACAAATATCTTTGTTCAAATATGGATGAGTAACGGCATCGAACACACTAAACATTTACAAAATACTAAATAATGTCTTAGAGCGCTGACATATTACCAATTCTATGAAATGCTACTCAAAAATACATGTATTATGCCTTTAAACAAATATAATCAAATACATGCGGGTAGATATTTGTTTTTTGAAAATGCTTTTACTCTACATGTGTTTTGCACTTATTATATTTGCATTACGATTATTAAATCAAAGCAGTTTGAATTTTTAAAATATCTGGAGCCTCATTCTGAATGTTTCAATGTAAAATCAGATGAATATCTCACAGATTTTCTGAATGTGCCACACTGAACACAATTTTGTACAGTTCTGTCAGTGATCGTGTTTCTAACGTCCACAGGATGACAACATCTCAGATTGTCCTTGATGACTCCGCTGAACCTCGTCTCCTTTCAGGATACCCAGTAGAAGTCTCCACGTGTTCGTATTGCTGTTGACAGATTTTGCCGATTTTATTTTTCATCTCTAGTTTCATAAAGGATAAAGCAAGGTCTCTAAAAAACAGCTTTTTGTCAACCTTTGTCTACTAAAGTACTTTGCATAAAAATTTAGAACATCGACTGCTGCGATATTCATAGTGTCAGCCTAGGGTAGAAACTGACAGGCGAGTGGCCGCATGGATTACTATTGTAATCCAAACTGTTTCCGGCACTTGTCACTAGTGTAGCAGTTATCACTTGAGTTATATTTCGCTGTAATTCGATAGCTGGGGTCTTCCACGAACGGTACTAAAAGACGAGCAAACGTTTGTCAACTCTCTAAACAGCGAATGAGATATTACTCAAAGGTTAAAATAAATATGTTTTAATTCGCTGTTACGCACTGGTTGAAGATATGCGGGTTCACTTTCGCCTCGGGCGTGGGTAATTGTGTGTTGTCGGGGTGCCTCTACACACATGGCCTATACACGACGCGTGAGCGAAGTGTCGGCACAACTTAACTCTCAATTACAAAGGCGACATGTACCAAGCGTTATTGCAAATGTATAATCTGACAGACTGGTTTGGGTAAAAATAAAGAAACAATTATATTTACAATGAAACACTAAATTTAATGAATTGAACTTGTATTATACAGAGGTTTTTATAGGTACACCTCAATCACTTGGCTATCACTGTTCACACTTGCTTGGTGCTGTCCACACATGGATTTTGTGAAGCGTCCTCAGTTGTAACTCGTCATGAGACTTTTGTTTTGATCGCCGTCGTCCCATTATGATTGCTAAATGATCAGAACAGAACTTAAATGCTACAAGACAAGGCGTTCGTATTCATTATTAACAATATTAGGCAATATATCGCTAAAAATAAAACTGACGTAATTACAAAGGCGTAGTGTATCAGTGAATAAAACGGTGACGCATGTTGGCGTATACTGGAAATAGACACGCTCAGAAAGTTACGTGTATTTCACTGGTTAGTCAAACAATGAAGGTACCTAGAGTTTCAGAAATGGGGAGTGGGGGTGGGGGAAGTTGCTGGAGTGGGAGTGGGGGCGCTAGTTGCGTCGTTTGACAGAAGACGCCTTTGTAATCTAGGCGTAACGATCTCTGTAATTCCTCTCATATTGTTTTAGTCCGTTAATTTGAATCATTTTCTAGAGACACAAAATGCGTGTAATACCATTTTCGCTCCCTAAAAACATGTTTTGAAGTTATTTATATTAAATTAGTATTCATGCCTCTGCTCATTACCTTCAAATTAATTAAAAATACCGTTTTGATAATGTGTTAAACTGCGCATTTCCAGCGATTTTGAATAATTAAATATCAATAATATGAAAAAAAAAGATTTGATGATTAAACGGTACGGGAGTTACTGTTTAATTTCAAAAATGACAAGAATTTATTAATGCATCCATATATGTTTTAATAATTTATAACATTCAAATGGATTTTGTTTTGTAATATTTGCATTTCGTCCGAATATAAGCGCGAGCATTGCTTAAATAGAGCACATGAGCGATTGAGATGCAATTCTGGAAACATCCGCCCACAAACCTGATGCAATAGTTGAAATCGACAACCTTCCTCATGCCACGGAAAACTATTAGACGAGTAGGCGAACTGATCATTACAGAAGTGTTTTCAGTTCGGACACTTTCCTTACGGTTCTCATTTGCTACCTCGAAAGCAAGGGCGATTTTATGTAATTTTAGCCACACACTCGACCCGGAGCGATAGCTCAGTGCATCAACTGATGTCACTGCAGCGCCTCTTACCGGGAGGTCCTAGCTTCGAGTCCTGACAGCGGCAGGATTTTCGTCACTAGCTTTTCAGCTAGGTCGAATTCAGTCGCTGTCTGGAGGAGAATTCTAGCGGCCGGCTACTCTCATCGGTAGTTTTCCGTGGTTTCTCCGATGAACACCAGGCGAATGCTGGAGCAGTACCCTACCAAACGGACCACGGACCGCGCGCCATCTTTCCTAACTCTTCCTTGTCCTATTGCTTCACACTTAACTAACATGCACTACACTACCACACATGCCGGGAGACCCGTAGGGAGCTTAGAGCTTGTCTCGGCTGGGACGGTGACCCGCTGGTGGGAGAGTCTTGGTTAGGGGAAAGCCCCACTAGCCGACGGTAGGTCGGCGCCGGATCTCGCCGTCCAGCGGGGGAAGATCACTGCCATCTCCCGAGAAAAAATATGCACTTCAGTAACGGGACTAATGACCAAAGAAGTTGACGCGCCCGTAAAAACGAAAAAAATAATCAACCAAGCCATACACTCGAATGATGCGAAAGTTAAAAGGTGAAGTTATGAAAAATACTTCACGTGAAAAAATTAAAAGACCTTGGCAGACCATTACTTGAAGCGCACGGATACATCCTCATCCAGGTTTGACTGTTTATTGCAAACAATATTGTAACATATTTGTCATTAACAGTGCTGGTGAAAAATACTAACGTAACTGTGTTGGTGGAGACTGGGAGACCGAAATAATTCGCTGAACGCAATATTTTTGAACGAAAAGTATATTTAATGCACTTCAACATGATGATAAGTTATATATTTCGGTAAAAGTAAAGAAATTAAATATAAGCAGAAAAACGCATCAAAAACAAAACGAAATTTTAAAAATGTTATTGAATTTCGAAAGCAGATTAATTGAAACAAAGTTTGAGTGTTGTAAGTCATAAAACTTTCGTAACTATGCTTGTGGGGTCTAGGATCGGGAATGTTCAAATCGACTATAATTCGTCACTGCACAAATGTAACAAGATAGTGGATCGTTAGAGTGCAAACCTCACGATTTGATAGGAATACACCAGTCGCTAAGAAATTATTTATGATTTTTGAGAGTTTCAATTTTAATTTTAATTTTTTAGGCTTGCTAATATATTAAATATTATGTTTCTCCGCTGTTGCGAAATCTCATAGGCCGTCCCTGTTAGGATCCTTAAGCTAGGCACACATAGGTAAGCTTCACTTGAAAGGCCTGTTTTGCACCAGTTTTAAGTTTGTGGCCACGGCTACCTGCTCCATTGTTCGATCAGTGTGTAACAATCCGGTGGCGACCGATTAAGCAACGGCACAAGTAAGGCTTACGTGAGTAGGTTGTGATCTTTAAAATAAAATGTTTTAGTTGATTTGATATTCACTAAAGTTCAAAACCACGTTCGAATGAGTCACACGTACCCCTATCCATCAAATGCAATTAACAACGAAATTAATCTAACCAGGTTCTGACAAATCCTACGACGTGTGGTGTCAGATAATTACGCACATTTGCTACTCAGTCATCCATCACTCTTTCTGAAAGAGCCAAAGTGAGTCAGACTGACATTTCAAATTAAAGAATGATGATACATTATTTTTAAAGTGAACAGTTGTATTTCACAAAGTTCATGAATTTAAAAAAAAATTAGTTCGAAAACTCTAAACTTATTACGGTTCACATTTATAAAGAAAATGCTACGATAGTAGGAGGAAGTCACGTGTCTTTCAAACTGACATTTCAACACTGGTTTGGCTTTCATCCAAAATGAAACAAGAATGCCGAACGTATTTAGGAAATGTCAGCAAACCTGACACTTCAGGAATCTTGTCCGATATAAATATTATACTATTAAAATGATTAATTAATACTATTATAATGACAGCCATTATACTATTAAAATGATACTGTCTTATAAATTATACACGCTTTCTAATAGCTAAAAGTCTTCGACGAATGGTCCATTTGTCATGTACAATAATGTTTTTTAATTGTACTAAATAAACAATGGTATAAATAGAGATGTGTAAAATCTCAACGACTGAGCTGATCATAGAGAAATATACCTCATACCAATAAAAACAAAGTTAATAAAGAAAAGAATAATTGCGTTAATTTACTAGAATGTAAAATGCGGCAGAAAACAAGTGCTCCTTGTGTATTCTGTCTGCGTGTGTAGCAATGCCCTGTATAACAGCAGGGCCGTATTATGTTTGACGCAGACCCTAGGCACAAATTTTTCGTAGACTTCATAAAAATTATAGGACCATATTAAACTGTAATTATTACACTTTTTAGCGTGCATTTTCTAAATTGAAATTGATCAAAATTTTACGATAAAATGAAAAATCTTTGACTTTTTTGCGAATGCGTATGAAGATAATTTTCAAACATTGTTTGACTCTTTATAAAGATTTTCCCAAATAAAAATAAATAAGTTGTAGTTTATTAGTTACCTAAAATCAATTTTCCCTAATTGTGTAAATATAGATTAATCATTGTTTTGAGTGTATACATTATTGAAGTTATGAAAAAAATGATAATTTTCTATACACGTGATTTTTTTTTTAGTCCTAAATAATTTTTTTTTCCCAAAAGGTTCCCCAGGCACTGTCCCAACGCCCCTGTTTTAATCCCATGTGTAAGAATATATCTGATGGGGGCCCGGGGCCTTTTGAAGATTTAAGTTAGATAAACTTGGTCACTTTAAAAATTTAATTTTTGAAATTTTTTTTAAATTTTCCCTTGTTCACTTTTTTGTCGATACTAACAGACCTTTTTTTTAAAATCGGGAACTATCTGGATCCATCAATGCGTGTTGAATGAAAAAAAAATGGGAAATTACGAAACAATAAACAAAAAAAAAATATCTGCTTTTAAAAGGGAAAATTTTTAAAAATTACTAATATAATAATAATAATAAAAATTTTAATAATAAAATAATAATAATAATATGGTAAAAATTTTAAAAATGTTTTGGTGTTATTGGGGCGTAGTCACACAGCCAGCTATCGTGACCCCTTTCCTTTTTAGTTTAATCCCATCCGGGGGTAAAGTGACATAGGCGAACAAACTAATCCTTCCCTTTTAAAAAATCCGCCTGCTTGAGCTTTTTTTCATTACCCTACAGAAACTGGAACGACTTTAAAAAAAGCCCTTTTCTTTTGTCTCGACCGGGGAAAGGAACCCGGGGACCACAGCATGGGGAAACAGTCGCTGCCTGGACCAACCTGAGGCGTAACAAAAAACAACCAAAAAAACAACAACAAAAAAAGACGACGACGACATTTCGCAATGTTTGTTGGACTATCGGACGTTTTTCAAACGGGAGATTTTGTTTCCCTTTCCCGTACAAGTAGATATATCGTTGCGGATATAATGAAAAGCAGTAATTTTCTGCTTTTGGGTGATGGTATTGGAAATGTTGGGGTTTTTTTTAAATTTAAAAGGTAATTCTGTAATTTTTAACTCAACGGCACGTTTTTGCACCAAACAAATATCAATTGGGCAAAATCGTATTCATACCTTTTCAATACCCACTTTTTCTTTTGTGTGAGAGGAATATATTTTTAAATTTTTGTACTCTGTATTGTGATAATTTCTTACAGTTATTCAATAATTGAAGAGAGAAAGAGAAAGAGAAAGAAAGAGAGAGAGAGAGAAAGAGAAAGAGAGAAAGAGAAAGAGAGAAAGAGAAAGAGAGAAAGAGAAAGAGAGAAAGGGAAAGAGAGAAAGAGAAAGAGAGAAAGAGAAAGAGAGAAAGAGAAAGAGAGATAAAGAGAAAGAAAGAGAGAGAGAGAGAGAGAGAGAGAGAGAGAGAGAGAGAATGTGTGTGTAAGAGGTCAAAGATGAGGAAGGAAATATCAGGCACGGCTCATTAGAGAAGCTGTTGGAACATATCCATCCATCAGCCATCCGCTCTTCCTGTCAGTGGCCGATTTCAACCAAGTGTTAAAGCCAGTATCGAAAATACACCATCATCAAGACTCGAACTCTAAGGCCTTCCTCCTGACAACGGACTGAACTGCCCCTATCTTCCGTATCACCAACCTGGGACACTCAAGAGTCTAAAGAAAGTGGTCGAGCAATACCGTCAGGCAACCCTTTGCGCCTCGGCCGGTCGTTGACGCCCTAAGCCCCTCCGCGTCCGCCCACCTCCTTTGCCCGTCCCCGCCCCGCTACGCGCCGCTCCTTTTGCGAGAGACGAGGCAGGTCCTCTTTCCTGTTTGTTTGCCAGCGGGGCGTTTATTTGTTGGCGCGCTGCTAATTGGGAGGGACAAGCATGCCAATCCATCTGCAGCTCATGGTCAGCAATTTGCTTCCACGTGTTTTTCAACGGTACTCTTCGTTCGGTTGTAGCGTAAAGTGGAATCTGCTTTCCGCTATTACATCTTTGTGATGTCAGAGCCAACGGAACGATGTGAAAAGACAACATGTTTATAATATTGAGTTCTCTAAAATTTGCGGTAAGTTGTAAATTTTTATAATTTTATAATATTTTTGTATCAAAATCAATAATTAGGACGATCTTCAAAATTAATCTTAATGATTAATTAATTATCATAATGATGAATTTATGGAATACTTGAACTTACTTGAATATACGGAAGGGATATCAGAATATTTTAATAATAATCAGTAATAATAATGTTATCCAGGGTTTAATATAAAATATAAAAAAACAATTGATTTCTTCAATCGTCTTCTATATTTTTTCAGTAGTACACATACCTTTTGCGGCCCTCACATGCAACCAAACTTTGTAAATGAGATCTCTAAAGAAAGAGAATTTCAGGGAGACGTGACGAATTGCACTTTGGCTTTAAAAATTTGAAGTATTTGTTTTAAAAAACGCATCTAAATATTCTAATCAAATGCAACCCGCGACACTTGGTCAGTTATATCGTTAAATAACTCCTAAACGAAGTGTTCTAGGGTCTTAAAAACTAAAATTTTGAGGCTAAAGGCCCCAAAAAACGTTCATCATACCGTAATCTAGAGGATAAAATGTTCTTGTTATTCTATTAAATATTTGCCGGTTCGGAGTTTATCGATACTAGCAATACCGCCTATGCATGGAGGAATACAGAATATATTCCTCCCTGACCTATATTTCAGTCTGTTTCTGTGACGTCACGCTTAGAAGGTTTAGATTCCTCCATCATATATTTACGCTTTCTATGTACACCATGGTTTGCACAGACTGACGAGGTTTACTTGGATAATTATTAATTCAAGATTTGCTCTCGCAGCAACAACAAGAACTGCTATTAATAGTTGCTTGATACCGATGAAGATTATTACTTATACGTGTAGTGCAACCATTCATTTAACGTTCTGCCGTGATCTACAAGTATTGTGTACCTAATTGTGGAGGGAACTACGATGGAAACAGACTACATGTTCCCATGTTTGAATTTTACGATACCTTTAGAAAAATTAGGGTGGGATTTAACATGTGAGAGTTCTCGCACGGGTAGGGTAGTTTTTCATTAATAGTAGCAAAAACAAATGTGAACAACTTCAGGCAGAACATGTTCAAGATTATTACATGATAGATCATGTGTTACTTCATGAATGATACCTCAACCATTTTTTAAATTCCTACTAAAAATGTTCTAGAATGATTCATGATAAATGGGTATAACAGTGCTAGATCCGAAATTCAAGGAAAAATTATAAAAGATATTTTTATGAAAGCTCTCCCAAATGCTGAACATCGTTTCGAAAAATATATTTCAGAATTTGTTACTTCAATTATTGAAGTCCTAATTGAACTTTGCCTAACAGTTTATTTGAATTTGTTTTTTTTTTTAATTTACCTCCCAGTAACAGATTTATTATCTTCAATGCGCACTGCCAATGCAAAACCAAGTTTCTTCATTTTGTTTCCTTAAGATCTAGACGTAATATGTCAGAATATATTTTCTACCATCATATGCTCCAATTAAAAATACTTAACCTTTGAATCGTCGACAAACCTAACACTTTAAATTAATACACATACCTTACTGCGCAGACAGCAGTCACCTTGGCATATGCGAATATTTAGCTCAAGGAAGAACTATCGAGCAATGAAGGTAGATATCACTGAATTATGTTAAATAACACTACATACAAAATACACTATTCCTGCAAGTAAAATAGTAATATAAAATTAAATATTATAAGAGCATTTTGTAGACTAGATCTCATGTCGGAAATCCTAAAGTCATTGATTAAATATGAATAAGAAACTCTTGGCCGGACAACGTTCTTTCTTGTTTGGTGGTTTGTGTCCAAAATTGTCCACATGTGTCCCAAAATTTCATTAACCGCTCACAATAATTATACAGCAATTGCGTGTGTACTGTTCAGTATGACGTCGGATGCAGTAGATAACACTCTTCAAGAAATGCCTGCGTCAATTGAGCAGTAAGACAAATAACATAATCAAAGGAACAATGCATTTTTATGTGAATGCATTTTTAACGTACCTTTTTTAACATAAACGTAAATTATTGTAAACATCGCAATGCCATCATCTGAAAATGTTGCTCCAAACTGAAAAAGAAACCAGTGCAGTAGAAACGGGGGGTTGATGCGAGGGTTGGCAGCCCTGGGCGGCGCGCGCCGGGCGGCGGCCAAGGGAGCAACGGAGCGGCGTCCGGGACAAAGGCGGCGGCGCTCAATGGCGAACGGGACAAAAGCCGGCGCCGCGCCGCACCCGATGGGGCGAGGGGAGGGGAGGGGAGGGGCATCACGGTGGAGGCAGAGTCGTAGAAGCGACGAAGAGGCGAGGGAGAGCGCTCGCTCCGAGTGGTGGAGTTGCGGAGAATGTAAGTGAACAAATACAGTAAAAACACTGCGCACCAAAGTGCCAGTAACGCTGCAGTAACAGGGATATGGTATCTTCTTCCTGTTCTCATTTCCGAGGCACACCTAGATCCATGTCACGTGCTATGTTGGATCAAAGAATTTCGTAAGTCTAGACCATATTTTCCGTACTTAAGATTTGTGGAAAATAAATATACAAGGGCATACGAATGAGTGTGTGAATGAGTGAAAAGAATTAGCAGGACTACAAACATGCGCGCTCACTCAGAAAAAATATCACCTGTTAATGAACCTCTGGTTGCGAGTCAAAGCGCCCCGCCTTCCGTGGGTTAAGTAAGTTCAAATTACGAAGCTAAATAATGCCCCTCTTGCTGCTCAAACTAAAGTGCTGCGGCCATGTGTATTTCCCTTGGGCTATTCATGACCGCCTCGTCAGGGCTACTGGAGGGGGAAAATCATTAATTGCCATCGACACACACAGGTTTTCCCATTCCGTCTACTACATACGGAGATTTTATGAACGACTGCCCTCTCTACCTCCGTCTGTCCTCTGCGTTCTTTCCGGCCAGACTAACAACCGGCGCATTTTTAATTTATTTTTAATTTTCTCATTGTTTATTTAGTTATTTGTTTTCTTATAGTGTTTATTTATTCGTAACTGATGGGCACTCTTGGTGAATAAACCTTCCCTACGCCACTGACCGGCAGCAGTGGCACTGGCGACCCCTGCCCCGTGAGCAGGAGGTGCAGGGGGGGGGGGCTGTGACTTGGAGGCGCCGGGTGCCGTAAGCCGCCACGAGTCAATGGGCACGAAAAACCCACCAGCCCAGCCGCCCTCCGCCAACCGAAGGTAATGCACTGCGACGAGGCTCTTCCAGGCTTTTACGATTTCCGTTCCAGCGCACTTGTATTGTTCACTTTGGTCGGCTCTGGTTCGACTTTCTCGGCTCCCCAAACAAGCCTTCCTCAGCTTATAGCATAGCTGCGAACAGAGAAAACCATGATTGTGATATTCCGTTTGTTTAATGTAACTCAGTCAATGTTCAATGTAACGTCATGGAATAAGTAGTTTACAGTGTTATACGTTTTGATCATGCTTTTTTCTTTTTGCACTCTCAGAATTGTTTTCTGAAGCATAAACATCTCTGCTTTGTAGTATAGTACAGCACATTATGTACAAATTCTTTCTTAAATCAATGTATGTAACAAAGGTAAGGATATGAAGCCTATTACCAACTCGGCTAAAAGTTATTGTTATGAAAACTTCTTGTCTTTCGTTTCAAAAACAGAAAACATTTAAAAATAAGAAAAGAAAATTCTGAATATATATTATTTCTCCCTGATGAAATATTCTTATTAGAAAGGCACCTACTTTAAAATTGAATTAAGAAATAAAGAGAACGGTGTATCACGACCGTATTGTCATTCGAATCCACACTACCCTAATACCATCTTTGTAGATCTCTAATCGAAGTGGTGTAGTAAAGAGAACGTTTATTTACACAAACATGCACAAAAACGAACAACCACGAAAAAATAACGTCGAAAACAAACTGCTGCAGTCTATAAATGCTTTTCAGAACTACAAAGTATTACTAACCTCAGCAAATTTCACTGTAAAGTAGTAGATAACTAACTCTGGATTATCCGTGCAATGGAAATAGGAAACTCTCAATTTACCGTGAAGATAACTTAATTTGGAGTTAGTTAACGGGAGATATTAAAGGAAGGGATTATACAGGCCCTAAAAATAGAAAATCTTGAAAATAATGACAAGGAAAACATTTTCACAGGAGAAAGAATATTTCGAATGTAATCACAATTCAACAAACAATCACAATACGAAGGCTCTATGTGTCCAGTTATTTAAATTAATAGGTTTTCCAGGATTTTAATGTGATCGTCACCACTCACTCTTCAATTTACTTTCTTCTTCATTTACATTACAAGAATGTTTACTGACAAGTTGTACTTAAGTTCTTGTCCATGTCATGTAGGTCAACAGTTACACAATTTTCAGGGTCATAATCTTCTTGAGTTTCCACTGACTCGGGCACATAAATTCATTGCGTTATCATCGCCACTACAGGACATCATTCATTTCGATACCATCTATTTTCTACCCAGTTGCTGGGCCGAAACAATCAGTTGGTCCGTTTGGGCGCCATGGACTTGTAGACGAATTTAGAGACGTTAGAACGCACATCATCTGCAATTCCGCGCCCACGCGCCTCCAGCACGCAACCGGGCAAGAAGTTTGCTCTGCAGGTCGCGTGCCGGCACGGCGCGGCGGCTTGAAAACAACTCGCCTGGTCGTAAACAGGCGAACGCCGCGCCTGCCGGGTGCGCGCCATAAGCCGGCAGACGCCGCCCCCCCCCCAACCCTCCCACCGACACGAATCCAACTGCCACCACCCCCATCATCACGGGTTTCCATTCCTTACCAACTAAGGTGAGGTGGGGTGGGCTGGGGTGGTTTAAGGCGCAGTACAAATACAACTCACGGGATTTTCCTGAACAAGGAGGATCCTTTATAAATGGAAGTACGCCTATCGTAAAACTAGCTTGACTTTAATATCTCCTAAAAAGTAACTTTAGCCGAATTTAGATGTTCAAAAATATGTTTTTTTTATTTTTTTATTTTCACAAGGTAGTGAAAACTTTTAAAATCAAACAACTACAAAGAGCATTCGGGTGTGTATTTTGGCTACAATCCATTGTATTGTTTTGAATACATCGCAATGTTTGCAATGTATTCACTATCAAACATTACACTGTTTATAGTATAAAGTAAATTACGTACACACTTTCATAACGCTATTCCAATTCCAGATTAAAGTTAAACCTGCCATTCATTACCAATACATTGTTTTCGAAAGCCAACATGTAATATGTACAACGCTGCTGCGGTGCGTAAAACAAGTGAGTTACCATGAAGAGGTGATCAGATGTATGCTCACAGACACAGAGAAGGCTCTCTACTTCTGTGTGTTTGCTTATGCGTGTTTGGTATGGAATGCTCCTTAATATTTCGAATAAATTAATCGCCTGAAAACTGAGTATGTTTTTGAAAATAAGGATTGGTTCTATAAAATGTTGCAACTATTTGAAATGACTCGATCTTAGAAATAATTATAGGTTGGATGGAATAATTATTGCTGTTTTCTGTAAAATTCTTTTCATAATTTAATTGTAATGCTTGTTTAAGTGCGTGCTATTGGAATTATATCTGGCTTTTCTTTCTGCATGTATTTAAACAATGCCACTGCATTTTTTAGCAAAATTTGATTCATAATGGTAGGGATGGAAATAATGAGTGCATTTCACATCTTTCTAATTTGGTTTCTTTAAACACTACTGGATACCATTTTCTAAACTCTATTACTGATTTCGAATGTACGAAAACACTGGCGAAAAAACAAGCATCCTTTGGCCATGTGAGAGATGTCAAGAGTGCCTAAGATTCCCAGGAAGTCGGCGAAAATTCAAAACAATGAACAGTCAAATTTCGATTTTAAACGAAAAATGCAGATGTTTTATTACGGTCATCCACAATTTCTCATGCTACGACTATATTCTCGTACTCGGTGCGTCACAGCTTACTACACAGCTGAGAGCAGCAGTGTATCTGACACGCGGCGAGCAAAGAAGCGTATGCCGCTTTCGGAACAGCAGATTTTGTGACCCAGGACACATTCTCTACACATTTGACAGCAGTATTTTTTTAATTTGTTTGTTATTTAAGGTCGTATCAACATCTAGGTCATCAGCGACCACTATTGGAGATAACGTTATGGTAACTGTGAAGATTAAACAATGTGGTGATGATAAGGGGTGAAAGGAGTAATATAAATACAACCATGCCCGAGGCGAAACTCGAACCCGCGACCCTTCGGTCCGAAATCGCTACGACACTATAGCAGAATTTTTGTTGCAGAAAGTCACTTGTTTTGTTGTTGTTGTTGTTGTTTTTTGTTGTTGTTTCTTGTTTTTTTGCTATAACAGAGAACTGGTCTTTACTTAAAAAATCTACCTAATTATATTGAGTCTTTACACTCTTCTTTACTTTTGGTATATTGCGACATTTTTATAGAATTTCATTACAGCAGATTATACCATCTGCAGTAGTGTATCTGAGCATGAGTAAAAAAGGAGATGTAAATAAAATAAAATAAAATGTATTTCTGAAAAGAAGAATATTCTTACTTAATTCTTCAGTAGAAATAATGGGCAGGGTCGGGAAAACAGAACATTGTCTTACGAGATTTAAAGTGAAACATAAAATGAAATAAAATAAAGGGTACTTCCACTTGTTTATGTAGTGTGACAATTACAATTTAAAACATTAAAATATGAAGCAGATGTAAAACCACACTCAAGAGAATGTCAAATCTGGCGTGCTCTTAATTCACCATTCACTTTGCGCCGTCTGGAATAAAAGTGCCGAGCTGCTACGAACAGAATATAAAAATAAGGGAAAAATTCTTCCTCTCTGACACAAAAGTTATTTTAAAAAATAAACGAAAATAACACAAAATAATACTTTTATAAACGGAATAAACGAGATTCAAATTTATGATCAGATTCTGAAATGTTTTATTTCATGTCAAAAAGGACAATATTGTTATCAAAGTGGTCATTGATGAAAATCCTAATTAATTCATCAAAAGACCAAAAACAATTCCGTGTCAATGACGGTTTGGAAAGCGCTCGTGTCGTGGCTTCGCCTGCCCTTCCCCGGACACGCAGCGAGCGGGTGCACTATGGGAAAGGAGCGCGTCCCGCGAGGCCCAGGGGGTCCCCGAGCGCCGCTTGGCGAGGCGCTACCTGGCGGTGTCTTCGCGCGGCAATCTCAGCGCGCGGCGCGGCGGTGCTCCCACGCCGCTTGCGGGGCCCCCGCGCTCTTCCCCTCCCCCGCCCCCCTCGACCCTCCCTCGCCCCGGCCACCGCGCCACCGCCCCGGGCCCGCCGCCCGCCACCTCCCGCCCGCCGGGTCCGCAGTTTATGACCCAACTGTCGCCATGATAATTTATGTTAATGGCCTCTCCTCCCTCCGCCGCCGCCGCTCGCTGCCGCCGCCACTGCCGCCGCTGCCGCCGGCCGCGCCGCCAGTGGTTCTTGGTCTCGCGTAGAGCGCGGACACGCGCGGTTGCGCGTGGCGAGGCCCGCGTGCGCTTCAGGCCCTGCCGCCGCCGCCGCCGCCGCCGCCAGCAGTCGTGAAAGCACGTGAGTACCGGCGACGCTGGACGCGTCACGTGACCAGGGCGGCCGCGCCCCGCGGAGGGAAGAGTGCACCGTGCGGGAGGGGTGGCGCGAGGCGGGGGCTGAGGGTCCAAGCGGGGAGTGCGTCGGTGTACGACAGTTCCCTCTCCGCCACTCGTAATAGCTGCAGGAGAAGTTCAGGAGCGGGAGGCAAGGTGAGACTGTTGCGTTGCAAAATGGGCCGCGGGCGGGGCGGGGAGTCACGGATGGGTCTCCACGTTGTAACCGCTCGTTTACACACACCGCTTCCTCCCCCGCCTCCGAACAGCTGAATGGCTGGAGGGAGGAGGAAGGGGTGGTGGTTTTCGATTCTCTAGCTGCCGCTTGTGTGGTTATACTAACGACTCGGGATAGCAAAACCGTACGTTTGTACTGAGAAATGTTGTGTGCAGGCAGATACCTGTAAATCGAGAAAGCTGGTTCATGAATTCTGAGGTTCTTATTCAGTGAGCCTAACGAAAAAGCAGCCATGCTATAAGAGTAATGAATTCATGAAAGTGCAGTCTGAAGTAGAGATCATATCATCGAAACTTATTTATAAAAGGAGTAAGAATCTACCCAACTGATGGATCCAATTGATGTTTGTGTGATCTCTCTCTGAACCCTCATACGATTATTGGCGGATATGTCAGGACAGAATTTTATTATGAGCATTCAACAAATTTTAGACATTTTCCTTCATTATCGCGCTTTAGGGTTTCCGAACTTCATCTCCTTCAGTCGCTTAAAACGATATGGGTGCCCTCTGAACGCAAGAGACATAACGGCTTGATTGTTCGTTTTCATTTGAAACGCACAGTATCTGCAGATCGTTACTCTCAGCTTAACGTTTTCCCGAACTCGTTCACTCCGCACAGTCCTCCCATTCAGAGACCGACTCCGCGTGGCGATGTTTTCTCGATATTTCGCAACGCGGCGGCGGCGGCGGCTGTGGGCTGCGGCAGCCTCTGCCGGCGGCGATGGGGGCGGCGGCGATTCGGCCTCGCGCTGCGCAGATCGCGCGCAGTCGTCGCGCAGCGCGTCGCGCCCACGCGCAGTATCGACGCCGCGGGATCGCGCCCTCAAAGCAGTGGCGCAGTTCTCTACTTTGCCGAAACAAACGTTGCTTGTACCTACATGCTCAATACGTACAGCGCAATAACGAAATGTATTATAATTGGTAGAAAAAGTTGAATTCAACGTATGCCGAATGGGAGAGTCCATACTCTGTACAGTAATCGTAAATCATTAAAATACTCAAACATGTTAACACGAGCACATTTGATCCGTTTAATTTTATAAGATAGAACCCTCAAAGTTTGTGCCGATGTTCTCTGAACGATGGTGTCAATACTGTCGTAAAGATCGACGTTTTCAATCTGTACAGACACTTGATTTGTCACATTCGAAGTATCAACACCTGTGAGAATATTTAAACATTAATTTGAATAATTTGATTTGCGTATTTTACCACTCCTAAAACAAGACGACACTCAAATAATTATGTTTTTTTTAATTTTAATTAATCTTTTCCTCATAAAACTTTAAAACTATGCATTGAAAAAAAAAATTAACTTTTAGTTTGGTATTTTCTAGGATTCGAAAGGACATTTCTCGTCATTTGCAGGTCACTCCCTGTCATACAAAACGGTTAAATAGTTTCTAATCCCAATAAAAAAATATGCACACTGTATTTGCTTTATTTTTTTCATTGCATATTGTATTAAACTTACTTTGCTTGACGCGGCTGCAGCACGAATCTGTGGGTGGCCCTAGTGCGAGAAGGCGCGGGGATCGTCCTTCGCAACTCCGCTCGCGCGTGAGTTGGCAGCCCTGCTCCAGCCGCGGCGCCGCCCGCCCGCCGGCCGGCGCGCGGGGTGAGTGGGGTGGGGCGGGGTGAGGGTGGGGGCGACGGAGGAGTCGCTTTCGGCGCCGCTCGTGCGCGCCAGAGGTGTATTTTCTGGTATTGCGTTCGCTCCGGTGCCGTACCATTCCCCGCCGCCGCGCCGACACCGCCCGCTGCCTGCAGGGCGTTTCCAGGGTCAACTGCGCGAGACTGACGGGCGTGTCTCATGTGCACATGATGCTACAAGAGCCGAGTCGACGAGCGAAATCTGACTTTCTGACAGTGGATCATTCAGGTTTTAAAAGTAACTGATGTAGGCGCCTGAAGACAAAACTTATGTTCGTACCCTCTAATTTTAGTATAAACTTTTTTTATACAAATCAAAGGCGAAAAACATCTTTTAAAAAAACATTTCTTTTTTTCCAAACATGAATGGTAAAGAACTTATCGATTTTCCAAATTACTCCAGATGAGTTAGTCCTGAAGAGCGCTATAACATACTACAACAAATGAATCTAGATTATGTGAAATTTTCTATTTGATTACTAATCGGCTCCAGGAATTTTGAAAAGGGATTCTATTAAATAAAGAACATTACAATTCGTTAATTTGCCTCGTCAGTAGAAATGACTTCATTGGAGGTTTTTGTTGCCGAAGAATAATGCAAGTAACGACCTTCGTTCGCACAATGACGATGTACTTTGAGATCGTATACAGTGCTCTTTCTTTCCTCTAGTTCATTGCCCAGTATATTTAGAATCCATTCATAATTTAACGGAAACCATGACTAACTGAAAGAAGTCATATGAACTGTAGTAACTTACACTAATCCAATCAAATATATCAACAGCAGTATCTTTTTTACATTCGAAGAGAACTAAGGCAACGTAGAAAGTTAAAAAATGTCAATATATAAATAATTTTAGCTAATTTTGTGGCCTTCATATGCCAAAAATGTTTTCGATCTCACTTGTTAGGGGTTGAAATAAAGTTAAAACCGCTTAATACGCTCGCTTATGTTTTGTAAGCTACTATTCAATAAGCTAAGCTCTTTTTTCAAATGTGTGGGCTTTTGATACATGTTGGGACAAATTGCTAAGTTTTAATCAAAAAGTTACTTGGTAGATTAATACATTGCTTACCCAAGAATCTCCTGTTTAATACACTTGTGAATTATACAAATGCACTGAATTATTACTTTATAAATTCAATAAAATTATAAAACGTTACTTGTAAAAGTAATCAATTTCTGAACTTGTGCTGGCACAATTTAATTTTTTTATTTATTTATATTTTCTGCGAAAACCTAGTTGGTTCCTTTAAAATAATTCCATATTCTGTGTTTCATGCCTCTGTTCATATGCCTTCATAAATACCTTCTACACTTACATTTATATGCCTTCTACACTTACATTTATAACTGTAAACACTTCTTCAAAGGGTGTGTTTCTCTTCAGTACATTGAGTTTAGTGTTTCCAATTTATGATGAATCAACTTTGCAAAGGCTTTGAATTTATAATTTAAGGGTGTTCTGAAACATGGGATTTGGTCACAGTTAAATCCAAAATATTAACACAACTTTTGATTTGAACTTAGGCCAAATCCAATGATTCGGACGGAACATCCTTTGATTTACTTATATGGTCGTCAATCTACAGAGATGAATTTATTATGTACTTATTTAAAAGATCGTGCTACAGATAATGTCTTTGTTCAAGCCGAGAGAGCTCAAAAACAAGAATGAGTCTCCAAAATATTATAATTACCAGTTATTACATGATCTTCTAATAACGGAAAGGTCATTACTGGTTTTAGTAAGCTTTTTATGGTCAATTGCGTAATTTATTTATAGCGATCTGGATTGATGACATCCACATTATTAACTTTTCTAAGAAAATAAAATCTCTTTAGGCCCTCTTACACGGTACAGTTTTCGTACAGATTCTCATACAGATATTGGACAGAAACTTCAAGATCCCAAACTACAAGTATAAAAGCCAAAAGTTCTGTTTGCACGGCATGCACGTTTTCTGTACGCTTTGCCCTGTACGCCGCCAAGAGGCTCTGCCGGCACTCTAATGAATTGCGCCGTCCGAGAATATTCATTCCCGACATTTGGGTACGTGCGTGCTAAGCTACTTTATAAATATATTATTAATGAAACGTGGGGAGAAACAATAGAAAGGCCTTCATCGTTATCATTGCGGTTGGAATGGTTGTGGCTGCGGAGGCTTTAGAGAGTACGCAGAAAAAATACTCCGAATGGAGGAAGTCTTGGCTGCAGAAGTGATTGATTGATTGATTGATTTTTCGTATTTCCGGGCGCGTCAACTGCTTCGGTCATTAGTCTTGTTAGTGTAGTGCATGTTTTTTCTCGGGAGATGGCGGTGATTTTCCCCCGCTGGATGGCGAGATCCGGCACCAACCTACCGTGGGCTAGTGGGGTTTCCCCCTAACCAGGACTCCCACCAGCGGGGCACCGCTCCCGCCGGGACAAGCTCTGTTCCGCCTCGGTCTCCGAGTATGTGGCAGTGCGGCGTTAGTGTAAGTGAGTGGTAAGGGGAGAGGAGAACAAGGAAGGGATGGAAGGTGATCGCGCGCGGTCCGTTTGATAGGTACTGCTCTCGGCATTCGCCTTGTGTTGATCGGAGAAACCACGAAAAACTACCGATCAGAGCAGCCGGCCGCTAGAATTCTTCTCCAGACAGTGACTGAATTCGACCTAGCTGAAAAACCTCGTGTCGAAAATCCTGCCGCCGTCAGGACAGGAACCTCGGACCTCCCGGTCAGAGGCGCTGCAGTGGCATCAGTTGATGCACTCCCGGTTCTGCAGAAGTGAGGTTCAGTAACCTCCCATTAGCAAAATGCAATGACATAAACTGGAATCCTCCATGCCAATACAAAAATCCCACGAATGTGATTTTCTAACGAATGGTAAAACCTAACCACACTTAACCACAAAATTAGAAAGGATTGATGATTTCCGCCGTAAACAAAACCGTTAGTGAATGAGTCTGCCGCTGGAAGCGCTGGAGTCAAACTACGTTTTCTATAAGAAAAAATCGAACAAGCTCAAAAGTGTTCATGCAGAAATCGTGCAGTCTGGACTGCACGCTTAATTCCTGTAATTTCACATTTGAAATTACTTGGATAACTAAAATGAAATAGATAGTTAACTCATCTCATTAGTATTATTAGTACTATTGAAAATGAGAGGCAATTAAAAAACATCAACTGATGATGACGAATGACATTCATAAAACAATGAAAGTTCCGATAGATAAGCATTTTAATACCTTCTCAAAACAATATCAATTAATTAATTGGTCAAATCAATTAATTACGGTGGGAAATGCCAATTAGCCAAAGTCATTTATGAAACCTAAATTTGTACCTGAAGTGTTGATTCAAGAGAAAATGATCAGCTGTAAATTACTTTCCTTCCTCCGCTTTTTCCCTTCTGCTATATTTTCTGAATCACAGAAAGTGATCGCGGTTCTGTGAAACGTGGTGTAGCTTTGTGTCACCGGAGGCACCGGAGGCAAATTTAATAGTATCGCCCTAAATTATATGCAAAATATCCATTACAGAATAGTTTATATATTATTTTAAAAAATAAAGTATATTTTCATGTAACACTTATTTGTAATCTATTGAAAAACTATGTAATCAGAATAAATTGAAATATACATTTTAAATAAATAATTACGTAATTTCAATTATAAAAACTTATTAATTGGGTTCACCCCTAAAATGGTGACACCCGGAGCGAAGCGACTCCCTGCCTCTCCCTAACTACCAGTGGCAAATCCTGAACATTATTTTAAGTATACTGCACTTTATAGAAGCTATAATATACTTTACACTTTATAGAACGGTAGCGTTGTCTTTTATTTTTAACCTTTTTGAAATCCTAATACTATGTAATTCCGTCCTTAATAAATGTTCTATAAGACACAAACCACTAATTTGTGGATCATTAGCACACTCCATTTTTACAAAAACTTGTGAGAAGCGTAACTTACGAACGACCAGAAAACGACTGTTCACCTCAATATATTGCGGTACCTCCTGACCGTCCAGACGCGCATCTTCCCCTCTCCCCGCCCTTGAAACACGTAGAGCCCAAGGTTAACGCGGCTGGCATGCTGTGCCGTCCCCTGCACTAACGAATTCTTTGGACAGCATTAAGAACTGTTTAAAACTTCTCACTATAACGCACTCCAAAGCGCTTACGGATGCGGAACACTATCTGGTTCTCAGTGGCAAAACAGAGTGATTTTTTCGCATCTGCTTTAACGCTTTCAAAATCTCACAACTGCTTGTATACTGATCCGGTGAGTTGTAGCGACATTTATATAATTGAAATGATATGTTGTCATTGTCAATATTATTTATTTCACACAGCAGCTTTCGATGGCTTAAAGACGTTTCTTTCGTTAATTGGAAGTCACAAAAACGACTCGTAGACGACGTAGTCGTTTTGTGGCTTCCATACAGCAGAAAACTGACGATGATGGCAGAGCTATTGAAGGCTGCTGCCATTAAATAAATACCATTGCTGACAATGACGACGCCTTCAATCATTCAATGTTTAGAGGATTAACAAACTTACGAAATATTTCTTTATACACTTCACATTACTAGTATACCGGCGGTATACGCGGTGTAACGGAGAATCTGCCATTGCTAACTACGCCACTGCTGTGGCAGGGTTTTCCTCCTCCGCGAGTGCGGCGTGCGGCGAGGCGTGTTCACGGGAGGCGTCGTTTGAGGTGCGGCGCGTCGCGGCGCAGGGCGTGCGGAAGGCGTGCGGCGGACGGCGTGCGCTGCAAGGCACGCAGGCGAGACGCCTGCCAGGCGCGCGCGCCTCGCGCCGCCATCTGCCGCATCGCCCGCGCCGCCGCCGCCGCCGCACGCCGCCCGCGACACGCGTGACAGGCGTCGCGCGGCCGTCAGGCGCCGGACGCCCCCGCCCCCTCCCTCCCCCCTTCCCCGCCCCACCCGCGTTGGCACCGACGGCGGCGCTGGCGGTGGCGGCGGTGGCGATGGGAGCTGCGGCAGTAGCGGCTTACTTCTCCCAATGAAGGAGGATGCATAGTGCTTTGAAGTTCCCTACTTATTCCCATTTTGCGTTCTAATTTTCTTTAACTTCATTAAGAAATTTGGTCCTGTGAGCCACATCGCAGCAACTCTTGGCATTACCATGTTTCTTCCAGTGGCACCGAGATCCATATTATTGGTACTATGATACTATTTATTCCCGTTGAACTCACCCAACAAAATCCTTGGGCAGTATGTAATACGTATTTTGAGTTTAGATGGGATAATACGTAATACTCATATTGTGCCAACTATTTTACAATGGCTTCTGAAACGAATTCCCTATTTGCATACTACACTTTGGCCCTCATCGTCTCTCTGCAGGGTGGATGTCGTGCGTTACTCTCAAGAATGATCCTACGACGGACGTAATGCGATGGTTTGACGGATAGTGTGGGCAGAGTTGACGGCGACCTGAGAAAGGTGTGAAAGCATTGGTTGATGGTGTTTTAACATTTATTTATTTATTTATTTATTGGTCTTCAACTACTTTAGATTGTTGGAGGTTCAAAAGTGATTTGTGAGACAATGGAAACACTTGTGATGGCACGGGTGAGGTGATGACATAAAAACGGGTAGTGGTTGGTTGATCGAGGAAATGACGAATAAGAAGAAAAATAAAGGATAATATGAATAAGGCTGTAAAATAGGGAACAAATGTATACGGTCCGTTGAAAAGAAACGACAGAGACACTATTAACGACAAAGGAGCTGTCTTGGGACGGTACAGGGCAACAGTGTGTAAGGGATAGTGTGGGGTGTTGGTCTGTGACAGGGCGAAATTAAAAACAACTTCAGTGAAATGCAGTTGGTCGAGGGTATTTTATCAGGCGAGCTCAGACGCAGCTCCAATGGTGGTCGTGGAAGAAGCCACGTCCGGTGTCTATGTGATTCGTTCATTGAACGTTGGGACCAAGAGAGAACAGATGGAGACTGATATAATCAGATTGGGCTGTTTCTGCTTCAGTCTATAGGGCAATATCTCCAACAATATTAATACTGTCACTCTTGAGTTAGTGATATCAGATTATAACATTATAAATGACCGAATTCGTAATCAACACTTAAGGTATACGGACACATAGTGCTCACTTAAAATAAATGATTAATCATTGAGGTCCGTATTTCTCAGACCTTCCTCATGATCGTGAATGAGCATTTCAAGTGATTGGAAAAAGGGCTAAGTGCCGTTTGCTGGAAGTATTTCGACGTTGTAGCTACAGATTGTGCACGGTAAATATGTTTCGTACAAAGAGCGACTACTTGACTGGCCCACTTTTGAAATCGTTTGTAATTATACTCACGTAATGGATTATCCAAGCCCCTTATTTAGTTGTTTTGCGTTTAGAACTCAAAATATTCTGCTAAATTCTCGTGTTTGTTTTCCAAAGTAGGAGTGAGCTAAGGATATCACTTAAATTCAGAGTCGCGGCCAAGGGAAGGTGAGGGGATTTAGGGCTTCAGCCCCCAGAAGCTAATGCTATTAAAAATATAGCTGTAACTAATTTTCTACCCAAACGAAAGACATTCAATACGTGATAAATATTATCTTTAAGTCAACAAAAAAATTATATATTTAGCATAAATAAAATATTATTTGTAAGAAAATGTCAAGACGGCTGGACACGATACATTTAGACCCCCCCCCCCCGAGAAAATTCCTTTGCCTGAACTGGGTTAAGGAAAGCCGAATGAGGGATGCTGAAGAGAGCAGCCCTTTTACTTGGAAGTAAGGAACGTTTGTTCCTTATATTGGTATGTGTTAGCTAAAAAGTTAAACGGAATACAATAACATAGTTTCAACCGGAGTCATTATATTACTATATAGTGATTGTCTCTGTTATATGTAAGTTAATACTTTATTAATACGCATTGGCGGCATTGAACCTTCTAAGAACCTCTACTTTCTGGATACCCTGTGTATTTTCACAATTTTTAGTGCGTAATGACCGGTGAAATAATTTTCGGGGTACAACATTTAAATAACTTGGTGGATTAATTTATTAAGGTTACTTTCCGTTTTAAATGTGACTCTTCAAGGCGCGAACTTGACGAAGAAAGGAACATTGTCATCCAATCGGGAGCTTCGTTACGACTCAAATGTTTGATATTGAAGTTCCCGATTGGAAGGTAGTGTCCCCCTCTCCTTCAAGGGACGATTGCATTTAAATCGGAGTATAGTTTATAAACAAGTTCAGTCATTTTTAAGGCATTTTAAAGTTTTCGAATATAATTTGTTAAAACAATCGTTTTAAAATTATTTAAATCAAGCTGAGTTTATTTATCTAAGTATCAATCCATCATTTCATTTAAATATTTCAGTACTAGACTAAAAGCAAAAATGCTGACGAAGAAAAATAAACAAAATGGTTTTCCAAAACGAAGCAAAAACATGATTTAAGAACAAAAAAAATTACTCTTGTAAGACTGCAATAAATTATAAATTGGAACAAAAACAGCCCTTAAAAATACTGCATTAACGTAATACACAATACATCACATCTTTACGTAAAAAGTGTATCAAAAAATACTCTTTCATAACGCAACACATGAATAGCGAGCGTCCTCTTCCTTAGTGCCTTGCATGACACCAGTTTTGATGTACGCAACGACGCGACGAGTGTGAGAATTCAGGAACTGTCGGTAAGCGCAGTACAAGAATAACGGAATAGCACAATCAAATATTTCAATTTTTCATTCAAAATCGAAACCTTTTTTATTGTGTGTGTGTTTTTTTAATTATTTTTTTCAATTTTTTCAGTATCGATCGAAACCGTAAACATCTCACACATGACTAGAGTTTTCTTTCTTCTTCTGTGCGCAGTAAAAATGACTAATATAAATAATATATTATTTATTAGTTAATAAAAACCAATCAATGATGAGTCTTCAACGTTTCGCCCCGCGTGGCTCGTGTGTGTCGAAGGCTGCTGCGCAGCGGCGTGCGTTATGGCGTCCGCCGCGGCGTGGCTGGCAGTAGCGTGCCCGCATCCCAGGTCGAGCCTCCGGCCATGGCCAGCTGAGAGTGGCTGGCTGGCGGCGCGCACGGGGGGGGGAGGAGACGGGACCGGCTGGCGGCTTCCGCGGACGTGAGGGACGTGGAGGCTTCACCGCCGCCGCCGCCGCATTCCACGCTGCCCCGGAGCGAGGCGCGGCCGTCTGCGCTGCAAACGCGTCCTCAACAGCTTCTGCAACAGATTGAAGTGCAGGAAACCACGAGCGCTCCGGAATGAAATAGTTTCCCCAGTTAGACTTTATAGTAACATTACATCATATTTTCCATATCGATATTAATGTCGACAAAATGGTGTACATGAAATGAAGATTTGTCGGTGTTGTTTTCGATAAATTTTATCTTCCTGTTAATTCAATAGAAGTATTTCATGTCTTGAATCGCAATATAATACAATGTAATGTAAATTAAATACACACAAATAAACACGATTAACTATTATTGTGTCAATAGAAGATAAATACCGCACCATACGTACATTCAATGCTGAGTTTCCTCTTAAACTAGGTTGAGATTAATACCGTGTTTCTACTCCAGTATTTTATAATATGTAATCCGCAATATAAGCAATCGCTAGAAATCACTGTGATAAATTAAATAATCATTTAGTTCAAATGAAATTACAATATTTCATGGATACTATGTTTAAATTCTCAGAAATCAGAAAACGCTTGAGTGTCGCACTTCAGTGTACATACAGCGACATACTACAAACAAACCGAACACACACGTAAAGCAGAGATTGGTCCGCATAATAAAAGCAAACATACAATTGATCAACGAAGGTCTTGTATGTTTGTGGTGTAATGCGAGAATCGTAGCCGTCCACGCCAAGTCACCATCTTCCTCCGAATTGCACCATCCGATTGCGTGGGTGTCACGCGGGGAGCCCGCGCCTTCCGCCCTGTTGGCTTTTTTGAGGACTCCTCGGAGGCAGCTGTTTCGGACCGCCCCGCCCCGCCTGTTCCCGCCGCAGATGGCGCGAAGCTTCTTGCTGGTCGCTTTGGCGTCGCGCACGGACGGCGGGCGGTGGGGTTGGACGAGGGGGCGGGGCGGAGTGGGGCAGGGCGGTGTGGGGCGGGGCAGGGCGGTGTGGGCGGGGCAGGTGGGGCGGGGCAGGGCGGTGGGTTGGGGCAGGTGTTGTGGGCAGGCAGGGCGGTGTGAGGTGGAAGCAGGGCGGGCAGGCGGTTTGGGGCGGTTAGCGGTTTGGGGCGGGGCAGGGCGGTTTGGGGCGGGGCAGGGCGGTTTGGGGCGGGGCAGGGCGGTTTGGGGCGGGGCACGGCGGTTTGGGGCGGGGCAGGGCGGTGTGGGGTGGGGCATGGCGGTGTGGGGCGGGGCAGGGCAGTGTGGGTTGGGGCAGGGCAGTGTGGGGCGGGGCAGGGCAGGGCGGTGGGGCGGAGCGGGGCGCGACGATGAGGAGTGGTGTGGGGGCGGAGCGAGACGTGGCGGGGAGGGGCGGGGCAGTTGGTGAGGGGTGGTGGGGGGTGGGGAGGCAGGGGTCGGAGAGTGACAGAGCGGGGGGTGGGCGCCGTCCTGACGCGCAGCGACGCTGTCGCCACTTCAAAGGACGCGCGTCCACCCAGGAGATGCATCCGGCGGCGGCCGCAGGGCGGGGCAGCGGCTTCAAAGGCCGCGTTGCGCACGCGCTGGGCCTCCGAGGACGGTGACTGCGGTTTTATTCCGCCCCGTTGGAAGCGAAGAGAGGAAACGCTAATCAAAGTATTTTCATCTTCGTGCGGTGCCTGTGCGTATGTCCTTAATTCGAATTGGCGAGACACTGAGATTGCAGATTTATTTTGAAAATATGGATGAATATTCTTTCTTCTTCTTCTTCTTCTTCTTCTTCTTCTTCTTCTTCTTCTTCTTCTTCTTCAGAATGTCCTTACAAATACTACTCGAACATATTTACGTGTTTGGCTTCATGTTCTATTTTCTCTCTTTACATTTTTGCGAGTACATTCTTGTTCCTGCCATGTTTTTTATTACAATGCGTTTTTTATTAATATGCGGTGTCAGGTAATGTCTTTCGTGCTGACAACTGCGAATACAAGAAGAATCATTAAACGTGAGTGTTTTAGAGGTCATTTTTGCCACACACTATTCATTGCTTGTAGTAACTACTAAACATACATAATGAAAAAAGTGTTAAAAACGAAGTGCTTCTTCATTACATACATCAATGGCCATGATTCATTAACGTGAAGCGACTAATAAATCTGACATAAAAATACGGTGTTGATCTATGCATTTAAAAATTATATTGCATTTATCAGGAATTAATACAGTACTTCCAAACAATTACTTTCTATTAATAAACTTCCTGAAAAGCATATGATCTGTAAGCATGTTTACAAAAATGTAATATTAAAAAATATGTATTAATATATCTTAGACCCCGGTGAATACGCCGATAAGTCAAAAAAACTTAATTTTACATGAGAGCAAAAACCAACTCTAAACTAATGCTGTTAATCAAGAATTACTTATATTCAAACAAAACCTACACACACATAATTTCGTTTTTGTATCACCTTCGTTTGAGCATCATTAATCCTTGATTTACATCATTTGAAAGTTGTCTTCTGCGGCCCTGTAAAATTAAGAGTTTATGACTAATCAGTTTATTCACCGTGATCAAAGATATATTGTATCATTAGAACTTTCCTCGCTAAAATATCCACTGCATAATATATAGTCGCGTCTGTATTTCAGAAATATCCCACTATAATAATTTCGGTAATGTGATAAGATTATAGTGAACAATTGCAACAATCGACAGGGAATTCATTTCGTTATTAACTGAACATTTAAGTGGAGAATAAGAAACTCTATGACAATTTTACTTTCTAGTGATTGAAAAATCAATAATATACTATGCATGTAAGCAATATCTTCACAAGTGGATCAATTTCCTGCGGCTAGCTAACGCTATTTCTTTATTTAACGAATGAATTCCGAGTGGATAACATTGAGTTAACACGTGTTAACCCACTTTCCTAAGTAAGCTGCGCCATTGGATACCAGGAAAAAATATTTTCTTGATATTTTTAATGTAATTCGATATATGAACTGTTTTTGCTACTTCGAGCCACTAGAATAATATAAAATATCAAAAGTGTACTACATAGGAGTGCGTAATAAAGTTCAATAAAATTACTTCACAGTTTAATCTCTGTTACAGTGAATAAACGGAGAATCGTCATTTTAAATTTCGTAATTGTGAAGCATATTATGTGAAATTGAAATCGTGATCATTTTCAAAAATTTGGATTTGTACATTTTTATGTAAATATGTTTTCACTTATTAAGAAGTCGAAATGTACAGATAAACTGCATATGGCTCAATTTTAGAATTAATGGTGAAAAGCCAAATTGTACCATAGGGTTAAATTTATGAATTAAACTGGCCATATCCAAATCAGAAAGTTTGACTATTATCTTACAATTCTTTTTACTAAAAACATAATTATTTGTAAACAGTTATGCAATATTCACTTGCATTACGCCTGTCGGCTAAAGAGTAAGAGCGTTTCAATTAAATATATGAGAATGTAATAGAAGATAGTAATAGATGATTATTTATTGTACTTCTTGTATGTTTTAGTATACAATTGCAAAAGTAAGAATTGAACTCAGAGTTTATCTGACGTGAGTACTCACAAGAATTTTTTTTTTTAATTTAAATAAATTAAGAGAAAAATATTTATTGACAAAAATGTGTATTTAAACGTGTGTGTGGCCGCTGATTAATATATGAAAACAATTTCCTGCAAAATGATTATTAGAACCATACGTCCGTTCTAAAAACTGGAGTCTTAATGCACACGTTGTGCACATGATGCGCAGCGAGCACTCCACACGACACACCATGTCTGAGGAAGTCGCCTCGTTTGCTGCGTAAAGCCCCGGGGGCAAGACGCGGAGGCGTGAGATGAAGGGCTCGGACCTACGCCACGTGCGGTGCCGCGCCTCGCCGCGCCGCGCCTCGCGGGGTCCCGCCCTGGGATCGCGTATCGATTGCGTGACGTCACCGGCGGCCGCGTCGCCACGCGCCAAGATGGCGGCGGCGGCGCAGCGGGCGCGCGAGGGCGACAGCTGCGCGGAGGGCGGCGACGTCACGCTCCGAGAGGGCTCGCCGGACACGCGCGCGCGCGGCGGCGGCGCGGCACGGGGGAAATTGCGGAATTACGATGCACTTCCGCTAGCGAATGGCCGCTTCAGGCGATTAGGAGCAGCTCAGGCATGAAGCATTCACTTTCTCACGAAGGTTGACCCCGAAGGAAGACGCATTCTAATGCTACCTTCATCTTTAGGAGGACTAAAATTGGTGTATTTATTTCAAAGATTGGTAATTGCCATTAATATTTAGCACATTTCTTTAAACATCGGAGACTATATTAAATTTACAAGTTGTGTTTTTAGTTCTTTTACCACTTCTCCATTGTGTGTCACACAAATTTTTACTGTTGTTTTTATGTTAGTTACATTAATAAAGAAATAAATCGAAACCGATAATGCATAGTATACGCACGTTATGATGTGGGTGACTCGATTTTTATACGGGTAAAAGCTTACGAAATATATTCTATATATTCCAGGAGCATAAAAAACTACATTAGATACACACATCACTAAAAAAATAAAACAAAAGAAGCGCGTCCGTATTTGCATAATATCTCCCATGTAAAATGTGCGAGGCCGTAATGTCACTATTGTATTTCAAAACTTCCCTCGCGTTCGTCCTATTCAAATTCGCGTTACGCGAGCGACTGCATGTTCGGCCCGGCGGCGCGGCGGCGGCCGGCTATGTCTTATGCCCCGCGCGCGCGCCCCTGCCCCGATAAATGTCACCGCCAGATCAGGCGCCGCGTCGCTTGGGGCGCGGGGGGCGGCGGCGCGGCCTTCAGTCAATACGCGTTGCGCGCCGGCGGTTGGCACGGTTGCCTATGTCTCGTTCACAGCGTCCTCTGCCCTCGTCCCGCCCCGCCCGCCGACAGGGTAATGCGCGGCGCCGTCGTTGCCAACATGTCGAACGGCGCAGGCGGCGAAGGGGAGGGAAGCGGCGGTGGCGGTGGCGGCGGCGCCCCAAACTGGCGCACCTGAGAAGGCGGAGGCGGCATGGATTTGATGGTGACGGGGACGGAGACGGCGAAACGGGACGGTCTGCCGAGAGCTCAGTTTGAAGAGGAAGGACCGAGTGGAGCGTCATCGGTGCAGGATCAGGGAGGCTAGCTCTCTGTTCGAATTTTAGTGGCAACGCGCAGGACAACGACGACCGGGGCGTGAACGTCGCTCGACAGCCGTCTATTTCAGCGCGGGACCAGCTTGGGAGAATCTGCCGGTCGAGTCACAGAAAAGCAGAAAGAATATTTACTAAATTGCAGCTTGGAAAACTTTCAAGATAGAATTATGATTGCACAAATTAAAACGTTGTAATATGAGCTTCCTCAGTAACAGACATTGATCGGACAAGTTTTACTAAATATTAGTCTTGATAACCAGTAAATTTATTTTTGCAGTCGTAAGAGAAATCAGATCTAAATAATTTTTATGTTTATTGATAAAAGTCGTCCTTGTGTATAATTCTTTATCTAAATTCATAATAATTGACTTGATGTTATTTGAAATCATTTAAGAGGAATTGTCTATGTAAAAAGGTTTTGAACATGAATGAAAGCTGTTAAATTGTTTCTGGTAAAACGTTATCTCATGAACAGTCAAGAGACTTTGTAAAACAGATTTTGCACTGCGAGGTCACGCAGAAGCTGAATATTAAGTGTAAATATTGAGTGTAGTATTATTTAAGATTGAAAAGGTATTAGTGAATTTTGGTATATTGTTGGTATGTATTTTTTTACAGGATTGTTATTTAAATTGTGAATGGTGGTTTCATTAAGAGATAATTTGTTTTGAGAAGTGTACATATGTATTTACTGTTTGTTTCTGTGTAAATGTAGGTCAGAGTCACTATTATTCTACAGAAAACTGCAGTTTAGGTAGGAGTTAGCTACCATTGTGTAATCAAAAGGAAAAGTAATCACGTAGGAGAATATGTGAACGTGAGTGTACGAAAGATCATATTGAAAGAATATATGTTACTTGTTCTTTAAAACTATGAAATTGTGTTTGTTTGTTAAATGAATATTAGTTAAGTAAAGACGAACCCACCACCGATAGGAATTATCCATAATTTGAGGTTTTCCAGGTTTGTGTGACGGTGTAATCACACGTCACAAAACAAGTAAATAACAGATTTACTTTGTAATTCGGTACTACGAAATAGTTAGGTAGATACGTGACGGTTAATATACATATATATATATATATATATATATATATGTGTGTGGGTGTGTGTGTGTGTGTGTGGTGTGTGCGTGTGTGTGTGTGTGGTGTGTGTGTGTATGTGTGTGTGTGGTGTGCAGAGCGTCAAGCAGTGCGCGTGTGTGTGTTTTGTGTGTGTGTGTGTGTTTATACTTGTATGTGAAATTGAACAAAACTATGTAAATGACACAAGTAAATGACCATGTAGAAGTCAATGACCGTTACATTAGGAGTGACAATTACTGACAATTGTTCTAAGTTGTCATTTCCTGAGACCAAATTGAATCAGTCATTCACTGGTGGATATACTCCTATATCCTTCAACAAACATTTTGATAATACTTGTTTACATATTTAATTAATACTTGATTATGTTATAATGTGCATATGTTTGTATTTCAGAACAATTTTACATTGGAGATACAACAAGATAATTCTACTCAAAATTTCAGATTTTGAATGGAATAAAAGAAACCTTGGCAATGCCATTAATTACATATAAATTAATTGGAGTAATTGACTACCGTAGTCCTAAAGATGGAAGGCAAAAGTTAAGCGAAAAAGTTATAGGACACTTCGTTTCATTTGTCAAAAGAAATAAGACGTGGTTCCAGATGGACGACTTTAGATCGAAAAACAACGGAAGTTAAACCTTCTGACAGCAATCTTTCCAGTCCTGATCATGTATAAAAATCTTTATAATGTAATTTATATATATATATATATATATAGGTTCAATTTTACCATTTTTGAGGATGATGAATTAATTTGTACATAACTTTTTGGAGATGCCAGAAATTAATATCATAATTACAGTTAATCATGATTTTATTTTAATAATAATTTCGAGTAAAATTTGATTTTAATAAGTATTAATTAGTTTTTATTATAAATTTACAGTTTTAAGAGAAGGTATTATTGAGTAGTAAAGTAGATAATTATTTATGGAGTTGAAGAATTTGGAAGATTGATTAGTGATGAATGTTTTAATTAGTTCAATTTGTAATTCTTTATGAATTTGTCTGTTGAGATGAACCATTCAGCCTATAGAATTTTCCGTAAAAATTTATTTTCAATTCTTTGTCAAATGCTTTGGTAATATCCAGGAAAATTCCAATTGTATGTTCCTTTTGATGAAGGTTTTGAGCTATTAATTCAGAAACACGTAGTAATTGGTGAGAGGTCGAATAATGAGAACGAAAATCAAATTGGTAATTTGGAATAGCTTGTATTGAGTTAATGTAGGATAAAAGACGAGAGTGTAATAGTTTTTAAAAACATTATATAATGAAGATAGAGACTAATAGGTCTGTAGTTTAAGGGGAAATGAGGATCCTTGCCTGGTTGGGGATAACGTATGCTAATTTCCACGATTGTGGAAAATAAGAAATACGAAGCATTGAGTTGAATATATTTATTAGTTTCGATAAGATTTGTAAATTAAGTTCTTTTATCATTTTGTTTGTAATTCAGCCATAGCCTAATGTTTTGTGAATATTCAATTTTTGTTTTATTTTTTGAACTTCTACAGGAGAAAAAAATTTATTTTTGAAGGGACTGAACAAAGTGGAGAAGAGATGAAAGATTCAACTTCCTTATTAAATATTTGATCTATAATAGGGTCGGAGGTAAATGACTTTTGGACTAAGTGACTGGCAATTAAATTTTATTTTTGAAAATCAGTATAAGCAGATTGTTTAAGATTGGTAAGATACCGTTGTTTAAGATTGGTATAGGGGAATAAGATTTTGCTAATATTTTAATGGTTGACCCTTGTGATCTGCTATTAGGATGTATTTGTGCAATGTAATTTTGAAATTTGTCTAATTCATAATTGGTCTATACGTAATTTGATAATGCGCGATAACTTGCTGATTTTTCTTTTAATACCAGGGCGACGAGTTTGTTGCCAGAATCATCTTAGGTTATGTTTAGATTTAATAAGATTTAAGATATTTATAGGGAGAGATCAAGTATGTATGTTCGGTTTAATGTGTGTACTAGAATATTTATATGCATCTAGAATGAATGTAAATTTTGTTTTGTCTAAAAATAAATATTCCATTTAGTGAAAACTGTCATTTATTTAATAATCAACCTATTATTTTATAATAAAAGAATGTTCAAATTTAGATTGAATTTATACGTAAAGCAAATTAGTTTTAAATTATTTTCTTATTATGCTTATAAATATTCTCAATTATTAAAGTTAAATCCGCAATGCCTAACTTTGACTTATGTGCGCTCTAGGCTGTCAAATGTTTAGTGCCCTTTTTTCGACACAAGTTATTTATAATATTTTGAATGTAAAAAATGAACTATATTTGTAACAATGCAAATATTGTATACGTATAAATAATTGATTATATGTTTGCATTTTTTATAACATCAACCATTTGAGGGTAAATAAGTTAAAAATATAAGGTATTATAGACGAAATTCTATATTTGAATGTAATTTACATTTTATTACAAAAGAAATTGGATATTAAAGTCAAAAAATCATGTAGGTGTACATATAAAATATGGTTTGTCTTACGAATCTCGTTTTCTCACTATAGTCTCGGCAAATTTCTTAAATGTCTTCAGACTCTAAGCGTCCCAAAATGTAATTTTCTATGTAGATAATGCATTCAATATGTCTTGTTTAAGACTCTATCTCAGAGAATTTTTTACGTGCTTCAGAACAGAGAAAGATCGTTCGCCATTTGCATTGGTCAGACATCATTAGAGTCTTAAAATAATCTCATTTATAAATACATATTTCTATAACGAAATTTAAAAAAATAATATCCTCCGAATTACCATTTCTAAACCCTTTTTTCACGTACGTGGTTCTATATTTTCATACCGAACGAGATGACTAGTAATGAAAACTGATTTTTTTACACGTAAAATATTATATATAATTATTTCAGTTAACAACTAATTTATAACTAGAGAAAATTATTTTGAAATCAGTTATTTACCATAATTGAAAATACTTTCAATTAATAAAGTAATGTTAGAACCCCCTATTATTATTTATACTAGTGGTGCTACAGACTTTCTCGTACTTGTTAGTTGCCTACTTTCTTTTCTCTGACCTACCTTTTCGAACTTCCCACATACTGTTGCCAACTGCAATATATCGCCGCCCGAGTTTTCTGTTTCGAATGGTAGAACTGAAATATTACTATAAGAATAATATAAAAGATTAAAGCTCGTTAGAAAAGGCAATTTTCGTTTGAAAAATTTGGAGCCGTTTAAGAAAATAACGTTTAAACCCTCCTCCCGAAAATTGGCATGTGCGCCAATGTACGCGAGATGTACGCGCAAACGTACCGGAGTGCTCATGGAGTCATATCTCTAGTGTACGGGATGTGCACAAGATCCTGCCACGATATCCATTTTGGTGAACTAATTGCATACTTTGCACCAACATAGCGCATCAAGATTTCTTCGTTCAAGAACAGGGACAGCTACCTTTGATTATAGTTTATTGAATGGTACCTAGGTGTTTCATTAGAATTAAAAAATTGAACAGTAGAATGCATGCATTAAACATTATGAAAGGCAACGTCTATTGAAATATATGTTTTATTTTCACCAATCAACATTTTCATGATCTTTAAATTGACAGAATCCACATACTACCTTGTTGGAGTGAATATTGCTCGTTAAGGAAAATATATTTAGTCAGAATCTACATAGTGAGCAAATGAGATTCTGCTTCACCATCAACTTGCATTTTTCTTTTTCCATATTTTAGAAATAAAAAGAAAATGTACGTCATGCTAAATCATTATAAATATGTACTCCATATTTTTCTTCAATTGCAATGTTTTAACGTCTCAAGAGGGAAGATTTCTTATAGAACCATTTATGTACTGGCAACAAATAATTGCTTATGCTTGTATCAAAATATGAAAACATCTCGGTTTAGAAAAACACGAACCGGTAAGTAGCTTCATTTATGCTTTGGGTATTTCTGATGAGAAATAATACTTCACCTTTCTATCGAAATAATTATTAACACAGAGTTCTTGCAAGTCGTAGATTTGAAAGGCGTAACACGACAATTCTGGGAGAAATTGTACTGCTCATGCGGCGGCATCAAATGACGGGATTTCGATTGACGGATCGCATCATTCTCCCTCTTTTGACGTCTACGACAAATGATCATAACATATTGCGTAAAGTATACCCTTACTAATAACAATTGAAATCAACACTAGCAGACAATGAGCATGGAAGTAATGAAATATTCAATATACGTACTGTCAATATAATATGGCAGGGATTTCATTGTTAATTTTTCCTCAAGTTAATTCAAATATATTAGGAATAAACTGACGCAATTGTTTAGGATTTGGAGGCTATGATATAGCGAGGCTACTTTGATTGTTCTGAAATTTAGTTTGCAAAAACTAATTTTTCTGAACAGTGGCGTAGGTAGAGGAGGCAAGGAGGGCGATGCGCCCTGGATGATACCAATTATAAATTATATAGTCTGATTTATATAATTTAATGATTATTTACAAATTATATATATGCATGTAATTTAATAGTAACAATATTAAAACATACATACTAAAGAATCAAAGAAAAATAATGTAAAGAAAAACGCGAAACTAAAAGCAGTGAAACCCTGCTCTTCAGTGGTTCAAGAGTCACGATTTCGGCGATTACTTTATCTAATCTTATCATTAGTATTGTGACATATGTGGTATGGAAGAAACACGACAAACGCTTCCACTTCGTCGGAGAGAAGATGACACGAAAGAAAAAAACAAACAAAAAAAAAAAAGCGAAATGGCGAACGATGAAGGAAGACCGACGAATGTCAAGAATAATACCAATATGACCGACAATCGGAACGACGAAGACGATGGAAAAAGAACAAAAAGGCCAATATGACAGTTAACTAACTGATAAAAGCGTGTTGTCGAGTGATCACGACGAAAGCGTGTTGAGGTTCGAACACGTCGATAACGGATATGAACGAAGACGACGTACACCTAACACAAAAAACAACGAACGTTACGAACAAGGCGAATGACAACAATGAACAAATGTACATGAATGCAAAATACCACGAATGACGACGAACTACGAACACGACTGATGAAGGTTTTGATAAATAACGGACACGACGAACGATGAACGATGAACGGACACGACGAACCCTTTGAAGAGCGATAACGACAAACGGCAAACACATGGAACGAAGAACAACGAATATGATGGACAATGAAAACGACGAACATGGAAAATGAGGAGTATTACAAACTTATCGCACGACAATCCGTCTAACAACGAACGTGACAAACGTCGGTAGTTTTCCGTTGGTTCTCGGATCAACACAATGCGAGTGCCGGATCAGTACACGGGCCACGGACCGCGTGCGATCTTCTTCTTCTTCCTTGTTCTATCCTTACCCCTTACGTGCGTTTATGTTGGAGCAGCGACAAACGATGAGAGCAACGCTCAGCGAAGCAACGAGAACGTCCACATGTAAACAGATGGAAGTGTTCATGTTGACAGCGCGTGATCACGGATCAGCGCTGCGACCCGCGATAAGAGCGAAGAAAACCCTTCGTGGTTTCGCTGCTAGTATCGCGCTGTTCCTGATCTTCACAGCTGGCACACTTCAGTGTTTTGCATGTCGAATAACATGAATGCTGAGAAATTGATCACTTGTTTTATTGATAGGAGTCAATTTTGAAACTTATAACTGACAAATTGTGTACCGCAGAAATGAGTACAACACGTAAGTTTTAGAGGTTAGGTTACATTGTTTTTCACTGAACGACAAGTATACAAATAATTACGGGATAACTGCCATTTTATTGTTATATTGTGTTGTGCAAAACTAATTGTTAACTTAGATAAAGGACATAATCATCTGCCAGTGATGTTTTATTCTGAATCATTTTTTGTATTGCAAACCCTCAGAAGTTTTGTTCACTTTGTTTGCCATAATCACCCATTTCATCTGTTAATGAATTTGTAAATTGCATCCACACCTTGTAAAACTATAGAAAATAATTTATTGTAGTTGTGAGATATTGACCCAGAATGATTGAGATGATTAATTCTTATGTGCTTGTGTCCATGGCACACAATGTGGAGTGCAATTAAAGGAAGTATAATTTATAACAGAAATTTTAAAATGAAACAAATGAACTTATTTTTAATTTTGTTAGTTTAATTAAATGATTGGGATGTTTTATCAGTGAATAACTATCACTGAAGAACAATATGAATAAAATGAAATGCCAGAAACAGAATATTTTTATTTTTAAACTAGAAAATTTATTGAAAAAGAATTATCTAAATTATTGCTTTTGAAGTACATGTATCTCATTTCCTAGAACAACATTTCGAAGGGATGAAAATTGAATGTTTGAAATTAATTCAAAATTGAAGTGATTGAAATCAGTAGTCCTAGCCACAATTTGGCAAAATATTGAGATGTTACACTACAAAGCCGTCAGCCTTCGTTTTGTCATAGTTTAAGATTTAAGAAACAATTTTAAATAAAACATATGCCATTTACCTTATCACTTCCCTTATAATCTGTTTTCCTTGGAATTCAGAGTAGTTTTTACTTCAGAATACAAAATCATTTATTTACATTGGTCTTTGCAAAACTCAATCATTTTAGACGATATCCTTTGTACACTTGGATAATATTTCATGAAAACTTACAAAATTTTGGGAGAGAGTGATATGTTGTTCAGTCAACATGAACAGAGGACACCTAAAATATTAATCATATGGAAATGTTTTTAACACTAGATGGTTTATTGTACATGTAATCTTAAACTTCAAATTAGTTAAATTAAAACAGAAAAAACCCCCACATATATGTTTCTTACAGACAATGGGAAACAAATTGAGAATTCAATTAAGTTTGGGAGAACCCAAAGAAAAAATTATTGTCTTAGAAAATTTTATTAAAATGAGAAGAACCCTTTCTTTTTTAAGAAAAAACAATGAATTTAAGAGTTTTAATTTTTCTTATTTACTCCATGATATATATTGCACAAAAGATATTTTTCTTATATTAAAAGAATAAACAAACTAAAAAAATACTACTTCAAATTAATTATTATCCCCCTTTTAAATATTTTAAAAATGTCCCAAAAAAAACTGTTTTATAAAATGAAACTTGACAGACTAAAAAAATAAGAAAGACAAATGAATAATAGAAATTGGCAAAAGGGAGAGCACTGCCCATTTGAAATTTTCTGTACATAGTCACTTTTCCAAAATTTCCACTTGTCTTCACTGCTTTTTTTTTTCCATACAACCTGGCATAAAATATTTTTTAAAGTTTGTGAATTACATAGGGATTTAGTACACAAAAACATTTCCCCTTTTTTCCCCCTTAGAAGACACAATTCCCTTATTTTTTTTTAAACATTATTTACATACAAAAAGGGTTTCTTTCAAGAGACTAGGGATCTTCTCTCTGTAAAGAAAAGGAAAGGCCATTTAGTTCCCCAAAAAGAAATCAATCACTAACCTCAATACTAAATGGAATTATAATTTTAATTTTAACCCCCGCTGGAAATATACATCTGTTTCTTTTTTAACACAATGTAAATATGTTTTTATGTATGACACTTAATTTTCCAAAAAACTAAAAGTGCATTAACATATTATTGAGCCATGGGAGTTACCCCCTTTAATCACTTACTTAGCCAGGGTATCCTTTAGAAATTTTTTTCGTGTCTGACTTTTTCTAAAATTCTCCTCCCTTTTCAACATTTCCCCATTGAAGAGTTTTTCGTCAAATGATGACGCATCAATGAAAACGCCAAGAACAATATGAAATAACAATACATTTCAAAACAAATCACTATTAATCGCTCAGATAAAAACTTCAAATACGTACGCTCTAGGACTAACTCTTTCATGGGCTGCACACAGCTGTTTGCTGCATGTTGCAGAGTCGAGAGAAATTGACATCTCTCACCAAGCATGCCAATACCCAGCCAAGAAAAATACTCTATGTAATGCTTCCATTGCATAGGGAATGATGTTGAGGTTGACTCTACTGCGCTTCAACTTAAACGTAACCAAAGTTCCTAAGCCAATTTAAGTAAATATGGCGGGTGATTTACTGGTGTGGTATTGAATTGACAAGTTAGTTTCGCCGAATGTCCTGTAGATGTCTCTGGTGGATTCGAGTGGCGCTGCTTGCTCTGCTCGACATGAACACATCAGCGCTGCGATTTCGCAACACCTACTCTCTCTTCGCTCCATCGTTTATCGCTGCTCCAACATAAACGCAGCCTACACACACGCGCGCGCACACACACACACACACACACACACACACACACTAACACGCACTACACTACCACATATTCCGGGAAACTGGTCAGGAGTTTAGATCTTGTGCGGCGGTGGCCCGCTGATGGGAGATACCTTGTTAGCGAAAACCTCGCTAGCCGACGGTAGGTCAGCGCTACATCTTGACTGCAGGGGGTCACCTCCCAAAGAAAAAGCATGAATTACACTTACGGTAATAATGACCTTAGCTGTTGATACGCCCGGAATCACTAACAATCAATCAATCAATTAATTAATCAAACAGAGACTGAGATCCTCGTAATGCATAAATTCACAAACAGTGAAATGTGTTCAAATCAAGTGGTCAAAATCATAGTTTATTTTGTTTCTGAAACTTTCTCATGGTGATTGAATGAGTTGTCAAGAATATTACGTATTTTATCTAACAATAATTTTAGTAACCGGAGAAATTTTTATTTAATTGCAATAGAGGGTTCGGCAATAATTATCGCAAATTTGCCCTACAGCAGCCACGTGGCAGGCTATGTCACCTATATGAAATATTTGAAATCATGGACCATGACTGACACCTAGTGGTCAATAGAGCAACTAAGGAATTACCAACATCGATAGCTGTAAAACTCGCTGTTAGCGGACGTGCTGCGCTCTTGTAGCGGCGAACACAACTATAAATGAATTACCAACATTGGCACTTCAAGAACCAGTTTGAACGAATAATCGACACTTTCAATTAGAAGTCAATACTAAGATAAATTCAAAATTATGTAAGTACACCTCTTTGTTTTTAGACATACTGGATTTTAAATAAATTATATATTTAATTTAAAGTCATTCATGATCATAAATTATTTTATCTGCAATGATGTATTAAATTATAAATAATGTAATTATATACATATTCCATAATTACAATATTATGTAATTAATTGGTATATTATTTAATTATATAATTAATTTATAATTATTTCATATTCGTGTACATTCGTGTACATAAATTATTTTTATACAGTACTACAGAAGTTGACACTAGTTATCATTTCAGCCTTTCCCTTTCTTCTGGCAGGGTTATTCTGATTTACTATCGTTAAATATTTTAATATTTTCATCTGCTGTTGCAGTTTACCAAATTACTAACTATTTTTCAATGTTTGATTCGCAAACATCGTTGTGATAAGTCCTTCTTACTAACTGTATGTGCTAAGTCGACAACTTGCACTATAATCAAGTTGTATAATATGGCTATCATTATAATATGAGCTGCAGGAATCTAAAAAGTATTATAGAATTAGAGGAGAAAAGCAATTAACCTACTACACTTTTTTTCAGGAAAATGTGCTTTTCAGATGCTTTGCTACTATATGAAACAAACATATTGTTATGATTTGCAAGACCCAGAATGTGAAAAGTATAGAAAGAACAGAACTTTACTGGTCAAGGAGAAATTAAGTATGCAAAGAAAACAATAGACGGCAACGCAGACGGCAACAATAGAGGACAAGGGAAGTTGCATGAGTTGCATATATACTTTTTTTTTATGCTCGAGACAAAAATACGCCAAGATTCTGTCGAAGATCAAGTTTTGGCAATTAAATTAATTAAAATTACAACCATAAGATGAGGTCACGACAGAATGCGCATTCCTGTGTGAATGAAGAGTTTGCTGATGTTTTAAGTGTGAATGGGAGTATTTTTATGTTTGTATTTATGTTTTTGTGTTATTTGTTTTCTTTTTTGCAAGCCATCTTATATTCGTTAAAATAGTATATCTTTCTCTTCTTTCATGCATTTGTCAGGACTTTACTTGTTGCTCCTAGAATTGAATCGGAGTCAAAATAAGAGTCATCTCCATTTTTTTATCAAATTGATTTTCATTCATTTTTCAGCTCCACACATGTAGGTATACAGTTTAGACTGAAAATAGGTCATACATTTCTACTGGATGTGAATATTCTGAGCAGAGAAGCCTCTGTTGAGTTCGAGAATATACAATATCCTGGTGATCACTTGTTCTATGAATAATATAGGCAAAATATGTCAGTTCCCTTATTCCTGTCCAGGAAATATTTTATTACAGGCTGTTATCACACTGAATTTTACATCCATGATCTAAAATTGAATAGATCTGTCTTGTGTTGCTATCATGAAGGAATGGCCAATGAAGGACAAAATTAAGTATTTGTTTTCTTTGATTCTTTCAGTGGTCTCGAACGTGAAACGCGAGTGGTCGCATGGATTACAATTGTAAATTGTTTAAATTGTTTAAATTGTTTAAATTCTTATTAATATTGTTTTGCGAACGAAAATTAGTTCAAAAATAGTAATGGTATCTAAAACACTGCCAGTTACAAATACTATTTAATTTATTAGAGCATTGATATATTGCAAATTTTATGAAATGCTACACATAATTGCATGTATTATGCATTTAAATAAATATCCTTAAATATATGCGCGTAGATGTGTGTTTTGGAAAAGACTCGTGCACTATATGTTTTGTACACTTGATGTACTTTGCATTACGACTATTAAATAAAACAGTTTGACATAATTGTTTAAATATTTGGAGCTTAGTTTTCTGAACGTTATTCAATGTCAACAACAAATGAACATTGACACATATTTTCCTAATGCACATCCACTGGACACAACCTATGTAGTCGAATAAGCTCTTGTTTCGTTGGCGTCCACAGAGATAACAACGTCCTACGTTGCCCTTTGTGGACTCCGCGCACCCCTCGTTCCCTTTTCGGAATCCCTGCAGAAGTCCCCCGCGCGTTCTTATTGCTGACGGCACAGTTTTTCTCTTTTTCCTTTTCATTCATTGTTTCATAAAGGACAAAGCGAAATCCTTTAAAAATCCCCTTCTAGTCATCCTTTCTCCACTGTTGTTCTTTTCATAAACATTCAGAATATTGATTACAGCGATATTCGTGATGTCCGCGTAGGTCAGAAACTAAACCATGAGTGGTCGCGTGGATTACTATTGTAATTCAAGCTGTTTCTGGTACTTATCGTTTGGATAGCAGTAATCACTTGAGTCGTATTTCGCTATAATTCAATAGCTGGGGCACAGGCAATTCTAAGAGAGGTGCTGAAAAGTCCATGCCAAAATTTTGTTAACTTCTTGTTAACTGTTAATTTTGTTAACAAATTACAGTGAGTAAACAGCGAATGAATAAGTCTAGATTACTTTAGTAACCCACTTGACTACTGAAGGGTTAAAGAGTGTGAAAGAAAATATAAATATTTTTAATGTTTATGACTGATGGCTGCCCAGGTCAGAATCGAAATCGCACACTAGTGAGATTTTTAAAGTCTCTGCTAGTAGCTTTGATGAGATTCACCACTTTCCCCCCTACATGGGTAATTTACCCCTTGTGCCCGTGATTTTGGGGTGGTGAAGAAAAACCTCCAAAAGGAAGACCATATATACTCTTCTCAGCAATATGCTAAATTGATAGAATCGTCAATTACATCACAGAAGTTTACTGTAAAGGAGGTGGGTTCAAATATGATACTTAATTTCAAAAGCCGGTGATCGGAGTATTTTAAGAAAACTGTGCTATCAAATTGCTCCTATGAAAATATAATGGGAAACAGAAATTTCAGGTATCTAATTATAGTAGTTTTACTTACAAAATCTCGACAATTGGTGAAGTGAAAGTATCTCATTTCATTGTTGGTTTGTGTAAATTTATATTTGCTCTGTACAAAAAAATTACCTTCAAAGTGCCTCCATTACCAGTCAAGAAAGCATGGAAAAGTTGCCATAAATAATAAGAAAATTCCAGACATAAAAATTTTCTGCAATATATCCTAAATGAGTTATTGTCTTCATATGAAAAAATGTGTCTGTAGCCCTATACAGATGATCAGAGGAGGATTTGTGAGTCTACTTACTAGTTTTCTACCATATGATATGGTAACCATGAGCAAGAGATTGAACTGACAGTTTGAAATTAGCTTCATTGTTTTAATTATTGAAAATGTGTTAGTATTTTTATTATTTTAAATACAGTAATTTTAAGGTTTTATCGAAAACCAGTCATTCAAATTCTAATTATTATTTAAAAAACAATATGGGCTGTTATTACATAGTTATGAAATCTTTTGTAAATACCCATTTATAATGTACAAATTTAAAAAGTCATCAAATGAGTATTGAATGACATAGTATTTTCTCTCTCTTGTAAAATTAGTTTCCATGGAGATGATAGGTTTTCGGACTAATCGACTCAATTGTTCCCTCATTTTCTAGGTAACCTTTTACCAAAAGGTGAATGGTTAAGAATGGAAAGACTCTTGCTTTGTTTATTAACTTAATATTCACTGTATATCTGATTATGTACTCTTCCATAGATGTCAGTAATGTGTACGAATATGTATAATGTCGTAATATGTATTATTCATGTCTTCTTTTTTGTGTAGTCTGACTTCATGTCTCAATTCTATATAATTTAATTTCCATTGTCTGGAACCCACTGTGGTATTTTTTGTTTTAATTTTCCCATATCATTCTCTTCCAAATAGGATAGTTGACAAATATACCAATATTTTGCAAATTTCAATTATATGTTCATTTCGACGAAATATTTTGCAATTATTTTCTAATTGCTTTAACTAATTAAATTATCTTCTTACTTCAGTGACACATAAAAATATATTCACTAGCTCTACAATTTTGTTTGTGAATCTCATAGAATGTTTTTGATATAGGGTCATTGCCTTAACTTTTTTTTACAGATGTTGCTGTGTTAAAAGATTTGCTGAGTTTACACAATTCATGGATTGCTCTATTATATTACTCTTATTGTTACCGTTATCTTTATTTTATTTTATATTTATTATATTTCGTGCAAGACGTCCCCTCATGTCTCATTTAAATGAAACACCACCACCACCACCACCACCACCACCACCACCACCACCACCACCAACCAACCAACAACAACAACAACAACAACAACAAAACAAAAACGGTTAAGTCACCCTGTTAATCCTTGAATAATTTTATTTACAAAAGTTATACAGAACATATCAACACAAGAACTAATATAAAGTTTTCTAAATATTTTTGGAAGAATGATTACAAATTAAGATATAAGACCAGGTAACATTCTTACTAAAACAATTATCAACAAACATTACAGTTAAGCCTCAGAAAATACTTAGTAATAAAACGGGAAACAAATCCGAATTAGTAAGAACATCACAAGACAAACAGGTTAATTCTTGGAAGTTTTTAGTTCAATATCGATCATCATCAGGTATTAAATCCATCAATCGCAGAAAATTAATATCTTTTTCTTAGCAAATGTTTTGAGATTGAGAGTTTTTCTTATTACTTTTCGTATCTACGACAAACATTCACTACCCTAAAAAGTTATATCCTACAGTAAGTGTGTGCCATAATATTTAATTATTTTTCCTCTCTGTGATATAAAAATGTTTGGTCAAAAATATCTCTCCCTTGCTCTCCAGTCTTGCAATTCAGCACCAGAATCACTCTTTCTCATTTACATTCATTTGACATAAACACACATTCAATTGAATTTCTATCTAAGAGCACTTTCAAGAGAGAAACATCAAGGAAATCTGGGGATAAGATAAATATTAATATCTAACACGAAGGCAGTGGTATCCGAGGGTCATTAAGGAATCCAGCTTTTTTAGTATAATGTTTCAGTAGTTACTAAATGTAACACACTTGAAGTCACTTTTCAGTTATAATAGAGTGTTTAACTATCCATTACTATGAAATAAATTATTTACGTAAAGTCCTGTGAAATGTCTTGATACTCTAGTTCCTTAAAATTCTTATTTTACACGTTGACTGCCAACTAGGAAGTAGATAGAGTATGGCATTACACAAATTTCACCTCATACCCATTATGGTTAATAAAATAATTTAACCTGAAACCACTCAAAATCGTATTAATTATTAACAATAAGATTTTAGGTATGAAACATTCATTTTTCCAAAATTTAAATGTCTACGGTAAATCTCGTAACGGACGTATAGAACAGAAAATACTTCGTGAGTTACTTCAAGATCAATGGCTACACGGTCTTTATATTTGGATAGACAATTTCTTTTTTAATTAGAATATTAGTTGTCCTTTTCTAGTCATGAAATAAATATCTGAATAAGAACTCACAACAAAATCATTTGACCTCATTCAGAGCACTAAGGAATTCTGAGATACTACGCATTCGATAATGGAACCGCGTGTTGTTGAAATAAAAATTAAGAAACATTGAAATTTCAGATGATTATATATATATATATATATATATATATATATATATATATATATATATATATATATATATATATATATATATATATATATATATGATTATACTCAAATAATTTTTAAATGTCATAGTAAAACAAAATCACAATTACTCAGATCTGAAAGGGAAAAGAAAAAAATTGGCATATCAATATTTAAGCAAAACAGATCTAGCGCAGATTTTACAGGACTAAAACATAGAGAGCATTATGATATATAAAACTGATTTTCACAGAGTGACAGTATTCTGACGATTATAATAAAAAATACACATAGTTAATTGTACATACAAATTCAAGCTAATGAACATTTTTTAATGTTCTCACAAAGATCTAGTAAGGTTACTTTCTGAATGTTGCAGATGTACATTATCGGAAACCTGCAGTTCAGAAAGGTGCATTAAATAAAAATTTTGCAACACACCTACAGAAACGATGAAAAAGAGTAAATCAATTGGGGAACCAAGGGCCAATATTTAGGACAACATTCAGAGAAGTGTAAAAACTGTTTCATGGCTTAGCACAGTGATTGAGTTAAAAGTGAATCCTTTGTGCAATACTTGGACAATCTCAAGATCTCCCGGATTCTTTCAATGTTGAAGTTGAAGTAGATGTGACATACGCTATAACATGTTACTTATTTTCGCCAAACTGCAACAGTTTCTAGATCTTATTACAAATTCGAGATAAACAGTTAGAACCAACTAAAACTCCGACAGTTATCACTCCCAGAGTTGAATATTATCGAAAAAACGTGTATTTAAAATACGTATTTTCGATAGTTTAGTAATTTGTATTTTGTATCGAAGATAGATATTTGACCATGCATTTTGCATTTGTATCGAAAATACGTTCTGGTTGTATTTTGTATTTTCAAAATACAAAAATACCTTTTTTTACATATCCTCCGTTGAAAATTTGAATTTAAATTTACAGTGAAAGGATATCAGGACCGTCCTTTTTCGGCCGCTCTGCAAAAACAATTAAAAATTTCGAAAACATTAATTAATACATGGTTTCAATTATTGGAATGTTTTATTCGCTATGTAATTTCTATATGTTTTTTTTGTATTTGTATCACCTACTACTTAAAATAAGACTGGTATAACTTCAAATTTAAGTCTCCTGACACGCAACTTCGGAATCAATTCACAGACAAATCATTAAGAATAAAATGATCAATTTGTACTGTAAGAAAGACGCAGGCCTAATATATGACTTATTCAGTCTTATTAGTGTTCGCCCTATTAAAAATAGGGTTGTCACTAATAAAGTACATAATTCAATTGTTTAATACCTTATTTTTGCATCGTTATTCAATACGTTAATACGTTATTCAACACACCAATATGTAATTCAAGATATTCACGTTTCTCCAATTTTCACAAATTGCATTTGTTCAGACTACAGAAAGAAACAGTTTTCGGATGTAAGTATGAATGCGTTTTTTACGTTATAAACTGAATAATTCGATAGATTGTAGGAGTGAGGTGTAGACTTTCATCTCATATGTGTCTTCATATTACACGTGTCGCTTGTAATCCACTCATACGGCGTCCCTTGTGCTCCTAAATGATTTCAACATTTCATGGATCGCTTAGATGTTAATTTCGTTTCAGTAGTTTAGGATTTTAAGCAGACGTCGGGTTTCTTTTTCAAAAACCTAAATATTTACTTGCGTTTTAGCCCAACAGACAGCGATACAAAATTTAAAGTGATCTACTGACGGCTAATTAATCGTTTTTTAGCCGGGAACATGAATGCCAATTAAGTCCAAAACTAGACACATCCACCGTAGCACTGGGGATAGACCATCAAAAAACGGCGAACAAGTGAAAAGAAAAATATCATCCTACCCATTTACCACATCTTATAAGAAAATTTAGATGTGGCCTAAAAGATGCTTGCATATATTTTGAAAAGTACGAGGAAACCCATAAAAATTCATTACACGTTTCTAAACGCTTTTACATTTTTTTATTAAATTATTTCCGACGCGTTATCACAGCGTCATTACTCTTTTAGTAATTTATTATCAAAGTTTTTGAAAGTTCTGGAGGAGCAGACCACAAACTTGTTTTACGATTTCCCTCTTACCAAGGACGGTAGTACTAACGACCACAGATATATTTTTGGAAGCGGCGATCATAGCGAAAATGGTAGGTAAACATGGTAATTTTTTCTTTTCGTCTTTTAATAAGGATCATTCCCGAAGACGCAGTGACTGCCTCTCGTTTTGGCGTTGATTGACATTACCAGTTACAAACAATAACTTAGACGTTCGTAGATCTCTTCTAATTTTGCGTCGCTGTGTCCCGCGCTAATTGCAGTCAGATATTTGGCGAATTACTTCAACCCAAAACGTATATTAGCAGTCGAAGTTACTCGCCCGCTATGAGCATACGTCCTGGGTCCTCCTGCAGCGCTAATTCTTCACGTTGACGCTTTCTGAAGTGTGATCTTCCCCCGCTGGATGGACCCCACGCCATCCTAATCGTCGGCTTGCGCGCTTTTTTCCCCAAACAGGTGTGCCCCACCAGCGTGTCACAGCTCCAGCCGGGGCAAGCTCTAAGCTCCCGGCTGGACTCCCGACGTATGTGGTAGTGTAGTGTAAATGTACGACACGTGGAGGTAAAGGCTACAGATATACTATATATCTGTGGTAACGGCGATGGTAGCGAACATGCTAGGTAAACATGGCAATACGTTTCTTTTCACCTTTTAATAAGGGTTATGCCTGAAGACCAGGCGACTGACTCATTTTGACGTTAATTGGCTTTAGAACTAACAAAAAACATCAAATTAGTCACCCGTAGATTAAGTGTAATTTTGCGTCGCTGCCTCCCGGACATTTAGCAGTCAGAAAATTGGCAAGCTAAACACAAAACGTTTGATAGAAACGTTTGATAGAGTTTTTCTCCTGCGTTTACCATGAATCCTGCGTCCTCCTGCAGCCCTAACTCTTGGCGTTGCCGCTGTCACTGGCCGACTCGACTCGCTTCGTCGAGAGCCCCATTTGCCACTCGCGCCGTCGCTAGCGGTGTCGTCTGACAGCGCGTTTCCGTCTTCGTCGTCAGCGTCATCTTCCTCGTCGTCTTCCTCTCGGTTGGCGTCGCGCGCGGCCCCTCGCGAGACAGCGGTGACGGCAGACGCAGCGGACGGCGGTAGGAGAATGCGCTCACCAATCCCGCGGACGAAATGGTCAACTGGCGGAGAGCCGCTTCAGCATACACACACTACATGCTTTGGGTTGACTGGTTGTGCATGTAAATGCATAATCAGTGCAGTAAGTGCATGTAAATGTACATATGGTGGTAACGGCCACGGATATACTATACATCTGTGGTAACGGCGATGGTAGCGAACATGCTAGGTAAACATGGTAATACTTTTCTTTTCACCTTTTAATAAGGGTTATGCCTGGAGACCAGGCGACTGACTCATTTTGACGTTAATTTGCATTAGAACTAACAAAAAACATCAAATTAGTCACCCGTAGATTAAGTGTAATTTTGCGTCGCTGCCTCCCGAACTATTAGCAGTCAGAAAATTGGCAAGCTAAACACAAAACGTTTGATAGAAACATTTGATAGGGTTTTTCTCCTGCGGTTACCATGAACCCTGCGTCCTCCTGCAGCGCTAACTCTTGGCGTTATCGCTGTCACTGACCGACTCCGACTCGCTTCGTCGGGAGCCCCATTTGCCACTCGCGCCGTCGCTGGCGGTGTCGTCTGACAGCGCGTCTTCGTCGTCAGCGTAATCCTCGTCTTCCTCGTCATCTTCCTCTCAGCGGTGACGGCAGAGGCAGCGGGCGGCGGTAGGAGAATGCGCTCACCAATCCCGCGGACGAAATGGTCAACTGGCGAAGAGCCGCTTCATCATACACACACTACATGCTTTGGGTTGACTGATTACGTTGCGATTGGGGCGCGACATCTGGTATGGTCAGTAGTCCTCTAAGTGTTGAACATATTTCTGTCGGTAGGTGGCGGCGATCTTCCCCCACTGGATAGTGAAATCCGGCCCTAAACGTCGGCTAACGAGGTTTCCCGAGGAGGGTATTTCCCTTCAACGGGGCTACACCCCAGCCGGGATACGTTTTAAGCTTTCGACAAGTCTCCCAACATGTGATAGTGTAGTGGATGTAAATGTACATGTGGTAGTAACGGCCACAGATAAACATTACTTCTGTGGAAACAGCGATGGTAGCGAACATGCTAGGTAAACATGGTAATACTTTTCTTTTCACGTTTTAATAAGGGTTGGGCTCGGAGACGAGACACCTGTCTCTATTTTTGACCTTAATTTGTATTAGAACTAACTAAAAGCCATAAATTAGTCGTCCGTAGATCACGTCTAATTTTGCTCTGCTGCCTCTCGGACTATTAGCAGTCAGAAACTTGGCAAGTTAAACTGAAAAAGTTTGTTAGAAACGTTTCTTAGTTAACAGCAGGAGTTTTCTCTTGCAGTTAACACGAATCTTGCGTTGAACATGAATCGTGCGTTCTGCAGCGCTAACTCTTGGCGTTGTCGCTGTCACTGGCCGACTCGGACTCGCTTCGCCCGGAGCCTCAATTTGCCCCTCGCGCCGTCGCTGGCGGTGCGTTCGACAGCGTGTCTTCGTCGTCCTCGTCTTCCTCTTCGTCTTCCTCTCGGTTGGCGTCTCGCACGGACCTTCCCGAGACGAAGGTGACGGCGGAGGCAGCAGCGCCGTCCAACGCCCGAGCAGGCAGCGGACGGCGGGAGGAGGTCGAGCGCACGAAATGGCCAACGAAACGCCTCACTTTACACACACAACATGCTTTAGGTCGACTGATTATTTCAGGATTCGGGAGTGACAACTGGTATGGTCATTATTCATGTAAGTGTTTTTGTCAGTAGGTGGCGGCGATCTTTCCCCACTGTGTGGTAAGATCCAGCCCTACACGTCGGCAATCGAGGTTTTCTCCAACGGGGCGTTTCCCCTCAACGTAACACAACCACAGTCGGAATAGGTTTTGAGCTCTCGATAAGTCTCGCAACATGTGATAGGGTAGTTCAGGTAAATATACGACATGAACTAACTGCCACCGAAATACTATACTTCTGTAGTAACAGCGATGGTAGTGAACATGCTAGGTAAACACGGCAATACTTTTCACCTTTTAATAAGGGTTGGGCTCGGAAATGAGGCACCTGACTGTATTTTTTACCTTAATTTGCATTGGAACTAGCTAAAAAAACAATAAATTAGACGTCAGTATATCACGTCTAATTTTGCGTCGCTTTCTCCTGGACTATTAGCAGTCAGATATTTGGCAAGTTAAACAGAAAAAGTTTGTTAGAAACGTTTCTTAGTTAACGCAGGATTTTCTCCTGCATTAACACGAATCTTGCGTTGAACATGAATCGTGCGTCCTGCAGCGCTAACTCTTGGCGTTGTCGCTGTCACTGGCGACCCGACTCGCTTCGCCGGGAACCCCATTTGCCCCTCGCGCCGTCGCTGGCGGTGTCGTCCGACAGCGCGTCTTCGTCTTCGTCATCCTCGTCGTCCTCATCTTCCTCGTCGTCTTCCTCTGGGTTGGCGTCTCGCGCGGACCTTCGCGAGACGACGGTGACGGCGGAGGCAGCGGCGCCGTCCAACGCCCGAGCAGGCAGCGGACGGCGGGTGGAAGACGCGCTCACCACCGGCGCAGACGAAATGGTCACTCGCCGCACAGCCGCCTGCGCACACAGACACACACACACACACACACATAACATGCTTTAAGGTTGAATGATTATTTTGTGTTTCGGGTGCATTAACTGCTAAGTCGCGTAAGTATAGCAGTGACGAATTCTCCGATACACCGCGTATACCGCCGGTACACCTAGTAATTCGATGTGTATAATAAATATTTCGTAAGTTTGATAATCCTCAAAAACGTTATTGAGATTTGAAAGTTTTGAAAGACCAACGAAAAAGTAACTCTGTTTTCCTACCGGGAGCCAATCTTCTGCATCCGTACGCGCTATGAAGTATGGTGGAGTGAGAAGATTCAAACAGTTCTTAATACTGCCCAGAGAATTCGCTAGCGGAGGCGAAGGCAACGCATGCCAGCCGCGATAACCTATGGATACTCATGTTTCAAGGGTGGGTAGAGGAGTATTTGCATCTGGACAGTCGGTGGGCACCACAAAATATTGCGGTGAACAGTCCTTCTCTGGTCGTTCGTTAGTAACGCTTCTCTCGAGTTTTTGTGAAAATAGAGTGTCTTAGTGATCCACAAGTTAATTGTTTGTATAATTGTCTTATAGAATAATTATTAAGGAAAGAATTTCATAGTATTGAGATTTCAGAAAAGCTCAAAATAAAAGAACGTCAGAGGCAGCTTCCATAAAGTGCGGTATACTTAAAGTAATGTTCAGGATTCGCCACTGAAGTGTAGTGCATGGTTTTTCCTCGGCAGGTGGCGGTGATCTTGCCCCCGCTGATGGTGAGACCCAATACATCAGCTAGCGGGGTTTTCCCCAAACGGGTATCTCCCACCAGCAGTGCACCGTCCCAGCCGGGAGAAGCTGTAAGCTCCCAACAGGTCTCCGGAATGTGTGGTAGTATAGTGTTACGGGTGAGGATAGGGCAAGGTAGAGGTAGGAAAGATCGCGCGCAGTTCGTGGCCCGTTTGTTAGGGTACTACTGCGGCATTCGACTGGTATTGATCGGAGAGACCACGGAAAACTATGGACCAGAAAAGCCGGCCGCCAGAGGGCTGGGAGACCGATCGGGAGCTTGGGGCTTGTCCCGGCTGGGGCGGTGCCCCGTTGCTGAGAGAAACCTGGTAAGGGAAAACCCGCTAGCCGGCGGTAGGTGGTGCCAGATCTCGCCATTCAGCGGGAAGAAATCACCGCCACCTCCGAAGAAAAAACATGAACTACATTTACGGGACTACTGACCCTAGTAGCTGACGCGCCCGGAATCACTAAATGAATGAATTAATCAATTGAATTACGTTCTGCTCCGTTTTCATCCACGGGCTCTTCCCAGGTGTCCTCGCATTCCCTGCTTGTCCTCGGGTCGCCTTCGGGCTGGAGGCGCTGGGGTTGGGGGGCCCGGCCCCCTCTTCGCTGGGCCGCCTCCGCCGCTGGAGGCCGAGGCGGAGTTGGAGGCGGAGGCGGCGCTGGAGGAAGAGGAAGAAGAGGTCGAGCTGGTGCTGGAGGATCCTGGTCGCTGGAGGCACCACGCGCTCGTTCCCGCGGAGGCCGCGAGGCGTCAAACGGCGTCGCCGGCGGTCGGGGCCTGGAACACAGAAGGATGGTACAATTAGCTTTCAATCAGAGGGAATGTAGCCACTCTATAGAATTTGGATGTACAATAGGGACAATATTTTAATTTGTGTTCCTCAAGATATGTGGATCTCTCTGATATTATCTGACATAAGAATGGTACAAGTAGCTTCACCCAGAGAAGCCACTCCATAGGATTTGGGTGTGCAATAGGGACAATATTTTAATTTGTGTTCGTACAGATATTTGGCTCTCTCTGATATTATCTGACATAAGAATGGTACAAGTAGCTTCACCCAGAGGGCATAAAGCTACTCTATAGAATTTGGGTGTACATTTATTCTTTTAAAAGTTGTACTTCAACATGAAATCGATCATGCAAAAATGCGTTCCGTACACACAAAAACACCACCCAACATAGAAACGTTATTCTGATAATCTAAAACTACGTCGAGGCGTTCCATTGTTGCAGTGGAACGTGATAATTCCTGGACGATTTCACCGAAAAAGTGCGGAAAATTCGAATTTGCCTATTCGAAAATTTGCAAAATTACGCTATACTGCTAACATTTTTGTAAACAAATTCATGATTTTTTTTAGAAACGGCTTTTCAGATCAGATTTCATTTACCAAAAAATCTATCATCAAATTAATACTATTGCAATGTTAAATGTTTGTTCATGTTTGCAATTTGTTCGCGTAAATCCTCGCCCGATGTTAGGATTTGTGATCGCTCAAAGTGCACAAGTACGGTCACTACGCATTGTTCAGGATAATCCTGAGATAACATGGAGCTGCTCTATTTATTCAGGCATTCATTGTATTCCTTTATTGAAATCAATGCTTTCCTTCCTTGATATTAATCCATTCAAATTCTTAGCGACAATCGCTGCGACCAAGTGTAGAACATGGAAAAGGTTTTACTTCATTCAAATTTGGGTCCTTTAATACACATTTATTAAACCACTGAATGAAAATGAACTTGCGTTGAGTGCTACCTTCGTGAAATTTATATTTCATTTGCTAGCAGAAAATATCATATACTTATATTCTTCATTATTCCTTTTCCTCTTAGTGAGTAAAAAAGAACCAGTCGCATTTACTTCAATTGGGCGCATTCAATAACACTATAAAGACATTTAAGTGAAACTATGTAGTACAAAGTGTGAAATACTCTAAAATGTCGACAATGACCGGCATCTCGTGGGCAAAACAGAAACTAAGGATGTACCAATAAGAGAGTTGAGGTTAGTGTTGTGCTGCGCTCTCGAAGCACTGGTCTCAACTACGATGGAATTCACTACAGCGCGCGTTTCAAAAACCAGCCGATCAAATATTCGGTAAGAAGATGGAAACAAAAATTACTTTTCATTGTACGATTACAACTAGTTTCTCAATGATTTTTCAACTTATGTAAATACATATTCTGTCAATATTGTTTTAAAATATTCTTAAAATATGAGAAGGATTAGAGTAAATCTGAAGTGAAACGTCGAACTGCGTTTATAGAATACAAAAGCAAAAATTATTAAATGATAAGAGGCTTTTCTTCTACGTAGACAACTGAATACGACTGAAAATAATTATGTAGTCATAGATAAATCATTTTCGTCAAAGTTATGAGCATATCAAAGTTAAAACATTATATGAAAAAGGATATTTGTTTTGAGAATATTAAGGGGTTAAATTCAATCGTGTGTATTAAAGATTAAAATAATTCAAATTAAATTTGCACTTTACAATAATGCAAAATGGTATTTTTGAAAAAAAATACACGTTCCGCTTAGGCGTGGTATTCAAGCAGAACGCAAAGAAGTGATATTCGAGTAGTAACGCTAATGAGTGACATTCACGTAGTAATATCAAGGAGTAACATTTAAATAGTAACACTTAAAGAGTGATATTTAAGAAATATAATTTAACAAGCAGATTGAAATACTGGAATTCAATAGCAAATATGGGCTTTATGGTGACATTGAAGATTGAATACACATAATTTTTAAATGCGTATGAGGAACTATTACTTCTAACAATGAAACGTAGCAACTGCGCGTACCATATAAGGTGATAATACGTCTCACTGGAAAGAGTTGGGAATATTTATTTGGCATTTATTATGATAAAGCGTGAATTTTACCTTATTGATACATGTTAGCGCAAAAGTTTTCAATGCTCTGTTTTCAGTTGCAGGTGAAGGTCACTTTAACCCAGTTTCAGTGTTTCTGAATACGGACTAATTAATGAAAAATAACTTTTTTCAGTGGATTCTAATGAATAGTCGGGTAGCATGTACTGAAGATTTGTAACGGATATTGTAAAAAGAAACGCAAAGAAACACTCCAACCTTATGATTCACTGGTTGATTCGTGATTCCATATTCCGGTAAGTGTGGTACATGTTTAACGCGGGAGGATCCGATGATCTTTCCCCGTAGGATGATTGATCGATTCATGTTTCCGGGCGCGTCAAGTGCTCTCGTCATTATTCCCGTTAGTGTAGTGCATGGTTTTTCTCGGGAGATGACAGTGATCTTCCGAGTCCCGACCAGGTCTCACGAGGATTTGTGGTAGTGTAGTGCATGTTAGAGTAAGGTGTGTGTAAGGGAGAGGATAGGACAAGGAATGGGAAGGACAGATTTCGCGCGGTCGGCCCGTTTGATAGGGTACTGTTCCGGCATTCGCCAGGTGTTGATCAAGAAACCTCGGAAACTACCGATCAGAGCAGCCGGCCGCTAGAGTTCTCCCCCAGACAGCGACTGAATTCGACCTAGCTGAAAAGCTAGTGTCGAAAATCCTGCCGCCGTCAGATCTCAAACCTAGGACCTCCCGGTCAGAGACGCTGCAGTGACATCAGTTGATGCACTGAGCTACCGCTACCGGTCTAGCCGTCGGCTTTCGGGATTTCCCCCAACAGGTATCTCTCACCATCAGGTCACCGCCTTAGCCGGGACAAGCTCTAAATCCCGACTAGGCTTCCCTCATGTGTGGTAGTGTGGTACATGTTAGTGAAAATGTGTGTGTGAGGATAGAACAAGGAAGAGGAGGAAAGATCGCGCGCGATCCGTGGCCCGTTTGTAAGGGTACTGCTCCGGCATTCGCCTGGTGTTGATCGGAGAAACCACAGAAACTACCGATCAGAGCAGCCGGAAGCTAGAATTTTCCTTGGTCTCTAGCCAGTGTCGAAAATCCAGTCACTGTCAGGACTCGAACCCCCGGACCTCGCGGTCAGAGACACTACAGTGACAACAATTGACGCCCTGAACCATCTTTGTGGGTAATAACATTGAAGAAAATATATCTCTCCGCTTATGTACAGAAAGCTTCCGAAGCCAGAACCAAGGGAGTATTGAGTGTTGTTGAGTCGCTTCGTCACCTCTGGCAAATCTGCTAGAGTGACTCTCTGGCACATCACACCATTCCCTACTTTCACTTGGAAGATGAACATTATGATAAGTCAATAGCCAGCCGCACACAAACCGACAATTCTGACACAGATTGCAATCGCAATAAAATTAGTTTTGACCTAGGGGTAGATACTGCATGGTGTAATATCAACTACAGGTAAAAATGAGGGCGTCCCAGCCTGTTAGCATGTCACATGTCGTCAAACGGAATACAAGAATGAAATAAGTATATTACATGACATTAACTGGCATAGGCATAAGTGATATGTAAAAAGAACTTTGATATCATCATACAGACGAGTTTGATTTCCAACTACAGAGGTTTTAATGGATTTTGTGAAGAAATATACGTTTAAAATTATGTAATGCACACACACAATTCTTTTTTTTTACAAAGGGGGTTCGCGGAGGTTTAAGCCTCGCCATCAGAAAGGAATGCATCAACTGATGTTACTACTGTACATCTAACCGGAAGGTCTTATGGCTTGAGTCCTGAGGCTGGCAGACAGCAAAACGTCTATCCGATCGCCCGTCTGTGCCAAACTCTAGTGCTTAAACCCTTCAAATGATAAGACGATATTTTACAAAATTGATATTTTCTAACCGACCTGGCCGAACTCGAGGTCCTGCGTTTTTGAAACATATTTTAATTTTGGAAGTGTTTCACATGATGACTCAACAATATTTTCAAAATTTTTCAAGGACGGCTTCAATTTTTTCTTGCCAAATTCAACTTGCCATTGGAATATAATACAAAAACACCATATCGTCACGACACTCAAAACAGAATGTTTCAAAGGATAATGACAAAGAAGAAAACAATCCGGTAAAAGTTGTATGTCGCTTCAACTAAAATTTTTCTAGAATTGCGCGTGATCTTACGAAGGGACTTCACTGAATTTAACATTATACTCTTCCCACCAAAATGAAAATTTTAATCAATTATTTTCTCAAGAACCGCTATTTTTGTTTGTCGGAAAAGCAAATGCCTCGTAAATAAGACAGATATATTTTTTGTCTAAATATCTGTATTTTCTAAAAGTACAAATCATTAACATTGCAAAACTATAATACTGAAGATGAAGACTTTTAATGATATCTTCTCTAAAACATATATCTTAAGGTAAAGTCATGAAAATGTTTTTTTAAATAACGAGTAGTTTGCTTGTAAGTTTTGCTTTGCGAACCGTTCCTAAGAAAATCATTGCTTCAAACAAAATATTTTTTTTTCTCAAAAAAGTTCCAAATTTTTTCTTCTAATTTTTTCCCTCAAACGACGCTTCAGAATGACACAGATGTAATTTTTGTTGAACTCTCTGAATTTTAGAAAACTTAAAATGTTGCAAATAATGCGAGAAAGTATGAGTGGTTCTAGCAACACTAGTTAGTTTTTATGTCGGTGTTCTAACCATTATTTGGTGGTTCTATTTGAGTTAGTGAATCATTTCTACAACCACTAGCAAATTGTGCCACGAATCGACGACAGACAGGGGGGACACAGATAGATACAGGTTTGATAAACGGATTTTTGTCTAGAGACTTAGCAATAAGGTAAGTTATATATTTAATGTGGGGTCTTAGATACAACGAATCAAACATTGTGGGCTGTCATTGTAACATCGCAGTCGAAAGAGTTATGCGAGAAACATGAAAAAACGTATAAGTTATTAATAACGCAAGTTGCAATATAATTATTAGAACTTTACATACTATAGTATCATCACATACAGTGTAAAGTCTATGCATCGTGGCAGATGCACAATTGACTTTTTAATAATAATTTTTTACACAGAAATCAAATCAACTTCACGTAATTATAAAAATACAATAATATAGGTCACATAATGATACAAATTTAAACAAAGCTTAAATAAGAAAATTTTAGAAGGAAAATCGAGATGTTTGCACAATCAATTTTAAGTTCAATATAGTTAGTTTTGTCTACATAGAAAAAGAAAAAAAATTCCTGGTAATAAAAGTTTTGCATTAAGATATCAGACTGCAATTATTTAATTCATTGGTTTCCATTAATTTATCACAAAACTAATATATTATTCATGTATATCAAACTCTCGGGCATTAATGATTCATTAAACATTTTCATATCAAGTTCGTCACCCAATCAGATGGAATTTCATGAATGTGTACTAAATTCTAGTTCTGACATTGATCAAACTGTCACATCCCAAACGTCTCTACCTCTCGTGTTCACTTCCCTATTGGTTCAATTAGATCCAATCAGCAGAGAACTCCTGCTAGAATTCAATGAACATCCAGAACTATATCTAATTATCTATTGAGCTGTTCACCTCAATATCCGTCTATACAACAGATCAACTTGTACCTGTAAGTGAGTTTCCAGTGAACTTGTTCGGTCAGCAGTTGAAATTTCCACCAACACAAATTGGTCCAATAACTTCGTTTTAAATGGGATCATGTAGAGACGTCCTGAAAGACGCTTTTACCTGACTCCTCGAAGCAAAATTGAGGGTTATGCTTTTCATGACGCTATTGTGTTGCGCCCGTTAAGTGAACTCCATTTCTTTTTATACGTTATTAATACTGAAACAAACCCTTATTCTCTACCAGCAAAATTTGTAATTTTGCGTATTTTGAATTACGTTAGATTCATGACTCGTTTCGTTTGAATGACTCTCGTAATTATTTTCCGAATAATTTAGTTACTGATTTGAGCTCCAGGAAATAATTGCGACTGTAACCCTGATGTTTCTACGTAATTTTAATATTTCTCATCCAAAATTATGTCGTTCTAGTTCAATTAATTGGATTCGAAGTTCATAATTGTTGCTACTTACTCTGCAACCAATTAGTCATCCTGCCATCCATGGAGTGTCGAGGACTCATTATCGAAATATCTACTACTGGATTGCAAGTAACGAATAATCATAATTAGCTTTCTCTTAAAGTAACGAATTGGAATTTATTATAATGATAATTATAATTATTATATTATTATTATAAATATTATTATAATAAAAGTTAAACATGAATTGTTACGTTGTTAATTCAAAATGAAATTATCTTTGGTCATGACCATTTGTCTCTATCTTGTAATAATTATAAATCAACCTTGTTATATTCACGGATCTTCGCGCGCTCTTTTCTCCATTCGATGGCGCCCCGTAGAATCTTCTCCGTCGTTGCAGCAGAATCTTCCTTCTTCATAAAGTTCTCCGCCTAACATCCGCGATCAAGTTCAAATTCTCCCAGCGATACTATTATTACCCGTTACTTCCCTTACTCGCATCACGGGTGGACGCTAATACACATGCTGACCATTAATTTGTAGAATTCCTTTGAGTTTTCCCACAAGAACGTTTTATCCTAATATAAAAAACGATAGACTCAGTTATAATACAAGTTATTACATCAAATTTGGTTGACCATCAACAGTCTTTCCTCGACTTGGTAAAATGTCAGGAACCGACCCGCTTATTATTGCGTTGCTAGAGTGTCAATGTTCTTCTCAAAACCCAAAGCACCATAACAACATATCATCCTCTTTTGTTTAACAAAAACAATACTATTTTACATCCTCTTCACCTAGCGAAAATGACCTTTATCGTTGGTTGTTTACTTGTCACATAGCGACCCCCTCCCCCGCGATCGTCTATTGACATCCTTATATTCTTCTTCATATAAATGACACTCTTAAATAAAAATGGTTCGTCATTTTAGTACATCATAATATACAGTAATTGTTACAGCGCTCCACTCACGTGTAGCTGACCTATCTGCTGCAAAAGGGCGATGGTTCTATGCAAGAGGTGGTATTTAATATTGCCTTTGGTCCTCTGAAAAACAGCTTCGGAATTATAAAGTATGTAATACTAGTAGGAAACGTGCGAAAACTGCTCACTAGTATTGTAACTAAATTGGAAAACTATTGTTTTATTAGGAATAAATAGTAGAACCCAGTTTTCAACCTCAAGGCCATCAACTGTGCGTTAGAGCATTATCGGTTTGGAACTCTGCCAGAAAACAATATATATATATTGAAGTGTTGAGATTATATTTCACACAAAATCATTCTAGACAACCAAAGCAAGAAAAAGTACCAGAGTTTTGGGCTGATCGGGAGAATACCCCCTATGTCAAGGCTACATTAAGTCACATAAGTTTCTAAGCAATTGTTTTTTTTTATTCGTTTGTTTGATTTAAAGAAAGACATTTGTTTTATGCATTCTTCTCCACATATAGTGATAAAGGGAAGTTTGAAATTATTCTTTAATTGCATTTCTTTTATGTCAACCACTCTTTGCACTTCAAGGATCCTGAAAATAATGAGCACACCAATACAATCGAAAGCAGTTGGAGTGCAATTAAGCGCCAATTGCCTCGGCATGGCGTCAAAGACCAATTTCAGGCTTATCTTTTTGAATATATGTGGAGAAAAAAACATGTTAAAAAAGTAGTAGTGACATTATGTGGAAATTATTTACACCTATAGTATCAATTTACGGAACTTCGCAAAAAGACTAGACGTGAGTACACTATTTTTTACTTTTATATTTTTTTAAATTTTCTTAGTAGGAAATGACATTTTTTAATGTCTATTTATTTACAATTCCCTCTAAAATAAATTTTCTGAAAAGTGAGTGTTCCTTTAAAATAAATTCTCTTAAAAGTGAGGGAGGTATATAATACAGCGTGAGCGCCGGAGCGACAGCGGAGGCGCGAACCAGGTCTCGAGAGCGAGGGCCGGAAAGCCCTCGCGAACGTAGCACGTTGGATCCGTCGGGTAGCGACGTGCGGTAGCACGTCGCGGACCACTTGGTGAAAAAGATGCGTTGGTTAAAGAATTGTGTAGGTTATAAAATTAAATTTGTAGCGTGAAAAATACGAATAACCAGTTCACTTAATGAGAGTACGTTGCTACGGAGATTTATACGTACAGGGAGCTTTTGAGCAGGGGATAGCTATTCTCCCGATCTACCGAGTTTTGATTAATGAAGGTGGGATTGGTAATAATGAAGTTTGGGATAAATGCTATATGAAATGTAAGAAGGTTACGTGCAAAAGAAGCCTTGTTAGAAATGGAATTACAGCGCGCTCAAGTAGACATTGTAATCATACCTGAAACGAAGAAATTACAAGGTTCAACAGAATTTAAAGAAGGCGTAGAGCGTGAGAAGAGAGCATCTGCTGGTAAAAGAATAATGATTAAAAAGAAACTCAAAACTAAAATAGATGGATGTACATTTCTAAACGAAAAATGATAAAGTTGAGATGCAAAATGAAAATAGGTCACCTATCTATTATTGCTTGTTGTTTACCTGAAGTAGGAAGAAAATTTGTTGAGAAGTTTTATGAAGAACTTGAAGATTTTGTGGACAAAGTTCCTTTATTTATAAATAGTTATATAACAATAAAGATTAAAAATGCGGCCGAGTGCTGCGGGTTGCATTTAAGATGAACATTTAGATGCGTTTTTAAAACGAATCCTTCATATTTTTAAAGTTAAAGTGCAATTTATTACGTCTACGTGAAATTATCTTTCTTCAGAGACCTCATTTATAAACATTGGTTGCGAGTGAGAGCCGCAAAAGGTATCTATACTACTGAAATAATATAGGAGACGATAGCTTTGATAATTTTTTGTGCTAAAGAAAGTCATTAAATACAGCAACTGTCCACGTTTATAATATTGACTACAAGTCGAAAAATAAACAGCGTAAATGAACATTTCTTTATAATAAAACATCGGGTCACTTGGATACAATTGCTGTAGCCCGCCCCCCCCCCCATCACAGTCATCAGGAAGCAGGTACAACGTTAGTTCAACGCTCAGTTTTTAAAATAATTCACGTGAAGCTTTAAGAGTTACCTCTCAGGGTAAGTTACCTCTTAGGGAAGCTTTAAGAGTTAGCACAACACCTGTGCTACAACACAATTTTAGCATAATGATATGGGCAATGCATTATATCATGGGGTAGAAATTCTATCACTTAGGTCTCTAACTATCGACAGTACTAATTTAATAAAAAAATGGTAACTCACAAAATACTTTTCTCAGGAATGTCATCATCGATAGCATCAGCGAAACGGTACAAAGGCTATTTCGAATCATCCTATACACTTCGTTTCACACTTTGCTCAGAATCATTTATTCGTCCTCTGGGATAGCTCCTGGGCAGCGTACTAACTTCCCGTGCGGTGATTCCCGGCCGAAGCAAAAATAGAGTTATAGCGTTCCTTCAAATTCGTCCCAGTTTCTGTGGCTGTATGACGAAGAAAAGCTCAAGCTAGCGGATCTTGCTAGTTACGGTGAAGAGAATACATGTTCGCCTCATGTCGCTCCTTCTCCAAGCATAGGACCGGGAGCGGTAGTTCAGTGCATCAACTGATGTCACTACAACGCTTCTGACCGGGAGATCCTAGGTTCCCACTCCCCACGGCGACAGGATTTTCGACATTAGCTTTTCAGCTAGATCGAATTCAGTCGCTGTATGGGGGAGAATTCTTGCGGACGGCTGCTCTGATCGGTAGTTTTCCGTGGTTTCGTCGATCAATACTAGGCGAATGCCGGAATGCAGGACCCTAACAAACGGGTCACGGACCGCGCGCGATCGTTCCTTCCTCTTCCTTGTCCTATCCTCTCCCCTTACACACGTACACTTACACTAACACACACTACACTACACTACCACATATTCCGGGAGAACGGTCTCTAGCTTAGAGCGTGTCCCGGCTTTGACGGTGCCCCGATGGTGGGAGAGTCCTGGTTAGCCCCGCTAGCCGACGGTAGGTCGGCGCCGGATCTCGCCATCCAGCAGCGGAAGATTTCCACCATCTCCAGAGAAAAGCACGCACTACACTAACGAGACCAATGACCAAAGCAGTCGAGGCGCCCGGAAACAAAAAAAGTATCAATCAATCAAGCCAAGCATAGGAATTTAACAAGGTCCAGGCAAGGGGGACACCGGTGGCTAGCTGGCGAAGTCGGACTACCGACCCAAAATGCCAAATACATCCATCACGTTTCCTATCCATTCTACGCACGCCCATCCTAATCCATTCTACGCACGTCTCGATTTTCATTTGGGGTTTCTAATGTATGTCTAAGCACAGACTCGTGAAGCGTCGTAGCGGCTAGGAATTTCGCAGAGTTGGGGCGTTGTTCGGCAGGTAAGCAAGACAGCGGGCGAGGCCGAGACGCCTTCAAAGAGCCTCGCCGGCATACAGGAGACGTGCGAGGGTGGAGGCGGGGGCCGGCCACCTGCCTGAATATTCATGGGCGTTGCTTTGAACTCGGGCACCCAGTGGTGGCAGTGATGATGATGCTGCTGTTCATGGCGAGAATGGTGACGACTGATGTGAATGTGGTGGCGGTGGTGAAGTTGATTTTGATGGTGGCGGAGGTGGGTCATTGTATTCGGTTTGATTAAATGATTGGTTTGGTTTGTTTTTTTCGTGTTTCCGGGCGCGTCAACTGCTTTGGTCATTAGTCCCGTTAGTGTAGTGTATGTTTTTCTCGGGAGATGGCGGTGATCTTCCCCGCTGGATGACGAGATCCGGCGCCAACCTACCGTCGGCTACTGGGGTTTCCCCCTAACCAGGACTCTCCCACCAGCGGGGCACCGCCGCAGCCGGGACAAGCTCTAAGCTCCCGACCGGTCTCCCGGAATATGGGGTAGCATAGTGCATGTTAGTGTACGTGTGTGTATCAGGGAAGAGGATACGAGAAGGAAGGGAAGGAAACATCACGCGCAGTCCGTGGCCCGTTTGGTAGGGTACTACGCGAACCAGGACCTCCAGTAGGAAAGCTAGTGTCGGAAACTGCCGCCCATCCCTCGAGCGACGAATTCGACCTAGCTGAAAGCTAGTGTCGGAAATCTGCCGCCTCAGGACTCGAACCTAGGACCTCCCAGTCAGAGGCGCTGCAGTGACATCAGTTGATGCACTGAGCTACCGCTCCCGGTTGTGCTGGTTGTGGTTCCGGGCTTGACCTGCCAACGACCCCAGAGCACTCTGGCGGCAGGGACTGGCGGGCCCGAGCGGCCGATGTTACTGACTTATGCAGAGGACGAGGTGGCTTTGTGCTACAAGGGAATGGCCAAGCGTTTCATCTCCGAGAAGCAGAAAACCCGACTTCTCCAAATAGTATTTACATATGACGGTGAACTAAAGTTATATCAGTTTTACTCTTGATTTTTTAGGTTTCATTCCAAAAAATCCCTTCTATATACTACAACGCCCTAAAGAAATAAGACGATTTCGTACTTTTTTAAGTCGACATGGACAAAAACAATTGTTAGCTTTATCCAAACCATGTAACTAACGTGTGATTAACCGATTACTCCTAACATTTGCTATACTTTAATCGAATTATATACATTTAACTACAACGGTTTGTCTTTGGCAGCAAAATTTATTAATATTAAATCTATTATTTTGGAAAATAATAAAAAAATCCTGAAATTAATAAACATCAAAAACAAAATAAAAATCGACAAAATTGAATAATATAGAGGTATGGGGAAGGCCCAGATGCTCCATAATGAGTAGCAACGGGCTCGACAGGAGGACTTCAAGTTTGAAGCGGCGTAGGTGACTAGGCAACCTGCAATAACGCTAGTACTATTGCTACTATTATTATTATTATTATTATTATTATTATTACTACTATTATTATTACCAAAGTTCTGTAACTGGCATGATATAATGCTGGATAGAGGTTCGAGACAGAAATTATTCTTCTCCTGTTAATACTGTATTTTTCGCGGCTTCCCCTGAACGATTCTCTTTGGGAATCGTTATCATAAACCCATGCGCACGACCATGATGGGCTAAGTCATCGGTCATTCATTCCATGATACAAAATATTTTGTTACGAATTCAGCATTTAAGTTCAAAAACTGCAATAACCATCATTAAAAAATCAAGGAAATAAAATTATTACAAGTATTTTTGTACAAGGTTTGGTTTCCTCAAATGAAAATGAATAAAGAAAAATAACATTTGAGAAGTCAAATAATTTACTTTGTTAGGCTTCTACTCCATTAAGTCTTAACGTAGTCTCTTTAATATTGTTATTTGTTACAGCATTTATATGCAAGTTCTTGTACAGTGGTATTCAAATGAACAATAAATATTTATTTTTGAAAAGCAAGTTTAAAGATATATGTTTAGTTGCCCTTATATACAATCATTATCAAAAAATAAAAGTAAACTGTTTTTACTTTTATAATTTTTTGTAAATAAAACTTTAATGCACATGGTTTTGATATCTTCTGAGTCGACTGTTCTAAATTATTCAATGGAATAAATAAATTTCTCTGTGGATAAATAAAACGACACATTTTCTAATATTAATAGTTGCATACAAATGTGGTGGTCAATGACAAACTCCAGCGTACTATTTTTGAAAAATATCGTTGTTTAGATCAGGTGTTATCTTTCACTATTTAATTGTGGGAACCTTTTTTGAACCCTTCCTTTCTAAATCTCTCTCCATGCGAAATCGCTCCGTGGAAACACCGATCTTCTTTTACAATCAGGCTCCCCCATAATCATAGCTATGAACATACATAGTAATGTTATGAGTGTTATTACTGCAGAGGCCAAAATTTAAAAATGGAGATGGAGGGTTGTGAAGCCGAGATTATTAATTTGGACGAGGCAGTAATAACACTGTAACATTTCCTGATATGGTCACTGTAAAATGTCAAGATTATTGAGAATATTAACATTACTACGAGAGGAAGAAAATGAATTCTGTTGCCGCGGCACGTTAGTACAATATTATGGGGTGTTTGCAATATATCTATTTAAACAATAGTCGTATACCGTGCTTGGAGAAAATTGGATGCAAATACTTCTTCTGAACCAACAGATGCCTAAAGAAATGACATCCGGTGAAGAAGTCGGCGCGTTGACTTCCAGTGTCGACTTTCGCATCGTCATAAATATAATTATCGGAAAAGAGTTTGATTTGGTGGAATGCAAGGAAAATGAGGTAATTTACCAAATATACATTTGTCTAATGTATTATTAATAATATTACAATTAACAATAATTATCCCAGACAATATGAGTTTAATTTTATTTCGAATTGTTTGAATTATTTGTTTCAACATTTCCATTTTTTTCGTAACAAACATTGACTTGCAATGAATCGACGGTTGTTTATTTAAGTTGCCAACAATGTTAATACCAGTTGCTAAGAAAGTCAATTTATTTCAACATACAGGTAATAGGTACACGTGCACTTAACAAACCTGCAGTGTTGCAAGTTAACAGGGGTTAAAGACGCATGTGACCGATTAATATCTTATTATCTATCGATGTACAGTTGTCGAATCGGGGCAACATTGTAAATGTTGACCAATTTTTTAAGGAAAGGACATCACCACATGTGTCTCTGGGAAAGAACTAAAAAATACAGAAATTTTATGGTATTGCCATACGTCAACAGAAAAAAATTAAAATGTACAGCATATGCATAGCTTAAATTCCGCATGAAATATGGAAAATGTATCAAGTACTTATGTACTAATGTGAGAAAGGTCCAATAGATCTGAATTCATCTGAACACTAACATTAAGTAAATGATGAAATAGCTCAGAGACATGTTTACATAATACTACCGAGACGTACTTGAACTACTGCACAATTATTACACAACTTCTCGAATGTTCAAAACCGGGGTGATAATAATTACAAACACAACTTTTCTAAAAATAAAATTACCACAATTGCAGCTTAGACATCATTTCCATTTCATTGTTACATTTTTCTTTTCCATGTTAACTTGATAACAAACTATTACTGACCGATCTCCGCGGAATATTCCTATGCATACTACTTCACTCTCCTATAGAATATTGCCGCCAAGATTATATACCAAATATAAATGGCATCTCCGTGTCTCTTCACACTTGTGGAGGCGTGAGGAGTTTCTCCATCAACGCGTCGTTTGCATAAATTAGCTACCCAGCGCCGCTGACGGTGTCACCAAAGTAGCCGTAGCGTCAGCCGGGCTTCCCAATTTCGGGTGGAATTCCCGAAACGAGGAGCTGGGAGGAAGGTGTTTTCAAAGGACGTTTTAATTTTCGCCTCGCCGTCGCCCTCATCTAATTTGCGCCGTCGTTGACAGCACTGGCCCGCACGGGGTGGGGGCGAGGGGCGGGGAGCAGGGCGGGGCCAGGGGCGGTGGACAAGGAGGGCAGGGGTGGGACAAGGGGGCGGGGACAAGGGGCGGGCAAGGGGCGAGGCAGGGGGGGAGGGGGCAAGGGGCGAGGGAGAGGGAGGGAAGGGCGGACGCAAACCGAATGATGGGAATGGAAATGGGGAGAGCGTGGCGTGATACTGGCGGTGACTGGGAGATGGTAGCGGTATGGTGGTCGTGGTTGAAACGAGAACGGCGTTGGCGCAAAAGGCGAAGATGGAGAGAAATCGAAGGTGTCGCGCAGAAGGCGGAGAGACGATAATGAAGGGGGGAAAGGAAGGAATCGTGAAGCTGTAAAGATGAGATGAGCTGAGAAAGACGAAAGTCGAGTGGAGAATTCGTTAGTAAAACATTCATTTATACATTGTGGTTTCATGATATCTTTACCTTGTAAAACGGGGTAGAGAAGTCGGAGCAATATAGGGTGGTGAAGGCGGGCCGATGAAGGTGGGGAGGAAGGTGGGACGGGGATGATGGGGCGGGAAGGCGTGGCGGGAAGGCGTGGCGGGAGGCGTGGCGGGAAGGCGTGGCGGGAAGGCGTGGCGGGAAGGCGTGGCGGGGAAGGCGTGGCGGGAAGGCGTGGCGGGAAGGTGTGGCGGGAAGGCGTGGCGGGAAGACGTGGCTCGGGAAGGCGTGGCGGGAAGGCGTGGCGGGAAGACGTGGCGGGAAGGCGTGGCGGGAAGGCGTCGCGGGAATGCGTGGCGGAAGGCGTGGCGGGAAGGCGTGGCGGGAAGGCGTGGCGAGGAAGGCGTGGCAGGAAGGCGTGGCAGGGAGGGCGTGGCGGGAAAAGCGTGGCAGGAAGGCAGGGCAGGAAGGCAGGGCGGAAGGCAGGGCAGGAAAGGCAGGGCAGGGAAGGCGGGCGGGCAGGCGGGCGGGCAGGCAGGGCAGGGAAGGCGGGCGGGAAGGCAGGGCAGGGAAGGCAGGGCGGGAACGCGGGGCGGGAACGCGGGCGGGAGAATGGCATTGGGGCGGCCGCAGGGCGGAGGTTAGAGCCGGGAGATCGTGTGGCGGCGACAAAGACGCGCGGAGGGTGGGCGTGGGTTATTACGGGGGCGAAATTAGACACGTCGGAAAACTTCCCGAGATGTCGCCACCGCCTAATTGATTTTCGCCGCCTGGCTGCCTCCGCCCCTGTTAACGCAGGTTCCGTCCTGGGAAACGAGTGATCGGTGAGAGCAGAAAGGTTCGAAGTTAGAAGGAGGAGAAATGAGTCAGGTGTGTACGAAGCGCAGAAAATGTTTTGGAATGATTGATTGATTAATTTTTTTCGTGTTTCCGGGCGCGTCAACAGCTTTGGTCATTAGTCCCGTTAGTGTATGTTCTTTGGGGGATGAGATCTTCCCCCTGCTGGATGGCGAGATCCGGCGCCGACCTACCGTCGGTTTGTGGGGTTTCCCCCTAACCAGGACTCTCCCACCAGCGGGGCATCGCCCCACCCGGAACAAGCTCTAGGCTCCCGGAATATACTGTAATGTATTGCATGTTCGTGTATGTGTGTGTGTGTGATATATGGGAGAGGATACGAGGAGGGGAAGGAATGATCACGCGCGGCTCGTGGCCTGTTTGTCAAAGAACTGCTCCGGCATTCGCCTGGTGTTGATCAGAGAAACCACGGAAAACTACCGATCAGAGCAGCCGGCCACTAGAATTCTCCTCCAGACAGCGATGGAATGTGTTGGAATGAGTGACAGTCATGAATTCATTGATCGAAGAGAGAATGAATTGGAATGAGTTAGGTAAGGTAAAATCGTGTGATATTGTCTGAAGTGATCTGAAAAGTGTGAATAGAGAGAGTCTGAATGACAGAAGGGAGAGGCAAAAAGACCTAATAGGACTGGAATGCCCTGATTTGTGTTGTTATAAATAAAGAAAGGAATTAAAATCAATGTGCAGAGTGCGGCTCAGAACGGTCATTCTTGCAGGATCTATTAGTTTCTCAAATTCATTCAATAATACAATTGTAGTTTTAAACTAACCTAAAAAAATCTCTAACATACCTTTTTTGTTAGTATTTCACCTGCAAGAAAAGCGAGTTCTTTAGTTCCTTAGACCTCCGCATGGTAGTTCCTTCTTTTACCACGAGATTGCTCTGCACACGACCCGAGAGACCGTTAGAGCTTCGCCCTCTGCGCGCATCGTGTCCGTTTACTAACACCATCTGTCCTGAGCGAGGTGCCGTTGTCGTTTGGCCATCCCATTGGCACTGACCACCCGCATTCAACCTCCTCTTTCCCTGGGCCGGGCGTTGCCGGAGTCGTTATCCTGGAGGTCGCTTGCGTCGTTTTGTGTTCAGTAGCCCGTGAACGCTTTCCGTTCCGACGGCATCATGTGCGGGTGTTCATGAAATTTTCTTCCAAGTCGTTTGGGCTTTTATGGCCTGTATCTGCTGCCTCTTTGTGCACGTTCTCTCTCCCATGAGCTTTCTCAACGCGTGGATGGTGCTTATTTGATTAGAGTATGCGTCGTTGCTCTCGTTTAGTTGTATAATATGCCCTGTTTTACTGGATTGTTCTCGCAAAGACCCTCCTTTCGTATATAAAAAAAATGAAATACAACTTCACTTATCTGGAGGATCTATGTGGAAGAAAATATTACTTGAGAATGACAGTTGGCAATAATATTGCTGTAGTAAAATTCAAAATTTTGTGAAAAACTACGTTCCTTGAATTTCTCAAATTTTCACGCTTCTATTTGCATTTTCTAAAAATTTTAAATCCAACGTCTGTTAAAACCTCAGAGTTATCTAACTAGTTGGGCTACAGCATTGCATATTACATAACTTTCTTGTGTTTGTTGACGGTTACGTAAAATTGTAAGTGTATTTAACTTATAATTATATTATTGAAAACATCTTATGGAAATCATGCAGCTGAATGAAAAACGGCGAATTTGCGGCAGACAAACACTTATTACAGGGCACTAGTTACGAAAAAGTTGATAAATACAGTTGCTAAATTTAGAAAAATTACTCTTACACGTAGCCAGAATCTATGTTTTGTGGGTCCTTGACACCAAAAAATCGATTGACGTCAGTCCGTCTATGAACAAATTCAGCGGCTAAAACGTTCAGCCAATTTTCTCCAAAATTGATCGGTTTGATGCCACAGAGCCTTCAATTTGAAACCAAAAATTTTTATTTTGGGGGATATTTTACATGATGTACCAGAGACATATTCAAAACTCTAGAAAAAATGGTCCCCTCTTTTTGATTAAGCTTTGTTATTGGATAGTGCGAAAGACGTTCGAGAGAATGGTGAAGGTTTCATGTTGTTTGAAAAGCCGGAGTTTTCGAAAATTGCAAAAGTTCAATTTTTTCCTAAACTAAAATATTAAAGATAGATATTCTCTTAACTAAATCTGTTCAAAGGTAGATTTTGAATTAACGTCATGTACCATTTTTCAAAAATTTGAGTTTTACAAAAAATTACTAAAGCTGAGAATGTTTGTTCTGTTTTAGCACTACTAGTTTATTTTGCAGTTGTGGTCATTTGTCCCAATCCCGTAAGGAATGTCCAATCTTTTTGTTACTTTTATCTACTTGTACTGTAACCAAACGACGCGCCTCTTCACTTTTTATATTTATTCATTTTGCAAGATTTACATCGTTCAGTACATACTTTACAGATGTATTTTTTCAGACTTAATCTAGTTAAAATAGCTAAGCTAACTTAGTCTATATATTGGAGAGGACACTCTAGGGGAGAACCTCGGTGTTAAGCATCGTGGTTGGCTAAAATTTTGAGGAATGCTTCAAAAGGGAATCTATTTTTTATTCGAGTGTGGGTTGGATTTTTCGGTAGTTTGTAATGGGATGCTGCTGGTATGTCTGTTAGGTTTTGGTAAAAGTTGTGTGATATGTGTGCTATTTGGTTTATTATTGTATTGATATTTAATTCTGAATGAAGTTGTTTATTACTTATGAACCAGGGGGCATTTGTGATTAATCTTAAAAATTTATTTTGCATTACTTGAATTTTATTGACATAAAGCAGTAGTGGTCTGATTATTGTTTTGTATAATGTTGTACTGTTTCTGTATGACAGAGATTTATGTTTGTTGATTAGTGGACGAAGTTGGAATAATTTATTTCTAGCTTGTTTAATTTTGATGTCTATGTGGGTTTTCCAGGTTAGTTTTGGGTCCACATGAAGTCCTAGGTATTTTATGGGTTGTGATGGTGGGGTCCAGGTGATGGAGGAGTTGTTTATTACTAGCGGAGTGGGGGAGGTAAACCTTATGACTGAGAAGATTTTTGCTATTGTTTCGTCGGGATTGAGTTGATTACGACGCGCCTCGTTCGTTAAATAAGCGCCGCCTGCGCCGCCGTGGACGGCGAGCGCCGTGGCCAAGATCGCCTCCGGCGCGCCTCCTTATCAGCTGCAGGAGGGATGTGTCGCCCTACCTGGTGAATGGTGACGTGCGCGGAGGGACTGGGAGGCGAGGGGTCAGCAGGGAAGTTCTTGGGACGTCGAGGACGGAAGTGTGTAAGTCGGTCGCCGGATGCGGAGACAGTGACCCATCTCGATCAGGTTTTTCGTCCAGTTTCCCTGATCCATTGAGCAAATGCTGAGATGGCCCCTTGTTTTGCTTCTGGACATAAATGTAACTTCATTTTCTGTGCACGTCTTCTAGAATTCAGTGGGAAACACAATTATTCAAATTATCGTTTCCATTTTTTGCGCCAGGAACTTTAAAATTAAAATTTTTTTCCTTAAAATAGATTTTATTAATGGATTTTTTTTTTTTTTTTTAAAAGAGCCAAAATTTATTGCTTATTTATCCTTGAAAATAGATTTTATTACATGGGAGTTTTTTTTTTTTTTATTCTCCCTTTCAAAATTCAAAATTTATTGCTATTTATCCTTGAAAATAGATTTTATTACATGGGAGTTTTTTTTGTTTTTTTTCTTTCAAAATTCAAAATTTATTGCTTGTTTATCCTTGAAAATAGATTTTATTAGATGGAAGTTTTTGTTTTTTCTCCCTTTCAAAAATTCACAATTTAAGTAGTATATGACTTAGTGTAGGGATCACAGAATTTTGAAAATGTGCACACAATTCACTTTTCCCCATAGCACGTCATACGCAGTTTTTAACTGTTTTTGACGTAAAAATAAATAAATAAATAAATAGATCTTTTTGGGAGGCAGGCGTGGTGGTGTCGGTACTGGAGGTGACCCACGACTGCTGCAAGATTGGCCGTTGGCGGAGGTCATAGCCCACGAACTGAGGTCGGTATTCGGTCTATAATTACTTCACCTACTTTTTTTTCACAACGAACTGCCACTACTGCTTGAAGCCTCGAGTTTCTAGCATTAAGCGAGGCGAGCAAGGCGCTTGTCAGAGGCACGCGACGAGGTCATGAAAGCTCGGTGTTCCAAGCCCCCAGCGTACTCATGATCAGTAATGACTCCTTCATGGACTTTTAAGATAGTGAAATTCTGAATGCTGGAATCCCTGGCTGTTGAAATTGGGTTATTTTGCAAGTTAAATGTCAATTACAAATTCGTATTCGTTAGTATTACAAATTCGTATTCGTGTAGTTGTCTTCATCTGTTAACGCCCCAAAAAGAAAAAAATGTTTCACAGTTAATTGAATGAAGTGTTGGTATCATCAGATTTGGCGTAGTTTTATTATTGTTAACAAGTTAGATGTTTTTCTATATCTCGTGAGACGTATATCGCGAGATATAGAGCACAGCACTTTTAACACAAATATATGGGCACAGTGATGTGAATGACAACTCACATGCTTGAGTTGTCGGTGTGCGAAGCAACAGGCACTGGTGAAGGCATGGTGAAAGATTTACAAGTTATACAGTATTCTCACTTTTTATTAACGGATACTTTCGTATATAAACGTTTACTAGTTCCCGAAAAAGTTACATTTCATTTCTGAATGTGAAATACTTAATACATTACAATTATTCTTCAGTTATACTTAAAATATCTCGAGGAGTGGTTTATTCATTTTATGGATGTTTTTATGGCCTTAACGAGTAATATTTTACATCTTACAGTTATGAGAGGTCTATAGAACTACATGATAAGTTTAAAAATCAAACGTTCATTTCCTTAATATGTTTACTTATTTAGATATTTCGGAAGTACAAAGTGCATCTATTGATGAAATATGAAATACACAAACAGTGTAAATTAATTATGTGTACCATTCATTCCAATAGCCCCCTTATCTTCTGAGTATATTGACCTTACAAACCCATGTAACCATGAGATGGCGGTGATCTTCGCCCGATGGATGGCGAGATCCGGCGCCGACCTGCCATCGACTAGTGGGGTTTCCCCCTAACCAGGACTCTCCCACCAACTGGTCACTGCCCCAGTCGGGACAAGCTCTAAGCTCCCGACCGGTCTCCCGGAATATGTGGTAGTGTAGTGCATGTTAATGTAAATGTGTGTGTAAGGGAGAGGATAGGACAAGGAAGAGGAAGGACAGATCGCCGCGGTCCCTGGCCCGTTTGTTAGGGTACTGCTCCGGCATTCGCCTGGTGTTGATCGGAGAAACCACGGAAACTACCATCAGAGCAGCCGGCCGCTAGAGTATTCTCCTGACAGCGACTGAATTCGACTAGCTGAAAAGCTGTGTCGAAAATCCTGCCGCCCGTCAGGACTCGAACCTAGGACCTCGCGGTCAGAGGTGCAGCAGTGACATCAGTTGATGCACTGAGCTACCGCTACCGGTCGAAAGCTTCAATACGACTAAAATTTTTGGGATTGGACCTCCCGACTTGATGATAATATCCTACTCCTTCCAGTGGTGACCTCGAAATGACCCTGTTTAAATCGAAGTATACGCGTTTTACAGCATCTCATCCCAAATTGTATGGACGAATTTGATCGATCCATGCGTCAAAGAGATCGTTCACGAAATCAGCGACGGTTGTGTGGTTGTTGTACTATTGTGATGTTAATTGGAAGAGTGAAGGAGCCTGCCGACCTCTCGCAGCTTCCAGGAATCCCCACGCGGATCTCGATTGCGCTCTCATCCCCTAATTCCTTTTGACGGAACGGCGCGTCAGCCGAGGCCAAATCGACGGCTCCTCGCAATGGCCATTCTGGAGATTAAAGCGCTTCGGAGGAGGACGGGAGGACGGACAACAAAAGGCCTAGAAATGTGTGGTGAGGTGTCGGAGGCAGGAAAGGGGCTGGAGATGATGGGAAGAGGAGTTGGAGGCGAAAGGGGAGGGAGGGGGGGGGAAGGAGAAACAGCGGAGAAGGAGGAGGAGAAGGAGATATAGAGGGAAAGGAGACGGAGGACGAGAAGGAGATGGAAGAAAAAGAGATGGAGAAAGAGAGTGAGAAGGAGACGGAGGAGCAGAAGGATATGGAGAAAGAGAGGCAGAAGTAGGAGGAGAAAGGAGACGGAGGGGGAGGGAGAGGACAGAGGGGAGGAGGGAGACGGAGATGATAGCGGAGCGGTAGCGCAGAAGTTGCAACGGTGGTGACGTAGAGGGAATGGAGGAAAGTAGGTAGAGTATAGGTGCAGGTGGAGGCAGAAGTAGGTGAGACGTCCACAGCGAGGTCGAAGTCGGTCCAAATTGCTGGATGAAATTATATATCACTGGTGAAATATTTTTCTCTTGGGTTATTGCAGACTTAATAAAAGAAAAAATAATGTTTTCTACCAGTACAACGTCAAAATTAATTGTATATTTACAATAAATCTTTCTAATTCGACTTCAATTCGCGGAAATAGCGAACAGCGTCGATAGAATGAATAGACTCGTGAAAAGTGATTGTAGTAGATCCAACGGGAGGAGGATGAGAGTTCGTAAAGGCAATGATAGTAACGGAGCTCTTAAAAGCACCAAGGTTCTTTCGTGGAAGTTTTGGATGGGAAAAGGAGGCACAGGTAAGGATAATATTCCGTGGAGAGTTTTGTCGGAAGGGTCGGTGCGGTCCTGCCCAAAAAGACCACGCAGTGGGGGCGGGGTGGCGGGACGGCGGCGGAACTGGCGATGAGCACCGATGAAGTCAACAAAGAAGACAAAACAGACACGACAGGAGCAGTGGGAATGGTGAGGAAGGATACGACGGCGTAGACGGCAGGGGGTGAGGAGGAGGGGGGTGCGGAGTGATGTGGGCGCAGACGACGGGTACGACAGGGACGGAGGAAACAACGGCTGCGGCAGGGACGACATGGTGGGTGGGGAAGTCGAAGGGAGGAAAGGCTACGGATCGATCAGGAGTGACAGGGACGAGGTGTTGGATTGATTGATAATTTCGGGCGCGTCAACTACTGAGGTCATGAGTCCCGTAAGTGTAGTGCGTATTATTCATCGGGAGGTGGCGGTGATCTTTCCCCACTGGATGGCGAGATCCGGCGCCGACCAACCGTCAACTTATCCCAACCAGGTATCTCCCACCAGCTGTGCACCGCCCCAGCCGGGATAAACTCTAAGCTCACGACCGGTCTCCAGGCATGTGTGGTAGTGTAGTGCATATTAGTAAATGTTGTAAGGGGTGAGAATAGGATAAGGAAGAGGAAGGAAAGATCACGCGTGGTCCGTGGCCCGTTTGATAGGGTACTGCTCCGGCATTCGCCTGGTGTTGATCGGAGAAACCACGGAAAACTACCGATCAGAGCACCGCCGTAGAATTCTCCCTCGACACACGGAATTCGACGTAGCTCACAAGCCAGTGTCGAAAATCCTGCCACCGTCGGGACTCGAACCTAGGACCTACCAGTCACAGGCAGCGCAGTGACATCAGCTGATACACTGAGTTCCCGGTACAAGGGTGTTGGAAGAAGTGTGGTAGGCGGGGAGCTGAAGAGCGTGAACAAGGACGTGGTTGGTAGCACGTGCGGCGACGGTTGGCGAGGCATCTCGAGGGTGTGGGGGCGGCGAGGACGCATAAGAACAGCACGAGCGCGCCTTGTGGCGGGCGGCGCGGTCGCAGATCTCAAAAGGGATCTCGGGCGCCGGCCGCTGTCCGCAGCGGGGCTTTGTTCGTGGGGCAGCGCGTGCCCGCTTCGCCTCGGGGCGGAGATATTGGGTCGCGGAGACGACTCGAAATTCCTTCCATTGTCGTCCTCGGCTCAGCGGGATGCTAGGAAACTGTTGGGTGGTGTAAACCAATTCCTGTCGATCAATTGGATGGTATGTTTGCCAGCAATGTTATTACATTCATTTCAAAATTCGTTTAGTTCAATTCAAAAGAGAATATATAAGTAGTGATGTTTTATGCATCTAAAATATGTTTCGCATTATCAAATTCAAACGACCAGCTCGCGGACTGAACGTTTGAGCATTGTAAGCCGGATATTGTGACAGAGTAATCATTCAAATACTGTTGATCCAATTAGAAGAAACAAATGAAAATGGTAATATTGATATTGAAAAATATACAGAAAAAATTGGTGAATTTTCAATTAGGATTTAGGGAGCAACTTGTAAGAGACAATTGGTGATTGAAAACTGGATGAGATCACTTGATAAAAATGAAGGAGTTGTTTTTCTGGATTATAGGAGAGCTTTTGAAACGATTGACAGAAGGTTGTTATTGGAAATTTTATCAAAGATGTACAATATAGGTGGTGCAGTGTATGAATGGCTTGTGGACTACCTTAAGGATAGATATAAAAGAGGTGAGGTTTAATAATGGTATGTCAAGGGAAAAGGAAGTGAGACATGGCGTTCCACAAGGGAGTAAATTGGCACCATTACTATTTATTTTATATATAAATGACATGCCAGATGTACTAAAGTATTGTAAGCTACAAATGTTTGCAGAAGACACATTAATGTACATATCAGGGAAGAATGAGTTTGATGTGGTTGAGAAATTGAACGAGGACTTACAGACGTTGGTGGGTTGAGTAAAAAAAACAAAATATATGGTTATGGGAAAACCACGATTTAAGGAAGAAATTGAAATGAGGCAATCTGTTATTCTTATGAATACAAAGTTAAAATGGGTCATAAAATATAAGTACCTGGGAGTAATCATAGAAATCAGCTACGATTTACTGTACATGTACAGTATATTAATGTTAAAATGGCGAAAAAAGGTCATATACTGTGTAAGTTGAGAAAAAGTTTGTCAAAGAACAGTAAGAAAGTATTGTTTAAATTAATATTGTTCTACAATATTTATGCTTACAATGGCAAATAAGACAAATTTATTGCTTTTACAGAAAACTTTCAATAAGGGTCTTCGTGCTGTACTTAATAAAAGACGTAGACACAATGTAAAAATATGTTACAGATGTTACAGGATTATTAACAGTTGAAAAAGAAATTAAAAGAAATGTTTTAACATTCATATATAAATTGGAACATAATTTGTTGCCTTCATATTTGAACAAGTTAGTGCAAAGAAATAGGGATATCCATAATTATACCACCAGGAAGGCAGATTGTTACCATGTACCAAAGAGTATTAAAGGACAAAAAACTGTATTTAATAACGGATTAGTCACGTATGATACACTACCTCAAGAAACTAAACAATCAGAAAATATAGAACAGTTTCGAAAGACTGTTGGAATATGGCTTAATAATATGGATTATGATGTTCCTGAATAGGAGATAGAACTTTTGTTTGTATACTCTATTTGAAGGGTACTTTGTAAAAGTATATTATCTCTTGTTATATTTTCGTTAAATCTAAGGATTTTTATTGTTATTAAAGTTAAAAATTTAAGAAGCATAAATCTGCTATATTTTGTTGGATATTGTATATTTATTAGCCGCAGGCTACTTGTTAATGAATAAATATGGAAAACTGAAAATCCGAATTGGGCAAGAGTTATCTTCCGGAGCAAGCGTTACGTCACGAATATCGCAGGGGAGTGTCATTGGTTCTCTTTTAATACTAGTGTTTATCAATGATCCGCCAGCGCACTTATCTTAAATGTTTGTCTATTTTCAGCCGATTGCTTAACATATTGTATTATGAATTTCAAAGAAGATGAAGAAATGTTGCAACGGGATCTTGATGCATTATATTACTGGGTGAAAAATAATGGCAAAAACATAAATAGGTCTAAAAGAAAATCAATCACTTTTGGCAGGGATTTTAATTACAGAGGAACAAAATATCGTTTAAAACTACAATATTCCGAGAGTTTCCGCTTGCAAGTATGTAGGATTTCATTTTGACACTTCATTACGCGCATCTTAAAAAGAGTATGACAAACGCAAAGGAAACTGCTTATTTATCGCTTGTTCGTCCAATAATGAAATATGGAGCAATTTGTTGGGATTCACACAAAATTATGCAGTGTAAAAATTTGGAAAGATTCAGCGTAGGGCAACTCAATTTACTTCTAGGAAAGAGAAAATGGCAGGGTGGGATTCATTCAAAAACAGGCGATCAACGGCAAGAATATACGCTTTGTACAAAGCTTATAGCGGTCATCCAGCTTGAAAAAAAATCGGTGGCTACGTATTTCTACGTACATCAGTAGAGGGGATCACAGATACACACCACTTAACCTAAATTTTAACTCTTCAATACTTTTTTTCTGTAGTCTACACACTACATTTATCGAACCTTTACATTTAACTACAGAGCGTTCAAAAAGTCTCTCCGTAAGACTGTCTCCCTACTCATCATCCTTTAAGCGGAAACAGCAACATCGCGGTGATCGCACAAGAATAAGATCACGTATTTTTATTTCGACCACCGCTTGCTTGCAGCGAGCACCTTCTGTGAATAACATTCAAACACTGTTACGCTGAGTAGGCCCACGATGTGCCATTAGTAAAGCGCGTATAATAATTACTAGAATTACAAAAAATATAACTGGTTAATACTACAGAATTACAAAAAATATAACTGGTTAATATTACAGAATTACAAAATATATAACTGGTTAATACTACAGAATTACAAAAAATATAACTGGTTAATACAATTACAAAAATATAACTTTTAATACTAAAGAATTACAAAAATATAACTGGTTAATACAAGAATTACAAAAATATAACTGGTTAATTCTATAGAATTACAAAAATATAACTGGTTAATACTACAGAATTACAAAAAATATAATTGGTTAATACTACAGAATTACAAAATATATAACTGGTTAATACTAAAGAATTACAAAAAATATAACTGGTTAATTCTACAGAATTACAAAAATATAACTGGTTCATAGAACAATTACAAAGAATATAACTGGTTAATACTACAGAATTACAAAAATATAACTGATTAATACAAAGAATTACAAAAATATAACTGGTTAATACTACAGAATTACAAAAATATAACTGTTTAATTCTACCGAATTACAAAAATATAACTTGTTAATACTACAGCATTACAAAAAATATAACTGGTTAAACGGAACATTTTTTTCACACGAGAACTCGCCCTCGTCGACGTCACCACAAACTGATATTGGCTGTTGGGAGCTCCCAGGCGGGACATTCCGAGCTGAGAGAAATTTCGCCTGTCGAGTATCACATCGCATGTCGCTTCAAAAGTACGCAATTCGCCTCAGAGCGCTGGAATTCGTATAGCTCGGGAGCAAGAAATGAGAAATAAAAATAACAAAAAGATGAAAAATGAAACAAAGAAGAATGGTGAACACCGCGAGGAAACACGGTTTGTGACGGTAGCCGATATCCAGCGAAAAATAAAAACAAATGTATGGAACTTGATATATACCACTTTTGCACGGCGTGATATTATTATTATTATTATTATTATTATTATTATTATTATTATTATTATTATTATTATTACTAATACAACTACTTGCGTATCGGCCATTTCTGACCACAATTCACGTTGTCTTCCGAGGATCAGTCACATACTCTCCCGGAGAGAGTTTAACGTGTCATTACGGGAATCCGCTTTTTGGCATATTTCCTTAGTAAGACAAGATTGTTAAGCTTTGAATTATGAATTATGAGGTGATAGGATGATGATAAGAAGTGGTCTTTTTGAACCATCCCAGCTTTCGCCTGTATGACCGGTCTCTTGGAATATGTGGTAGCGTAGTGAATGTTCGTGTAAGTGTGTGTGTAAGAGGAGAGGATAGAACAAGAAAGAGGAAGGAAAGATCGCGCTCGGTCCGTGGCCCGTTTCGTAGAGTACTGCTCCGGTATCCGCTTGATGTTGATCGGAGAAACCACGGAAAACTACCGATCAGAGCAGCCGGCCGCTAGAATTCTCCTCCAGACATCGACTGAATTCGACCTAGCTGAAAAGCTAGTGTCGGATATCCTGCCGCCGTGGGGAGTGGGAAACCTAGGACCTCCCGGTCAGAGGCGCTGCAGTGACATAAGTTGAAGCACTGAGCTACCGCTATCGATACGTTTAGGAGAGAAAACTACAATTGTTCCAAAGCGTACCAATTTGTTTCTTTTATTTTTGCAAATAAATATTTTATTTCGTAGCTTCGCATTACATCACATCATATCGCATGGCACCTTGTCATATTTTATTTGCATACCGTTAGTACATTTCAAAAGAAACGCAAAAGTGATTTTTCAGAAAGGAAAGTCTTTTGACATTTTTGATTCATAGAAAACAGTTATTAACGTATCTGCCACTTGGCATTTCTACATATTACGTCGGACTGTTTCACTTCTTGTCATATGATATCGCATTGCATCGCAGCTCGTCGCGACGCATCGAATCGAGTCGCGTGCATGCGCCGTGTGGTCACATCACCTCGTGTGCATCGAATCGCTTCGCACCGCATTACATTTTAATGTATCAGCTGCATCACATCACCGCATCGGGTAGCAATAAATTGCGTCACATCCCATCACGTCGCATGGAATCACACCACATTCAAGCATCACATCGCATCGCATCTCCTCACATTGGGTCGTATCGCATCGATTTACTTCGCCTAGCAGCGCCTCTCCTCGCACGGCATTGTTGTCACCCCTGAGTTCGTTGCGTGGAGTGCGACTACCAACGGCCGGGAGGGAAACCAAGAAGAGAAGAACGGGTTGATTGCACCGGATGAGCAAGGCGCGAGCAATGCTGCTGTCCTCCCACGTGAATGGACGAGTCTAGTGGCGCTACGTAAAAAAAACGCTTCAACGAGCGCACACATGGCCCAGCGGAATATGTGAGTAGCATTTGACGCAGTGCGCAGAAGCTGTTATTCAAGGATTGTCTGTCGTCTGAATTTTTTTTACGTTGCCAGCTCGCGATAAACTGAATTAAGTAGCGAGGAGAGCCAATAGAAAAGATGCTGCTGATATATTCTGCTTGTATTATTATTTATCACTGCAAATATGCTACGTGTACAAAATTACTTTTATTAATATAAAATAATTTAGAAAGATTTTAATAAGGAAAGAATGTTGTACATTTTTATCTAAATATTTATAAATTTCACGATGAATTTATTGCCAAGGCAATACACTGAACAAGAAACACGTGTTTCAGTGGATACATATTCCTCTGGTGGATAATTTCAAATGTTCACCAACCTGCAATTGAGAGGAGCTATTCTACGGAAGATAAATTAGCTGTGCGTTTGGATTTCAGGGAAGCAGTTCTGAAAGGAAGATTATTAATTATATTATGTATATTTTTGGTGACAATTTTGTTCAGAAGTTATCTTAATTCCACGTTATTGAAGAGTAGATGCTTAATATAATCAACAAAAATAAATAAATTGTAAAAACCTTCAACAGTTCAAATTAAAATGAGCAAATATTTTCTACAAGATTAATGTTGCTTTATTTGCGTTCAATAATTACAAAAATAATTTTAAACAGGTTGTGACAATGGGTTCTAACGGTTTTGGAATGGGTAACTGTGAACCTACAGATCACATTCCAGGCAACTAAAGCAATACTAATACAAATTGCGCGCATGAATCTTTGCAGACAGTGGTTTATTTTAATTGGTGTTGTTCATACAGATTGTTGTAAATAAATTTGAATAGGGTAGACTCCTTGAACAAATTAGTGACTACATATTCAGATTTGGACACCTTTGGTAGATATGTAGAATAAACTTTCAAACATGAAGAAGAATGTTGATCACTGAGACGCAAATAGGTGAAACACATTCTTCTCATTCATTCACAACTAGAGATAATGCGAGACATATGTTATCTACAGTATAAGTATTAAACTTATATTAATCTTTCGTATCAATACTTTAACTCTTAATATTCACATTCGTGTTGATATTATCGAATTCATATGGTAGTATAGATACAAAAAAACGCATATTTGCTATTCAAAAACCTGCGTTACTGCTATATTGTAAATTGTCCAAATATTTGAGGTCCATACATTCTTTCCATTTTGACAATTGATACAGCTATTTTGTAATTTATCAAAGATTTAAAAAATCAGTATTAAAATGTACTTATTGAAAATATTTTGACTGTATGAATATGAAGTTAAATCCCATATTATGTTAATCGAAACTGTTCAATTGAATCGATGTTTCAAGAATTGATAACATTAACCTTAACTTACATTAACCCTGACGAGTTGAAACTTCAGAAAGTTGTTGCTAAAGACACCAAAATCGCGTAGATTTGAATATCGCCTCTTTCTATCTCGCAAGGTCGCGAGTCCTGCCCGACGCCCGAAGGAGAGTTGAGGAGCGGCTTAGGGGAAGGCAGTTGGCAGATCGCCATTGGGGAGGAGCTGAATATTCATAAGTGGCCTTTCCGACAGCCTCGCGACCGCCTCGGCCACGCCCCCCCCCAACGCCAGCTACGTTCCGCATCACTCCCCCCGCACCCCCACCGGGCCACCACCCCCAGCCTCCAACTCCCCCATCACCATCGCCTTCGCGACAGGGAGCGGTAGCTCAGTGCATCAACTGATGTCACTGCAGCGCCACTGACCGGGAGGTCCTAGGTTCCCACTCCCCACGGCGGCAGGATTTTCGACACTAGATTCAGTCACTCGTCTGGAGGAGAATTCTAGCGACCGGCTGCTCTGATCGGTAGTCGCGGTTTCTCCGATCAACACCGAGCGAATGCCGGAGCAGTACCCTACCAAACGGGCCACGGACCACGCGCGATCAGCCCTTCCTCTTCCCTGTCCTCTCCTCTTACACACACACTTATACTAACATGCACAACACTACCACATATTCCGGAAGACCGGTCGGAGCTTAGAGCTTGTCCCGGCTGGGGCGGTGGCCCGCTGGTGGGAGAGTCCTGATTAGGGGAAACCCCCCACTAGCCGACGGTAGGTCGGCGCCGGATCTCGCCATCCAGCTGGTGAAGACCACCGCCATCTCCCGAGAAAAAAGCATGCACTACACTAACGGGACTAATGACCGAAGCAGTTGACGCGCCCAGGAAACACGAAAAAACCAAACCAAACCATCGCCTTCGTCTCAGCCGCCACTAACACTGCCGCCTTCACTTCCAACAAAACCCTCCAATCCTGTATCTGGAGGAGAATTCTAGCGGCCGACTGCTCTCATCGGAGGAATATTGGGTTGATTGATAAGTGCTTTTGAGCGCGTTAACAGCTACGGTCGTTAGTCCTATAAATGTAGTGCATTTTTTCGCGGAATGTGGCAGTGATTTTGTCCCGTTGACGAGATACGGCGCCGATGTACGTCGGCTTGCTGGGATCTTCTCCAACCAGGTATCTCCCATCACCAGGGCACCGCTCCAGCCGGGACAAGCTCTAAGCTCCCGACTAGTCTTCCTACAAGTGAGGTAGTGTAGTGCTGTTAGTGAAAATGTGTGTAAGTAAGGGGTGAGGGCAGGGCAAGGAAGAGGAAGGAAAGACGGCGCGCGGTCCGTGGCCCGTTTGGTAGGGTACTGCTCCGGTATTCGCCTGGTGTTGATCGGAGAAACCACGGAAAACTACCGATCAGAGCAACCGGCCGCTAGAATTCTCCTCCAGACAGCGACTGAAATCGACCTAGCTCACAAGCTAGGTTCTTGTCACCGTAGTGACTCGAACCGAGGACCTCCCGGTCAGCCCGGACTGCAGTGACGATCATTTGATGCCCTGAGTCACCTCTCCCAGTTTTGAGTTTCTTTTACAACCGTTTAAACATCCGGTAAACATAGTATTAGACGAAAGTAACTGGGAGAAGATACGAATAGAAGCTGAAAGGAGAGCAGTGAAGTTCGAAAAGAAAATATGGCAAAAAACTGGGAACACTATTTTGAAATAATATTAAAAGAGATATTGACATAGCCACTGAGGATACAAAATGGATGAAAAAGAGAGAAGAATATTTTCATAGAAGAAGCATTAAAAAAAATACACAGAGCAAAAAAAAAACAATTATTAGCAGGACAAAGGAATTCAGCAACAAATTCAATATACACGATTCTGCAAGAATTAAAAATTAACAAAATATTTCTCAAAGCCAGGACACAAGAAAAATCAGATCATCACAGCATAATTCCTATGTGGGAATTTCTATGTCTCCCGGTGTCAACGACAGAAGTGTCTGAAATGTTGATGGATGTGGCGACCCAGGAACCGGCAGTGAATTGCCGGAAGCTTTGGTGATAAGGGTGACAGTGGCTGCGCTGAGGACCAGATCAGAGGCGGGAGTTTCCGCGAAGGACAAGGACCAACTCCGAAGGGCTTTCGGCCCGGCCGTCGCAGAGACGAGATGTATAGTGGCTTGTCTGCCCACCGCGCACGCCGATGATCAACTTGAATTATTCCTCCGCATTTGGAAGCGTAGAGCGGATGGCTTAAGTGGAGCCATTTCGCAAATCCTACCACTGCAGAGCTGTCGTTCCCTGATCTAGTTGACTCAGTTCGAATATGCATGAGCCAATGTAATATGTAGGGTACAACTGTGTGCAAATGATGTCAAAAATATGCAATTAATGATAGCTTTTTGAACATTTTTCCTTACATTTTACTGGTCAGCTGAAAAAAATCTTATTCCGTGGTGGCAGCAGAGATCTTGTGGTAATCCACAATAAAAACTATATGCAATATTTATTTCACACCAAAAGTTAAATTTCGGGAAAACAATTTCCCACCTACTCAAAAAGTTTATGATTAATAAATTCAAAAACAAGATATACATGATGAAATGAAATTACGGCTGTTTGTCACGTGGCTGTTGTCCGTCGGGTTTGGGTTTCGGCTAATAAAAAATTCGGTTCGGTTTCGATTTTGATAACATACTTTTGGTTTGGATTTAATATTAATGGTTCAGTTTTTATTTTAAATATATATAATTACACGATTTCTCGGCGATCTGACACAACGTTTACTTGTGTATTAACATTTCTTTGTCTGTATTCTTCAATATAATATAATATTTTTGTTCTTTGATTTTTAAAGACAGAACATTTTTCATATTCATATTTATTACATAATACATTTATTTATTTCAATTATGCCTGTTGATGGAAACTAATTTCCGAAACGTTGCACTATGTTTTATGTAATAAATGTTAATATGAAAAATGTTCTGCCTTTAAAAATCAAAGACCAAAAATATTATAATATATTTTATTTGTGAAACGCAACGGCTAATGCTATGTAGACCGGCTCTGACAAACTAATTTTAGAACAATTTTTCTATAAAATAATAGTTATTTATTTGCTTCCGAGTCGTGACAGCTATCTCTAAAGATCTAAATAAAGTTATTTCAATTACGGGAAGGGGGCCCAGTACATATATAAAATACACTGAGTAAGTTCCCTTAATGTCAACCTGGTGAAAATCATGTTCAACGAAATTATGAAATTTGAGATAACAAAACTGAAACGTTTGATTCGGCGGCAGTTCAGAAAATATATTTTAATGAAAAATAACTGTTTCTATTTTAAACTGAAACGATTTTTAACAGTTCAGTTCAGTGCCGTTAAAGCATGTGCAACAATTGACAAATATGAACTTGAATTTTCTTCGTAGAAATTCTGTCTATATTAATAATTTCCAGAGCGTGAAAATATTGAAAGAAAACAATTTTTCTGGCCTTTTGAGGGGTGTCTTTCGTTTTGCTTGATGTCCATTAACCTAAGACAAATCAATAAAATTTCAATTTTGTCTGAAAAATACAAATACATCGTTTTGTTATTTAACATATTCTCATATTACGCGTACCGATTGAATTGTCATACTCAGCGCGTCTCTGCTTGCGACTCAGATGGTGTCACGCGACAGCAAGACTTCTAGGAATAGGCCACCACCACCTGAAAATTTGTTGTTCACGTATTGCATGAACATCAGTTTATATATATTCTTGGTATATGAAGAACTGTTCTAATGTATACGTATAATATATACTATTCTATTGTAGTATTTGTGAAGACTTATTGTTAAAATATTTATTTTTATCGATACGTTATTGCTTGTTATTCCCTTTGATAAGATGGATACACACTGCATAACTTTTCTAGACCGAGAGAATCCTGGTTACGAGAGAAATATGAACAAACAAACCGAGTAAAGTTTACATCTGCTTAATTCGTAAATAATTAAACATGAATCGTAAAATTTAGGTAAAAATAAAATAGATTATGTAGCATGAACTGATTAATGGTTTTAATTATCGAGCGACGACAAAATGCCCTCGGGTCAAAGGGCTTAGGCCCGAGGGCTTTTTGTCCCCGCTGGATCATTAGAACTCTTATAATCACCCTCGGTGCATAAATAACTATTAATTTATTGCAATGTTATAAGAGAGTAATTTATTTGTTCTTTGACAGGGTAGAGCTATTTTGGTAAACCATTGTGTGTTTTTCATCATTTTTGCTGCAGTAATAAACAACTGACAAGTAATAAAATCCATGTTTTCAACACAAAAGAAACATTCAAATATAGCATCACTAAATTAAGAAACTATAATGGCGTATAATAAATAATTTAAGCTTCATTTGTGATCATTAATACTTCAGGGTAAATATTTTGTGAGCATTAAAACATTTTATGATTCCCGGATAAATTGGGGTGCGATGTCAGCGAGAACAAAAGATGATAAAACAATTGTTCTCATCAGTGTAGTATCAGATAATTTCTCAGAATATTGATGTCAAAAATGATTGGCAGGTATTGTGAGAGAACGTTGCTCTTCTGACAACAATGAGCATTGAATTAGTTAATTACACGTAATTTTAATACCTAAAGAATAACCCGCTGTCTTCTATCGTGCATAAATCTATTTTATCAATATAGATCCTTACATTTCATTTAGTAGGAACCATAAAAAGAACAATTAGCACGTTCCGTTCATTAATTGCCATTTAATACATAAAGTTTATTGAATAATGGGCTTATTTTGAATGAAATCAGACAAGGTAGGAGTTTAGTGTATTGTGTGAACGTGTGCTAACGTAGGAAAGGAGGAATAATGGAACTAGTGATGCTACAAATAGCACTGACTTTCTCGTATTAGTTTACTTTGTCTGGTCTAGCTATTCGGACCTGCCACATAATCTTTCCAAATTCCATCTATCGCCGCACAAAGAAATGTTTTAAATGTTCTCAATTTTTCGGTTTCCAATAGTAGAACCGAATAATACTTTAAAACATTAAAGAACAGTAAATCTCGTCAAAAAATTTTATTCAAAGTTGGAAACTTTTTTAGACAATGGCGTTTAAGCATTACTGTAAGTGCAAAAATAAAATCTTTTCACAAAAAAATTGCGTTTTTGAACAATTTCCATTTTGGAAAAAATACGTTTTAAAGCATTGTTATTTTTTCGAGATGTATTAGATCATCAACCGGGCAGAAATGGGCAATAATGTTCAAATTTCAGTGATGGAATGGTCCATCACAGTTCAAAATCTTTCTAAATGATTATTTTCGCTTAACAACAAACAAGGTTCAAAAATTCAATTTTGACACTACATCAATGCATAAAAAATAGGTTTCTCAAATTATAGTGATGGGCAGTCTATGACCATCATTGTCCTGCACATCAGAAATATTTACAGTTATGAACGCTACCTTATTTCGGTTACGGTCTGCTAGGAGAAGAGGAAAACACATATGTAAACGTAGATTATAAATCTGGCTACATTGCACATAGAGTGGATTGAAAATAAAAACAGATGCATTGAGTTAAATCCTTAATAACTGGGCACAACTCCGCTAACGAACCCACAACGTTTTGGGGCACAGACGACACGTGGGGCGTACCACTAACAAGCGAATAATACCTACGCTCACTGCTGCATTCAATTCACATTCCGTGATGGCAAACGTAAAGACACACATGACACAATAATTACATACTGAAGACCTCTCGCTTTTAAAATTCTTATTGTTACTCCCCTTACAGTTTCTATTCTCATCACTATTCTGGTGGCCACGACAGTACCGGTTACCCTATATTAACATATACTAGCAAAAATCTGAAAAGAATAGTAACAAGGAGGGAAAGGAAAAAGAACACCAAAAAATAATGTGGGGGAAATCTCACTTCTACTTCTACTTCACTTCACCACACCACACTTAACCCAAATTTTAAGTGTTAAAAACGTTTTACCGGTAAACTACACATTACTTTTATAGCGCCTTTCACTTCACTTTCACTATTAGTTTTCACCCTGTTGATAAATTTTTTACAATTTTTCTCAAATTTTCCTGAAATCCCACTCTGATTGAGGAAAGGGCTCAACGCTAGCAAATTGTTCCAAACTAATTCCGTATCCATATCTAGTTCAATATACAGAGAGGACTTTACGTCCGTTCTTTGTACTCTCGTTCTAATTTTATATTTGTGGTCACAACTATTTAAATAATCTGGTTTATTTAGCCTTCCCCGGACTGCGCATAGTCGTCCGCTTTTCCTTTCCTCTCAAATGATCCCCAGAATTCCCGGAGTGTGTTACTCCGAAATGTATATTTTGCCGTTCTGTTTTATTTCCTCTATAGCTGCTTAAAACAATACCCTCCAAACTTGTTTTTTTTCATTCTGTAAAATTGTTCTTGAGAGTTCTCAGAAAACCATCCATTTTCAACTAACAGCAGAGACAAGTCGAATGGCACCTAATTACCGATTGATGGACCGGTAAACGTCCAACTGTGAGCAGAGAACAGATTCCAGAAGTTTACCCAATTACACCCTAAAGTTACATTTTTGTACATTTAGAGGTACCACTGAACAGTGTTTGGGGTACTCCAGATTATCTTGAAATGTCAGTTCGAAATAACTCTCATAGAAGAAGACAATATAATGAAAAATATTTAAGACTTTCTACAATTTTAAGGATCAATTTCGAAACACAAACAAATCCGAAAAACTTCATCACCCATGAAACTTACGTTTCCTACCTCAAATGTAATGAATCTCATAAGCAAACTTTCACAACTTGTTGAGACTGAAGAAATTGTTAGCAATTTGATTAGCAGTACATACGTCTCTCAAAGTTTGCCGTATGTCTATTAACTCTCTGTAGTTCACGACTCAATAAAGAATAGCAAATCTTTAATGTATAAGCCCCGCATAGTTTCATGATATTTGGGTGGGGTGGGGTGGGGTGGGGTGAGGGAAAGATGGTTTGCTTGGATAATGTCATAATTGTTACAAGGCATCCAACTGGCGATAAAAACTATCTTAAACAACGCTTTAGCTAGCAACATTATTGGATAGAAATATTTCTTGTTAGTAACTACAATACATATTCACTACAAAACACGTGTTAAAGATAGATTTTTCTTATTGACGAAATCCCTCAAAAGATGTTATGTATATGATACTCGAATTCAGGTTATCAGCCCCCAGAAAAATTCCAACCATTCCTATTAAAACTTATTTTTGGTCAACGTGATCTTCTGATCATGTGCGCGGTTAGTCCATTCTTGTAACTTTACAGTATGCAAGGTTATATCGACGTAATTGAAAATGAGAAAAGCCAAAAGAAAAAATGAATTATTCTCTTGAGATAAGTGATAGAACTAGGATGAAAAGCAACATCAATTCTTTTACCGGAGGTTCAAAACGCCATCGATTGTATTGGTAAATTGGAGAGGTGGTGTTGAAATTGTTTTGAAAGAATTGGAAAGTTTGGAATAAACGTTATTATATTTACTAACATTTTTATTTATTTGATTAGAAGCTTTCGATTACATAGCAATCGACTTCAGATCTGTCTTCGGGAGCTAGAAGTTTGACTAGTAATAGTTAAAATCCGGTACGTAGAAACAAAGCAATCATATTTAGAATGGATTACAGGAATTCTGATTCCAGAAAACGGTTGCATTCACAAGGCCAGTGGCATGAAGAACATATCCATTTTCCCGAAGGATTAAAAAAACATCTGCGTCATAGTTGCTTTATGTCGTAAACCCGTTAGCTAAATCGAAATTTATACGTTCCAGTTGTATGGTGAAGAAGGAAATATAAAAACAAATGAAGAAATTTGTTATGCATTAAAACTGTCCGCTGCTGCTCGTAGCAATTAAAAATAACTTCTCTGTCTCGTTTGTCGTTTTGTTTTACTCCAGTGCGTGAGTTCATGTCTGTAGCTCGTATATGGCATATTGTCCTCCAAATATAATTGCTTTTTTTCAGTTTTCTCGAAAGGAATGTCGAATGTCAGTCATCTCTATTATCATATATATATATATATATATATATATATATATATATATATATATATATATATTTTTGGAAATTTGTTTTTTTTTTAATTGAAATTTTACACTGTAGATCCTTCGGATTCCCAATAGTTAAATGAAAATTATACAGACTATTTTCAGTGCTCTTAAAACTACCGTATAAAACTAGCATTACTGTAAATGTGAAATTTGAAGTTATTTTTCACAGGAATCTATTAATTTTTCGAAAAATTTTATCTAAAATCATTTAATGCATGTCTACTCATATACGCAATATGTATACGAATTGATGAAAATGTGCTTATTAATGGAGTGAGAGATATTTTAAAAACGTTGCGTATGTGTAAATTTTGAAAAACAAAAGAATACACCAAAATGAAATTTACGCCATATTAAACTGTGCAATTAGTACTACCCATTGGAAAAGTGGGAGAAAACTGCATTTGAACGTTTTTGAAAATGCGGAATGATGTGCTCATATTATCAGAAAACTGTTGAGTAATCGAGAAACTTTAGATGACATTATTTTGAGCACATGCATTCATAAATATTTTAATGGGCAGAAACTTCCTCTAATATTACCGAATGAGAGACAAGTGAAAAAATTTACATTGTTATATTTCTGAAAAAAAGAAAAGAATAGACCAATGTGACGTTTATGCCCCCGTGTAAGGTGCAGTTTTTGTTATTTATTAAAATTACAAATATTTCACGCACTACTGCAGGAACACTACTAAAATTTTCAAAAATAATCTACATGGCCTTAATAAAAGAACTACTTGTGTTCAACAAATTTCATTTGTTAATTTGTTCATTGTTCATTTGTCCATTTGTTCATTGGAAAATCTGTCTTCAATTTTGTCGTTGTGGAAGGCGCGGAAGAAATTCAAACTTTTGCAATTTTCGGAAATTCAGAGTTAACCGTGAAAATGTGACCTATGTTTATAAGTGTAATACAATAAATGAAAAAAATTGAAAATTTATTTTTTTAAATACGATAATAAGTATACAGGAAAAATTCAAATGAAATACGGTGTGCAATTATCTTGTTAAAATTAACTTCCTGTGTTCACTTAAAGATGACAACATCTTTGTTTCCAACGTCTTGAAAGAAAATTATGACGTTTTGAGCGAAAATGCCTTTGGATACTGGAGTTTAATCTATGTTACCTACATAGATCGATTTAGGTGCGTTGATTTATTTTCCGGCAAACTCGCTAAGATGACTGCATTAAAACACGCAAAAACACGTTGTTGGATATTTCTTTGAATCTTCTGACCGGATCCGAAAACATATTATCAGTTCCCCATTAGGAAATGAAGACGCGTCGAATGGCACCTCATATGTCTCGATTGGTAGGCGGCAAGCGTTCTAGTCATGAGAATCATGAGACAGAATCGCATATCCCAACATACGAACATCCACACACTCAGAAGTTACTCAAATAACGTACAGGAATCATTTTTTCTTTTTACAAATCGGGTATAAATAGTTTTAAAAAGCTCTATATAGTGTACCAAAAACAAATTTAATAAAAATTAAATAAACCTTTATCAAAATATTAGAAATATGTCACATGAAAAAATAATTTAAAAATTCCCTGAGCACCAACAAAATTACTTGCTTTCTTCATCTCAAAAACACATAAATTATCCAAGAAAATTGCAATCTTCGAGCGCTTATAATATTTCCCTTTGAGAGATATGCAATGCTACCCCCATTTTGTGTCAGAAGCAATCGACTATAGGGCAGCGTGCGCATTTCCCATGTGCGAAAACAAAATGGCTCGTGCGGAAACGAAATGGCTCGTTGGAGCGCGCTGCACGCGTAATTGGTTGCGAGCAGCAGACGCCAGGGACAACTGCTGGGCTGTGTGGAGAGATCGTGGCCGCCACAGCAACATCAGGTGTCACGTGGTTCGCAATCTACTGCAACGCATGTACCATGAATACTATAGAGGTTATAATATATCCAAGGTTCATAAAATGATGCTACTTGAGACGACTATTCAAGCGATGAGCAACTATACAAACTAGCGATCAGAGTAATGAACTTTGCAAGGATACGTATGAAATATGTTCTAGAATCGATGATGATTGGTGATGATGAATAGTGAATGATCACGTTAGGTAAAGATCAGGATATTAAATACGATGACAAAACAAAAAACTAGACCATTACTATATCCAAGGTACATAAAATGTTGCTACTTCAGACGACTATTCAAGCGATGAGCAACTATGCAAACAAGCGATCAGTTGATTGCTAAGTTGATTAAGTTGAAATGTTACGGTGAAGATTCTTTTCTACTAAAATATTCAGTATTTTTGTGATGTTGTATGTTGATTGCTCGAGTACGTATACAAATCTCATTTTTCTCTTCACAATATTATTAATGCAAGTAAATATGCAGTTCTATTTCTGACTCATCGGTACCTACACAGGAAACCACACAAAAAAAATCATCAAACTCACAGTCCTGTCGAGTTGTGTCACTGTCTGGAGGAGAATTCTAGAAGCCGTCTGTTCTGTTTGATAGGTTTCCGTGGTTTCGTCATTGCGCACCAGGCGAATTCAGGAGTAGTACTCAAACAGGCCACGGAGTGCCCGCGATCTTTCCTTCCTCTTCCAAAATCTCTTCAAAGTGACAAACCATGAATTTCCATTGATGTTGTGTTCATTCTTACTCACAATGCAACGAACGCAACTGCGAAGAGATCGTGGAATAAAAAAACATATTGGAGAGTTTGAAACAGAAACATTTTTTAGAAGAAGTAAGTTCATAAAAATGTTATTTATAGAGACAAAAAATTATCAAATTATGAAAAAATTAAATAGTATTACACTAAGTTAATAAAAAAAAAAAAAACAATTTGAAAATTCATATTAATATTTTATTCGAAATATGTCTAATTGATTATCAATAGGCGAGAATATAGTCAGAAATTAACTATACTGTGCTTCCTTTAGAATCAAAACTAGCGATACTATCTGATTTTGAGAATGACTAGTGTCCTTTTCTCACGATTCAGTCTCTTTATACTTCTCTTTAATTGAGCAGCATTTTTGGAACAACCTATGTTTAATTCCATGATTATAGATGATTCAAATCGTTGGAAGAAATAATTCTTGTGATTCACGGCTACTTCAGTTAAGCCATCTAAAACAAACCAATATTTCTTTTTAATGTTTGCGCATATATCACATGACTTGACGCACTGCCCATCTTAATCAAGCTTTATTTCAAATAATATTATTGTAACAACATTACTGTAACATTACATTGTTATAACAATGTAATATATAATATATAAATATAATTTTTTAAATATGTAACATATATATAAATATGTAACATAATAAATATGTAACAGTCGTATTCACCGTTTATGCAGTGAGTTGAAACTGAGACTTCATTAGTAGAAACCTAAGTATAGTTATTTTTTTACTTAAGTGTGCTGAATTGAAAATCGGAATTTGTATTCCGCATTGCCCCATTTACTTTGTATATTACTCATATTTTATTCATATGACTTTTTACGTACAAATTTTCGATGGGTTAATTGCAGAGATGACATTAGAAAAAAGTTTTCTTACTCATAAAAGCAGCAAAAATCTTCAGAGAAGCAGTAAGAAATAATAAATATTAAAAAATACTTATGCATACTGTTACAAATTTTAAATATTAAAAATTCTTGAAAATACTATTGAATTTAGAATTTCGAAATAAATATATTAAGTTTTTTTTTGCAAACTCTGCTGATCTAATTACATTCATCTACAAAAAATAGTACTTTTAGAGTAAAAGTACTTTTAGAATAGGGTAATTTAAGTAGAGTACTTTTAGAGTTACAAAGTGATCTACTTAAATAACATACCTAATTTAAAATTGTGTAAATTTCTTTGAGATTTAATTCCGGTACCCAGCCATTGAACACGTATTTCATCTTACAGCATTGTTTGCGTGCGCTATGAAGAGTAATAATTCCAATTTTGCGTGTCGACTCTTCGTGACGTCAGAATCGAATTCCTCGCCGTCTGTACGCGACCTCGTACTATTCATGACCCAGAGCAATAAATGCAATAGCAGCCACACAGTCTCACTTTCTCCATCGAGTCAATGAAGAGGAAACATCAATGAGGACGAAAAGGGAACCGCGCAAGTTTCGGTAGTGAGGCACTGCATTACGGCATAGACGAACTGACATTTGAAAATCGGTCTCTCTCCCTCTCCCTCACTCTCCCTCTCTCTGTCACTCCCTCTCTGTCACTCCCTGTCTCTGTCACTCCCTCTCTCTGTCACTTCCTCTCTCTGTCACTCCCTCTCCTGTCCTCCCTCTCTCTGTCTCCTCTCTGCTCTCCTTCTCTCCTGTCTCTCTTCTCTGCCTCTCTGTCTTCTCTCTTTTCTCTCTCTCACTCTGTCTTTCTCTCACTCTGTCTCTATCTCTTTTTATCTATCTCTCTGTCTGTGTCTATTTGTCTCTCTCTGTCTCTCCCTTTTTTTGTATGCAGCTGTCTACCCCTGCCTGTATCCTGCTTGTCAGTCTGTCTGTGTGTCTGCTTTTGTGTCTGCTTGTATGTGTGCCTGTGTGTCTGCTTGTATGTATGTCTTCTTTCTGTTTGTATGTTGTCTTCTTTCTGCTTGTATGTCTTCTTTCTGTTTGTATGTCTGTCTTTCTGCTTGTAGTCTGTCTTTCTGCTGTAGGTCTTCTTCTTTCTGCCTGTATGTCAGTCTTTATGGTTGTCTGTTTGGTTGTTTGCCTTTTGGGTTGTTTGTCTGTCTCTCTCCCGCCCTCACACACTCATACGCATACACAGACACTACTTTCTCACTCCGGTATACATTACCTTCTTTCATTCCCATACCGAGAGGGCAAAGGATATCAATTGATGTCACTGCAAAGCCGCTGACCGGCAGGTCCAAGACCGGACGGTGGCAGGATTTTCGATACCAGCTAGATAGCTAGGTCGAGTTCTGTGGCTCTCTGGAAGAGAATTCTAGCGGCGGGCTGCTCTGATCGGTAGTTTTCCGTGGTTTCTCCGATCAACGCCAGGCGAATGCCGGAGCAGTACCCTAACAAACGGGCCACGGACAGTGCGCGGTCTTCCCTTTCTCTTTCTTGTTCAATCCTCATCACTTACACTAACATGCACTACACTACCATACATGCCGGAGACAGGTCGGGAGCTTAGAACTTGTCCCAGCTGGGGTGGTCCCCGCTGGTGGAGACACCAGGTTGAGGGGAAACCCAATTAGTCACGATAGGTCGGTGCCGGATCTCGCCATCCAGTGGGAGGAATATCATCGCCATCTCCCGATGAAAAAATATGCACAACACGTACGGGACTAATGACCTTAGTAGTTAACCGCCGGAATTACTAACAATAATTAATCAATTGCGTTCTTCATGCACACAGTTTTCGAGCAGCGAGAGGAATCTGAAGAATAGGGTTATTGAAGGTGTAACATTTTAGTTGAGACGCGGTTCCATGGCAACACCAAAGCACCTTACTAAGGCAAGAGTTTGAACCCGGAGTTCCCGAAATAACTACTACGCTATATGAACCGGCGTAAAAACTAGATGAAATAGACTGAAATAGACTACTTTACGAATTGGCATGGATAATCCGAGTCACGTAGGGTGTCTCACACGACATCGCCATCCAGCTGAATTGGCTGTGAATTTTTTTTCTCGCTTCAATAATGGCAACAGAATGTCCTCTGGGAATGTTATACGAATATTTACCGTTTCTAACAAACCACTCTTTACTAGAAAATATGGCATCATAAATTGGAAGCATTCTTGACACCTGGTGCAACTGCTTAAGGGTTAATTTAATTTGAATTAATCTTTTCTGCACAACGAAGCAACAGACTAAAATACGTTCTGTATCTCCTGTGAGATACCAAAGAGACATTGGCCCAGCAGAATGGAGCATCCTCGCATTTCAACCAGGGAGGAAGTAAAATGCGGAAGGGGGGACAAAGCTTTCCACTCAGCAAACCCTTTTGCATCGAACTGCCGAAGACAGTTGCGTCGCTCCCATCCATTTCACCCCGTATGCATATTCAATAGGCTCGATCCTCACCCATCTCCCCCTGCCACCCTGGTGTGGTTTTGCACCCCGCTGTCACCAACTCTTCCACCAATCCATACCGTGACCTTCCCATCCTCTCATTCCTATCTGCCCTCCCAATCTTCTCTCCTCCTCCATCACATCTACAACTCATGTTACTGCAGGGCCTCTGACCGGGACGTCCTAGGTTCGAGTCCTAACGGCGGCAGGATTTTCGACACTAGCATTTCAGCTAGGTTGAATTCAGTCGCTGCCTAGACGAGAATTCTAGCGGCCGGCTGCTCTTATCGGTAGTTTTCGTGGTTTCTCCGATCAACACCAGGCGAATGCCGGATCAGTACCCTAACAAACGGGCCACGGACCGCGCGCGATCTGTTCTTCCTCTTCCTTGTCCTATCCTCTCCCATACACATACACTTACTATCACATATTCCAGGAGACCAGTCGGAGATTAGAGCTTGTTCGGCTGGGGCGGCGCCCGCTAGTGGGAGAGTCCTGGTTGGGAAACCCCATTAGCCGACGATAGGTCGGCGCCGGATCTCGCCATCCAGCTGGGAAGACCACCGCCATCTCCCGAGAAACAAACATGCACTACACTAACGGGAATAATGACCAAAGCAGTTGACGCGCCCGGAAACACGAAAAAATCAATCAATCAATCCATCACATCTACCTCCTCCTCTATCCTTCCACGCCCCTTTGCTCCCCTATTTTCCCTCAATTCAGCATTTGTCCCCCTACGTTCCCCACCTGTACTCCTCATCCATTGCACCCCTCATACATACCCTTCCTCTTGTCTAGTGTTTTCCTTCTACCTTGTGTCCTCCCGCCTCATAACTTGTGCCCTCATACTTGTGTCTTCATACCTCGTTTCATCTGTCTTATACTTTGGGCCCTCCCCATACCTCTTTTCGTAACCAGTTTTCCTCCCGCATGTGCACTTTTCACACCACATTTCACTCTCAAACATGTGTCATCTTGAGTCTCATGTTATCTTTATAACTCCTGTCTGTTTTATCCAGGTAACTTGACTCATTTTCATGCCTGAGTCATCCTTGTACATTTGTTCTGCTCACACCATGACCTCACACTTCGATTTCATAAATTGAATTCTTTTCGTACCTCGTCCTCTTCGTATCACTAACCGGGAGCGGTGGCTCAGGACATCAACTCAAGTCACGGAAGTGTCTCTGACAGGGAGGTCCTAGGTTCTAGTCCCGACGACAGTAGGATTTTCGAGACTAGCTTTTCAGCCAGGTAGTATTCAGCCGCTCTCTGGAGGAGAATTCTAGCGACCGGCTGCTCTGATCGGTATTTTTCCGTGGTTTCTCCAATCAACACCAGTCGAATGCTGGGGCTGTACCCTAACAAACAGGTCACGGACCGCGCGCGATCTTTCCTTTCCTTGTCTTATCCTCTCCCCTTACACACACTTACGCTAACATGCACTACACTACCACACATACCGGAAGACCGATCGGGAACTTAGAACTTGTCTCGGCTGGAGCGGTGCCCCGCTGAAGGATACCTGGTTGGGGAAAACCTCGCAAGTCGACAGTAGGTCGGCGCCGTATCTCGCCATCCAGTGGGAAAAGATTACCGTCTCCTCCCGATAAAAAATGCTCTACACTTACGGGACTAATGCTCTCAGTAGTTGACACTCCCGGAATCACCAACAACCAATCTATTAAAATCATGCGTATCACTATCCTATCCATTTTTCCCTACCTCCGTGTCCTCCACGTCGCGTTTATCTTCCCCCTTTCCGTCTCCTTTCCCCCTGCCCTTGCCGACCTCGTCGTCTACACCGCCGTGCGCGTAGCCGAATTTCCATCGCAGGGGCCGCATCGATTATCGACACTCGAAGCGAACGTTCCGCACGGTGCCTCGGAGAGCGGAGGCCCCGGTTTCAATCAGCACAGCGCAGCACAGCGCTCGCAAGAGTAGCGACCCGCTGTAGACGCACAAAGGGAAGGAAAGCACGCCATTCATACGTGGTATCGCCTCAGGACAGGATCAGAATATATAGAAACCGTGACGAAAGCCTTGCCCGAAAGCATTTCAATATTTTATTTTTAAATCTTCGTTTTGTTTCGCCAATTCTTATGTGGATTCGTTTTGGTGTCAGTTTGGCCTGAAATGTTTTACACAATAGTTTATAAGTATTTCATTCACGGATGTTATCTGTAATTACTGATTGAGAAAATAATATTTATCATTTGCTATATCGTTGTATATAGTAAAGAATACTATTACTTCCATAAAAAATCTTTCTAGCATACCCTCGTAACTATACATAGGTGTCTTACCTTGGCATAAGAATGTATAAAACTCATAATAGACAAATACACCACATTTTCATACAGAAACCAATACATTATATTACAAAAAAGAAAAGGACATAATTTTGGAATTTTTCTTGTCATTTACACGTGTAACGTGGGGTTTGTTTGAGGGAATTTCTGATCCCAACTGCATAAAAATCAAATTACTTCTAACCCAAAAAATTTACAACACATGTAAAACTGGTCAAAATATCATATCTAACAGGAGAATCCATGTGATTAATTTTCAGAATTTGAAAACATTATTTGCGCCTGGAGTCACAAATGACCCCAAACAGAGCCTAAGGGTTAAAACTACATAAACAAACCCTCGGAAGGCTCATGTGCAGCATGATACCTTTCCTTGGTGTGATTCAGGTTCGGTTCCCGGCCGGGGCAAAAATAGAGCTGTAGCTTTCTTATAAGATCGCCTCAATTTCTGTAAGAAAGGTAAGCTCAAGCAAACCACGTCTGGTAGATATGGTGACGGAAATACGTTATGCTCGTTACATGTCTCCCTTACCCCCGGGCCTCTGACCGGCAGGTCCTAGGTTAGAGTCCTGACGGCGGCAGGATTTTCGACACTAGCTTTTCAGCTAGGTCGAATTCAGTCGCTGTCTGGAGGAGAATTCTAGCGGCCGGTTGCTCTGATCGGTGATTTCTCGTGGTTTCTCCGATTAACACCAGGCAAATGCCTGAGCAACTCCTAACAAACGGGCCACGGACCACGCGCGATCTTTCCTTCCATTTCCTTGCCCTATCCCTTACACACACACTTACCTAACATGCACTACACTACCACATATTCCGGGAGACCGGTCGGGAGCTTAGAGCCCGTCCCGAGCTTGGGCGGTGCCCCGCTGGTGGAGAGTCCTGGTGGGGGGAACCCCGCTAGCCGACGGTAGGTCGGCGCCGGATCTGGCCGTTCAGCTGGGGAAGACCACCACCATCTCCCAAGAAACAAACATGCACTACACTAACAGGACTAATGACCAAAGCAGTTGACGTGCCCAAACTGACCAACAACCAACCAACCTAAAATGTGTGTGCCAGCTTTCAGACTTTCAATATTCCATTAATAAGTATCTTAGATGTAAAATTAGAACCACACCAAGTGTTAGAGAATTTTTTCTAAATTAAGCAACTGAATTTTTCTACATTATCGTTACCAGAGCTCTTTAATACGAATTTTCCTCACGTAATAAGAATTTTTCTCTCTACTCCGTAGTAGAAAAGTAAAAAGAGCAGTAAGAACCAAATAAAACCTATTCACAAGAATTGGAATGAAAATGCATGAAGGTTCTATGTTAACTTAGAACATTTCAGCATTCTGAACAATAACATCTAAATAATCGTTGCACGATAGGTAACCCATCCCGTAAAGGCACATCTTCCCATCCCCCTTCCCGGCGAGAACGGTTAATTTCGTCAGAGACATTTTCCAGGCGAAGATACTCTGATGAGGTGCTGTTATCTGCCGGGCCCCAACAAGACAGCAGGAGGCTCTGGGGATTCCAGGAGGAGGAGGGGTAAGGTCGCTACAGGAGCAATTCCTTAATTAAAAGGGGGCCTCATTGGAGTCTTTGTCCTGACTCGCGCGGAAGGGAGGGGAGGGGAGGGGCGGGGTTCGCTCACGAATTCGCTAAACGCGGCGCTCTTATTTACGCATCGGAGGCTTTCTCCGATCCCTGACTCCTGACTCCTTAGGAATCGCTGCACGCCGGCATGTCGAGTTTCTATGAAGGGATAAAAGGATTAATGATAAAATCTCCGTTCATCTGTACAAGAGCTGAATATTATCATGATATCTGGTCTTTCAGTAAGACTAACTCTTTGACCCAGGAGTTCCGAAACTTAATATGAACTGCTTTTTCAAAAATATTATTTTCGCTGATCCCTGTCTCTTGTCTCCTTAGGACTCGCTGCACGCTGGCATGTTAAGTTTCAAGAAGGGAAGAAAGAATTAATGGCAAAATATTCGTTCATCTGTACTGAGCTGTATAACATCAGGATATTTGGTCTTTCCGTAATCCAATTCTTTGACACAGGAGTTCCGAAACTTTTAGGTAAAATAGATTGCTTTTTCAAAACAATATTTTCATGAGAACATAAAATACATTGATATAAATATTAATATAATTATAGATAAAATATATTAGGATGTGTCGTATAAAAGATTTATTTAAATTTGTTAAATTAAAAGTTAAATATTGGAATAGGAAAGAAAATATTACATTGGAAAATTTTTTTTATTTATACTCCAACTATTTGAAAGAATATGAAACGGCTTGTAAATATTGAATACATCAATAAGTTTAGGTTTCAAACTGTGCCACATTAATCTCAGAACAATAGAAGTTAATGCATGGAAACATGCAGCAAACTAGAGGCCACGATTCAAACATGCTTTTGTTTCACCCTGAAGGGGATATGTTGCTGCCACCCAGTCACTCGGTGTCACGAAATAGACTTGCTGGAATTTTAATGTGCACTGTGCCTGGCGACGACAATAAGAAAATGGTCTCAACTGAGGTGACTTTATGACACTCAATACGTAAACTACACAGAAGCAGTACGTGAAAATAATTTTGAATAAATTGAATGAAAAATCTCCTGACTTAATGTCTGCTTATTGAAGTTGATCTTTGACAACTTGGGGAAAGACTTGATTTTTAAAATCTCAACAACCAACTTCAAAATGATCATGGTCACTAAAAGGTACAAATAAAAGTTGCTCATGTTACAATGAGTCAAATGAATAAAACAATAATTTGCTTATACCTTACGTTTTATCAAAACCAAATGCGATGAAGCCTTTCGTACTTGTAGAATTTGTTCAATTTTGAACAAATAAATTTCTGCTACTTCTAGCTAGCAATTACTGTTAAAGTCAAGCTCTTGTTATAGGGCATCTAGGAAGACACAATAATTATTTCATTTTCAAATATTATATGAATGATAAATTAGTTGGGACAGTGTGAACCCCACGTGATCTACAACACCACATGTGTTTTTCTCTATCAGGATGATAAGTCCTCGAGGTGGGTACCTATAGCTTTTCGACTTTATCCGCTGCCCCCGCCGACGCACAACTGCGCCGACAGGCTGGAATCCGGATAGAGCCAGAACCCAGTTTCCCCTCGCGGCAATCTCCCCATACAACGCCTAGGGGCCTCCCTGCCAGCCCAGAGCTCCTAGCTATCTAGGCTAGTGCCGGAGTCCAATCAATGCGCCACTCACAGGCGCCGGGAACAAGTTGCCTCCTCTTTGCCCAGAGTATCGGGCCACTGCCACGACGAAGCCGAGAGCCCAACTGGAGGCCCCCTGAACTAAGGTCTGGGCAGCACGGAGCCCCCATCCCTTCCCCCCACTGCCTCCATCCTTAGGCTATCGACGTGGGTATCGCCGAAATCTGGGCAAACTGACGGGTATTTTTCCGCCGAATCTCTATACGTAGGATCCAGAATACTCCGGAAAGCATCCATCACCCGATCCTGGCAAAAAAGGTCGACGCGATATTGGCCCGAGTGGTTTGTAACCAGGCGGACCCGGCTACCAGCAGCATTGCCTACTCACTGCCTGCACCGTCAATCTAGTTTAGTTTAGTTTAGGCCTTATTTTACGTGGCGAGAGTCGGGCCATCAGGCCCGCTCTTCCGTCTAACGACGCAAATTTCGATACGCTTCTTTCACCACCTAGCGGAGAAAGGAGGTACTATCTTGGGCGACGAAACTGGCGGATCTCAATTTTGCTCAGAGGTTTCTTTTAGGCTTGATGATCTTTTACATGCAGTAAATCTACTACATGGGACAGCCGCTTTACTTCCCCTCCGAAAAGGCGGACGAGGGATTTTTTGCCCTTAAAATCCACGGTTCGATCGGGTTTGAACCCGCAAACTCGGGTACAACAGTCCGTACTCTAACCGTTATACCACCGAATCCGCAAACTAACGACGTGAGTGACGCCGCGACACTCAGGGTCCGGAAATAATCTACGACACTCCTCCTCAAACCACAACCTACGTCATCGTGTTCCCCCTTGCGGGGAAAAATTAGTTGGGGCAGAATAAATCCGGAATAAAAATGCAAGAGCTGTCTACAATCACATTTCTTCCAGGAGTCGAGAAAACGTGTTGCGAATTGGGCCGCGCCGAGACTCCGAAACGCTGACAGCGAACCGCAGCTGCCCCGAGCGTCGTCCGCCGTTAGATCGATCGCCCACGTGCAACTGATGAGCCTAAGCCCCGGCTGCCTCCAACAGCCCCCTCCGCGAGAGACGGACGAGACCGCGCGCACGAGAGGATTCGCTGCGAGTGGGGGGCCATGGATTGTTGGTGATTTCAGGCGCATCAACTACTACGTCACAATGATATTGTATAATGAATTAGTTTTCATTTGCATTGTAATTATTTTTAAAAGGATATAACATGCGTGTAACAAGTAATGTACTTCAGCTTCCGGGTCAATGACCTCCATCTCGATCGGGGTTTTTGCCCAGTTTCCCTGATCCATTGAGAAAATGCTGAGATGGCCCCTTGATTTGCTTCTGGACGTAAATGTAGCTTCACCATGCGCACGTTTTGTTGAACTTTCCTTTTGCTTGTAGTGGTAGTAGAGCTTGGGGTGAGTTTCTATTTTGTTTGCAATGAAGAAAAATGAACTGCAGTCCGATAACCGTTACAAAAAGTTTTTTATAACTCGAGAACAAAAATGTGTAGATTTTGAAACGTTAATCTCGCGTTTTTCAATATTATTATCATTATTATTATTATTATTATTATTATTATTATTATTATTATTATTATTATTATTTTTTTAACTTTATTTAAATTTTGGTTAAAAAAAAGCGAGTGATTTTCTCCCCATGCGTCAATGTAGTTTTTACTGTTTTTGACTAAATAAATAAATAAAATATTATGGTCATTAGTCCCGTATGTACTATACGTGCATGTTTTCTTGAGCCCCGGCATACCCACCCCCACTTCTTTACTAATATTAATTGAATTCAGAATATATGATGGCAACAAGCTTTGTTGACAAATTTTGATGACCAGAAATGTTCCCACGAAATAGAAACTATTTTGCATCGAAAAAAGACTACAGATTTCATAAAATAGTCCTGTCAACAAAGTAATCAACCCCCTCTCCCCTCGCATCTAGCGAAATGAGGAATCAAGTAAACGTGCGGGGATAATAGTGGGTGTTTTATTTTTGCTCGGAGGTTGGCGAATATCTTCCTCCGCTGAATGGCGAAATACGGCGCCGACCTACAACGGCTAGCAGGGTTTTCTTCAACCAGATATCTCCCACCAGCAAGGTACTGCCCTAGTCAGAACACGTTCTAAGCTACCGACCTGTCTCCCCCCATATGTGGTAGTGTAGTGCATGTTAGTTGTGTGTAAGGGGAGAGGATAGGGCAAGAGGAGGAAGGAAAGATCGCGCGCGGCCCGCGGCCCGTTTGTTAGTGTACTGCTCCGGCATTCGCCTGTGTTGATCGGAGAATCCACGGAAAACTACCAATCAGAGCACCGGCCGTAGAATTCTCCTCTAGACAGCGACTGAATTCGACTTAGCTAAAAGTTAGCATCGAAAATCCTGCCACCGTCGGGACTGGAAACTAGAACTCCCGGTCAGGAGCCTCTCTCGGATGTGGGGGGAAAATATGTGTTTGAAAAAGCCGAATTTTATCCAAAATATAGGGGTTTAAAATGGAGAGGGGAAATTTTTTAAGGTGAAAAAAATGGGGACAAAATGGGCAAAATTGGAAAGACAAGAAAAGGGACCAAAGAGAAGGGGACAATTAACAAAATGGGAATCCGACAAAATGGGACAAACGGAACAAGGGGACAAAGTGGACAAATGGGACAATGGACACGAATGGATCAGGGGACAAAAAGACAAGATGGACGTGGGACAAAACGGTACAAAGGAAGAAATTGAGCCAAGGGGAACGGAAAAGGGGGACAAATGGCACAAGTGGGACCAATGGGATATAGGAAGAAAATGGACGAAATGGGAGAAAAAGGACAAGGGTGAAGGGGGAAAAAGGGACATATTTATTCAACCATTTATTAACACATTTATTAAAATCTATACACGAGAATCCGCTAAAATATTTTTAATGGACTCTCGAGCATTTTAACGGCTGGACGCCTTTAAAGTGTTGATGGTTGGTTGCTAAGGAGCTAAGCGCGTGTTTACCGAGTAAATACAAAAAAGATTCGAAAACCAATAACCAGAAACATATTTCATTAAGAAAGAAATCTTTAACTTCAATATTCAGGTGTAAGAATTTCAAAATATGGAAGCTAAAAGAAAAGATCAGTGTTTGTAATTTTAGAAATGTCGATATTTTTCATGAAGATGGTCTCGGAAAGTGTGAAGGTCAGAGATAGCGTGAAGAAGGTCGGAGAGTGAAGAAGACCAAAGAGCTTGAAGAAGGCTGGAGAGAGCGTGGACAGGGTGGAGAGTGAATGGGTTGGAGAGAGCGTAAAGAGCAAAAGAGAGCGTAAAAGATACAGGAAAAGAGAAGGTGAAAAATTTTAAGGGGGAAGAGTGAGTGAGAAGGCTGGTATGGAAGAAGAAGGAGCAGCAGGAGCCGGAAGCGAAGCTTAGAGGAGGGTGGGCTGGCCGCGGAGGCACGTTTCCGCCGCTTGCGGGGCAGATGGACCGGGAAATGAGGTCACGTGGCCCCGTGGGTCGATGGAAGGCCAGCGCCACCTGGGCCCCACCGGAGGCTTCTGGCGTCTACCGCGGGCTGGTCATCTTGGCCGGATCTCGCCAAGACTAGGACGGACGGCAAATACAAATGGAGCGTTTACAAAGAGTATCCAATTATATATATTTCTTTTAGAGTACATTTTCAGTATAATTGGTTTCAATATTTCAGTTGGGAAACAGTTTTCACTAAAGGATCACAATCCCTTGTTATGGGCCATTTTCACTGACCTTTTTGGAGGAGTATTCATCATTATATTCAGAGCTTGATTTCTGGCGGAAAGCGACGGAACGGCGTTCCGGTACCTCCGGAATTATTACTTGTTGAAGAAAAAAATATTAATTTAGTTTCTTGTGTTCTCTCGAAAATGTCTGTTGCCATGCCGTGTCCGTTGCCATGTTACACTTGTTTATATATCCAGTTTTTTCTGTACCCATCGAATTTTTATTGTAGTAAGTGTGGTAAACAAACTGTACCAATAACTTTTGCTTCAATATGATTTATGCTTGCACCGTTGATTAAAATTTGATTAAAGGAAGGTCAGCCAATTCAACCTAAATTACTGATACATGTGCACTCATCTTCGATTTCCATTCCATCAATTTCAAATTCAGTAATTTCCATATTCCATAGGCGATATTTAGCTTTGCATTGAGGTAGCACTAACTTAACTGGCAATGAGGTCTCCTACAAGCGACATTATTTGTGAAATATGCGCAAGAAATATCACATTTCAATGAACAAACATCCGAGCACTATTCCTTAAATTTACTTACGTTTTAAATGATATTTCCTTCGACATTATAAGAAACGATTAATAGAGTCAGTTTGGCTCAATTTGTGTTATGTTACAGTGAACTCAAGTTTGATCAAATTCAACATACTGCACAAATGGAGTTCACTCTCTCCTTCCTGAGACCAAACACTCCTGTGGTAAAACTCGTGCAAAAAAAGTTTCTTCCGAAGTGCAAATAGTGACATCCTCATTCGACGGTTCCACTTCTCCACAATCGTTCTCAGAGTGACTGTCGTCATTTTTTGTGCTGCTCTCTATTCCATGTGCTAGTATGATTGTTCTCTACCGATTCCTTCGAGGTGTGTTTTTTTAATAAGTTTACGATGGATCATGTAAAAGTGGAGTGTGTATGCAATGAACTCAAATTTGAAAAATATAAACTAGCGCTCAGAAGTGCATGGCATGCCAAGCAATTTAAAGGAGAGTATTATCAAAAGATTCACTCTCGAATCTTATCTTATCACGTCAGCACGAAATAAAGAAAATTTCGCAGAAATGATGTTAGAGAGCTCACACTGTGTGTTCTTTTAACGAATGAAAACAAATTTTCCTGGTGAACCTAGTCATTTAAGATTATCAACGCACGATTTCAACTGCATCAACAATTATTCTTAAATATAATTTTTAAAAAGTTAAACAAAACAAAACGAGTCTCGGAGCTTATCAGTGTTGACGTTATTGATAAAAGAATCCGCTAGTGATTTGAATATCTTCACCATTAGAACATCGCCTCTGACCAATTAAAGAAAATAAGTGAAAGTAAACAAAGAAAGAGACAAGATATAACAAACGAAGCAAAAATTTCCCCTGGCTTTCCTGTTGACGTAGAAAGGCATTTAGCAATGCAGAATCCTATTTTTATGGGTCTTTTATTAGCCATTGAAGGTCAGTGACAATTTAGTGAGTGGATCGGAGCGGTAATTATGGTACAGAAATGAATAAGTGGGAGATATGAGAAACAAGAGAAACAGAAGGAAACCTGCAGAGTACACTCTTCGTCCACCGCAATTTCCACGCGGGTCGAATACGACCCGAACCCGTCGCAAGGTGTATACGCCAAACGACGCACAGTGTGTAATTTTGGCCATCTAGCAGGAAAAATTAAATTTTCGACTGAATTGAAACAGTAAAATTGTTAGGTTTCTGTGTAGTAGTATGTCCCAGCTATGTGGAACGTTGTTAGTTTTCTCTTGAAGGTCACATGAACCCGTGGTGCATGTTGAAACACGTCCATCGCCGCTCCGGCAGGACTCAGCTCCGAATGACCCTTTTCAGTACGCAAAGTTCCCTTGGTCGTGATATACCTCTTGACTGATTCTGTGATTTGTGTGCCACCAGAAGTAATTTTCATAGTTTTACGATCATTTTTATGTGAATGTTATTTAGTTATTGACTTTTGTTGTGCCTAAAAACGTTAAACGAAAAGGTGAGTGATTTATATTAAATGTATTGCACGTTCTCTAAATTCACTTAGAGTTTTAGTGTATTATACACCATTATACACCTTTCTGGCCATATACATTTTAAAACTAGTACTTTTAGGTTCTTGATCGTGAAAAGACTAGCTGCTTATATCTGCTTATCTGACGAATATATTTTTTTTAGAGAATGGCTCTTCCAGTTACCCGTATGTCAATATTTGATACATGGGTAAAAAAATCAATTGTTGAAAAATTTGAAGGTGTATTAACTGTTTTTTGCGTGAATTAGGTATTATAGAACCTGAAAAGGCATTGTTGGATAAAATTAAGCCATATGTTAGATGTATTTGTAAAAAATTTGAAACCAGATGGCAAAAATCCGTGAGAAGTAAAGAACAGTTCCTAAAATACAATTCGTCCTGACTGCAAGAAACCCTTTCACTTCCTGATTATATTTTAGAGGCAGTCCCAGGCCCATCGAAAATTAATGTAAAAATTAATAGAGCTGGAAGACCTAATAAGCCCTTCAAAAGCTGTGGGAATAAAGCTAAAGCCCTAAAATTGAAACCTCTTTTGGATACTACTAGTTCAGAAGAATTATCCAGGCCACTGAAATGAAACTAAGGAAGGATGGCAAAAGAGATTCGGCAGCTATAGTTAAGGAGCTCTCTGAAGCCCCCCAACAGGGGAATTACAATTAAGAAAGCCAGAAGATCAATTCTTCAAAAGCCGCCATCATCGTCAGTGGATCACGCACTTGCTTTGATGGTGGATACCAATCTTTCAACCCGCCAGTATGTTCGCACACGCCAACAAGCAAAAGACTCAAATTGTTTTTTCTATCCCCCCTATCATAAAGTGAAGGAAGCGAAACTGTTATGCTATCCAGCGGAAATTACAGTTACTTAAAAATCGGCTGAAATTCTCCTTCAAGCATTGATTGACCATACCGTGGCACGGACATTTAAAATTCAAAAAAGTGACAGAATGTACATTCGCTTCAAACTACATCTTTTGACATTATAATCAAGTGGGGATGTGATAGATGTGAACAAAACAGATATAAACAAAAATTTTCTGATGAACAACACTGACGAAAGTTTATTTAGTATTTCAATGGTCCAGATAAAAATTTACAATGGAGCTGATGAGATTAAAACTATTGTTCGGGAAAATCCAGCACCTTTTTCAACAAGATTTTGCAGACCAATTAAATTCATCTTTGCCAAAGAAACTGTAGATTTAATAACTTCAAAAGTTGGGAAAATAGAGCAGCAAGTGAGAGACCTTGAACCGTTGATTCATTTCGATCTTAGGGGCTAAACCTGCAACTGTACCCTAAAAAGTGAAACCTGAACTCTTAATGTTATTAAAATAAAGGAATGAGGCAAAAGAAATATACTCAGAAGAATCATCAACAGAAGAATACGCGAGTAGTGATTCAAACTAATTTCTGAGTATTTTTGTACATTCCTCTTATTTTATTTTTTTGTTAAAATGTTTAAATTTTCGACTTTTTATTCTTGTATACTTTCATTTTATTGTTTTTGCAGAGTATGTTTTGTAAAATTCAAATATTATGTCCCATAATATTCAACAAATGCAATGTTTGACAAACGTCTACTCTCATGAAGGCTAATACAATTATTCAAATTTCCTAAATATTTTAAAAAATATTTCGTAAAATTCAAGTTCTGCAAGCAAATTTGTTTATTTGTACATCGTTTACACAACAGACTTCCAAAACTAGGAGAAATTCATTTCGAAGGAGTTATTAATTTTTCTTCCTAGATCGTCAAAATTACACACTGTGCGACCCTACAAACTAAAATTCTGAATACCCACAGACCCGTCAACCCGCCTGGCTGCCCGTTTAAAAAAGGTGCAGTCCCAACCCACCCGCATTCATGCGGGTCACCTGTATCAAACGGGCCGTGGGTATCATCCAGGTTTTTGATAGAGACGAACAGATGGAATTCAGTTCAGGATTTAAGAAATAAATTAAGCTAAGTGATCACTTATGAACGGCATCTAGCAAGTACGCAGTGAAAGAGCGCAGAGACCCCGTAAGGCCTTTCCTCGATTTTTCGTTAGATTTCTCTACTTTCCTGTTCCGTTTAGTATATGGTAACATGAGCATAGATATAAAATTTTACAAACTTAAGCGGAATTTCATCTGTTCGTTTCTATCAAAAACCCCTATTGATAACCGCGACCCGTGTTATACAGGCAATCCGCATAATACGAGAACCCATCTGAATGCGGGTGGGTTTGACTCGTTAGAATACCCGCATATACAGGTCCTGGGTACCCGCATGACCAAATATCCGTAAAACTCCAACAGCTCTACAAACCTTCTAGTGGCCCAGACAGAAACAAAAGTAAATCGAAATATCGGAAAGAAGTTGAGAACAATAGAAACCGGTTCGACAATATCAATAGCGATCACATTTGGTGGGTTTTTGAACACCCAACAATCCTCAGTTTTCTTTCGTGGAAAAAACGAGTCGGTTGGATCCATTTTAAACGTTTATAATGTTAAATAATACTACCTTGTCACCACATGCTGTTTGTTATCGGCCAATTTGTTTAAACTTTGTCAGCTGAGGCTGAATTCGACGTAGTGTGGCCGCACTGGTATGGCCAAACAAGCGTAATTAACAATATACTAAATCCTCGTGGATTCACGTGAATTTCAGGGGACCGAAAGATCGGTGTTCGTGTCATCCTATTATTATATTTCTGTACTACTATATTTCCTTACTGGAACCCTAATTACATTGGTGATACAACGAATTTTGCGTTACGTGAGTTCGTGCCTACGAGGCTTTACTTCATTAAAATGACCAAGGAGATTGTGAAAAGTAACTCAAAACTAAAAAAAAAAGCAAATTAAAAAAAAAAAAAAATGAAAGAACGAAAAAATTATTAAAATAAAAAGAAAAGAAATCATAAAAATTGGACACGAGATAACATTGTAAATCGTTGTAGTGAAATCAACATAGCGGAGAACATGGAGACATCTCGGTTACAAGCTGTAGTGACATAGAAAAAGATTGAATGAATAAAAAAAGAATGAGGTAAACGAAGATAAAAAAGAAAACAAAAAGAAGAGGAAAAAAATATGAGGAAAAATAACCAAAAAATGAACTGTAAATAAGATAAAAACAAAAGGAAAAGAAGAAAAGAGGAAAAAGACAACGAAGTCGCAGGAAGCGAAGAAGAGCCGAAAGAATGCTGATGGGTGCAACGTGTCCAGTGGCCGCAGAGCCGTTGAGCGGCCTAATGGAAGAGGAGCGCCATCAATCAATCTCTCTCGATCGCGGCGCTCGTTCTCCCGGGAACAAAAGAGCGCCGCGCGGCGAGCGCTTAAAGCACAAAAGAGAGCGGCGCTCGAAGCAAAGTGGAGAACTGTGTCGAGGCAGCCCCTTTATGTATCGCAAATCGTTATTCCCGTGTTGGAATACAGTCCCAATCGATAGAACAGAGCAGTGGTAATGGACGTGGAGAGGATTAATTAATGGCTTGTTAGTGGTCAGGATGATGATAGTGCATTGTCCAAACACCGCCACTGATATAGACAAAGTATGCGTCCATATACATACGAATACAACTCGTATATATATCTGATATACATAAGCGTCCATGTTGTTAGGGAAGTAATTATATTACATTATACATGTATAAGTATATTTTTTTATTTTACTTGTCTATGTATTTTTGAACTTTTCATGGGTGAACTGTGGAGATGAGAAAAAATCCTCTAAACATGCCGATCAAATGGGATAATGTGAATAGTATTTGTGCTCTCCAATTATTTGTAAAATATAACTTCCTTTTTCTCTTTATCTTTGGTACGTTTACTGGAAATAATACAATATTGTAATTAAAAATTTAATACTTATATACTGTCAAACAACAACATAGAAATGATTTACAAAAGATGTTTGACATTTTGCAATTTTAAATTGTTTGATGGACGAAAGCTGGTTTGTATCAATATTTTAGGTTCTATAAGGCGAGGAAGTATCGGTATAATGTTTTATTGACGATATAAAATGTCTCATCGACAATCATTAGTAGTTTAGAAAGAGATTAGTAGGTTACATTAGGGTTTTGACGGCGTATTTTTTCACTTCAAGGAGTTTCCACCGACGAAATGATAAGGTGCCTTTCCGCGGTTTAAAGGTCATGGAGAGAATTTCCGGGAACAGGTTTCGAGAGTCGAAAGTTGTAGTATGTAATCACTGAAATGACTTACAAGTCTTTGGTCAAGGTAATGTTTTTTATTTGTAATGTTCATCACACCAAATAATAATAATAATAATAATAATAATAATAATAATAATAATAATAATAATAATAATAATAATAATAATAATAATAATAATAATAATAGAATGATGTTTCGCAGTATTCTTACTTGTGAATATTCCACAAAAGCGAAGTCTATTTTGGTGGAAAAACATGAGCAGGTCTAAGGATTTCACTTCTTTCAGAGACTGGTTTTGCGGAGCTTTTATTTGTTGATTTCTCTTGCTGACTCTTCCAGCCTCGAACTTTTTTACTTTTGTAATACACAAACGTAAGCTTCAGAAAGTTTTCTGTAATATCTAGAAGAACTCACCAAAAGAACATTCTAAAAAAAGACGGTAAAGGTTTCTGACATAAAAGGATGAAAAGCAACGGACACAAGCCGTGGTCAGTTGAAGAGGATACATGTCGGACGCAACCTTAATGTAGCCGCCTTTTCATCTAGAGAAAGGGAAAATAAGAAGAGTTTTCTTTGATGCAAGGTTTATAGCACTCACGATATTACACACAGAGCATTTGTGCCTCCTTCTTCAATTAAGAATTACTATTATTAGTCTCAATTTTATAAGTCGGTAAGTAGTTATAAATGTTTTAATTACAATTTAAAAAATTACATTTCGTTTTTATTTCCTAACTGTAGTTCAAATAGATTTGCCTAGCCTTTTCGATAATTAAGAAAAAAATTGTTTGTCCCGTTAATTGCCTGTAATGTAATAAACTACTCATAGTTGGACCCATGGCGGGCAATCCGCTCTTTGTAAATCATTACAAAAGTGAAAAGAGCTTCATATGTGCTATAAAGCGATATCATTCACAAAACAATAAGAGAACGTTCAAAAAGTTCTCGTTTTGTAGATTACGGTTTACATCCCAACATTCGATATATAGTCCTTGATAGTTCCTTAGAAATGGCATCAGTGTCATTTGTATTTGCGTATTATTTATAAGAGGAATTTACATCTGAAGGAATTGATATTCTTTATACTTATTACAAACGGATTCAGTCAGCGACGTAAATTTAAACAGATTCACAGTAGCTAGATCGACAATGAGAACGAAATTCATATGTCGGCTATTTTGAGCGTTTCCATAGTTTTCTCCGATAATTTCCAAACGGAAACCGGAGCAGTATTCAAAAAGGCCACCTAGGATCTTTGCCACCCCATCAAGATCGCATGTACTTCATTATGCCAGATAAGTTGGGTCTCATCCCCATATGCCTTCTCCCTCATTCAAAAGACTCCGCCAGTAATACAAGTGTCCAAACGTCAAGTCATAACTACTGCACCATAGAAAAATAATTGTGAATTAAATTATTTCCGTTCTCTATCACCTTTTATTGTTTATAGAAGGCATCATATCCCACGGTTGCGCATACCATCTGGCTCAACGATCTGTACACGTTCATCAGACTCTCCAAAACCATTGCTTTATTAGCTCGTAAGCCTATGTCGGAATGAATAGGTACTTATTTCAAGGACAGTGTAGCTCGCGAGTCCGTAAGTGTCAAGACCAATTTCAAATAAGGAATGTAGCTTGCACCTACTTTGCGCTTGCAACAGAAGTCCTTTGGCCCTCAGACATTGCAGTGATAATAATTGTTGCCTTAAGCTGCCTCAGTCGGTCACGAAAGGTAACTTGGTGACGACTGATTGATTGATTACTAGTAATTCCGGGCGCGTCAACTGTTAAGGTTATTGGTACCGTATGTGTAGGTCATGTTTTTGCTCAGGAGGTGGCGGTGATCTTTACCGCGCTGGATGGCGAGATCCGGCGCCAACCTATCGTCGACTAGTAAGGTTTTCCCTAATCAGGTATCTCCCACCAGCACGGCACCGCTCCAGTCAGGACAAGCTCGAAGTTCCCGACCAGTCTCTCGGCATTTGAGGTAGTCTAGTGCATGTAAGTGTATTACAACAGTAGAGGGGGAGTAAGGGGTAGGGATAGAACAGGGAATGGGAAGAAAAGATCGTACGCGGTCCGTGTCCCGTTTGGTAGTGTACTGCTCCAACGTTTGCCTGGCATAGATAGGTAGAAAACTACCGATCAGAACAGCTGGCCGTTAGAATTCTCATCCAGACAGCGACAGATCTCTACCTAGCTATGTGACTAGTGTGAAAAATCCTGCCACCGTCGAGACTCGAATCCCAGGACCTTCCACTCAGAGGGACTGCAGTGACATCAGTGGGTGCCCTGAGGTAGCTTGGTGCTCCTTTTCGCAATGCGATATTGTCACGAGAGAAGTCGAGTTGGGAGTCCAGCAAAACAACGCCCGACAAGGGACCTTGCGGCGGCGACCGGAACCCTACAAAACACGGCCACGCCCCCAGAGGGACAGAGGTCCCGGCGGGTGGGACACGATGCCGTCCCCACATTCAATCAATATTCAGCGGCGCAAAAACAGCAGCGTTTCCAGGAGATGAGGTCGCGCCCACCGACATGTGGGTGGGTCTGGTGAAGACCGGAAGCCACAGGACACTGCGGTGGTTGGTGATGGCGTAATCTCTTACGATACTTTTTCCATTATGGTTATTTTTTTCTCCAACTTTCTTCTATTGTCGTTTTTCTCTCTTATTCCTTTTCCTTTTTTTTAAAATTTTCCTTTTTTTTTTTAACGCTCGTTTTTTTTTTTTTTTTTTTCACACTTACCCTACCTTGTTCTGTTCTTAATTCTTTCTCTTTCCTCTCGTATTCTCTTTGAAAGAGTTATCCAGTTGCTCATTTAATGGTTTCCTTTCGCTTGTAAAAAAACATATAAAATATATTTATTTAATGCAATGGGTGTAACTGACATACAATAATAATAATAAATGTATTAAGATAATTATCTTCCTTTTTCTAATCTATATACACATTATAATCAGTATGTATAACAAACAATATAATAAAATAATAAAAAAATATTTTATTAGTAATAAATTGATAAAACCAATGATAAATTAGCGATTTCTAGCGAACATAACTAAATCCAATGAGTCACCACACCGCACAATATCAAGATCTCCGAAATAACTTCTCAGTTTCTACATGACACTACATTTCACAAAATGATCCATACCGATCGCCGTTCCAAATGAGGTACTTATAATTAATAATTAATGTATGTATGTATTTGGCGATATTGGGTCGGTAGTTCGACTTCGCCGGCCAGCTACCGGTGTTCTCCATGCTGGGCCTAGTTAAATTCCCATGCTTGGGGGTTAGAGCGACGTAGGGCGAACATGATATATTCTCTTCACCGAAACTAGAAAGATCCGCCTGCTTGAGCTTTTTATCGTCACACAGCTACTGGGGCAATTTTAAAGGAAAGATAGAATTGTATTTTACCTAGACCGGGAATTGAACACGGGAACCTAGTACGCTGCCCATGAGCTATCCAAGAGGCTTAATAGATCATTATTTTTGCATTGAATTAATTCTATAATAAGAAGGTTTACAGCTAATTAGTTTTCTAAACTCACAAACACTTCTAGAAATTGGTTCAAAGATTCTGGCAAGTAACCGAACGTTAATATTTAGGGATTGTTCGATTTTTGAAATTCCCAATGTAGGTTATATGCGGTTGCAATTGTCCCTTTGATCGCCATATCTAAGTGTCTGGTACACATACTCTCTTATAAATGAATTCTCCATGTCACAATATATTACGCACCAAAGTACCAGCCTCCGACAATTTAAAATATGTGAATTGGATGCTCGCGGAAATGTGGATTAAGAAGAGAGATTTTCTAGAGAATCAAATAATTTATACATTATTATAGTTATAATTTTATTATTATTATTATTATTATTATTATTATTATTATTATTATTATATTATTATTATTATCATATCATTACTATTATTATTGCATTGTTAAAGCAATGAAATATAATATGGAAAACAACATTTTGCTCCGTGGTAACATTGTAATGCAAAAGCAGAGTAATTTTCTCAGTTTGTTATAATTTCGTCTTTCTTAGCTTCTTCTTCGCATCTAAAAAATATTTTGCGCCCGTTCGCAGCGCTTTCCAGGTGGTCTTTTTACAGGGCGAGCTGTCTGGGAGAACTCGTAAGTGTAACGCTTAAATAAATGCCAGGTGAGTGCGGCGTCTGTTTTGTTTTCAAAAAGTGGGAACTGTGCACACGGGTGGTGGCTCTGTGAGACGAGATGGGCTGCTGGGCTTTCCAAGTGCAGAGGAGGGGCCGAAAGTGGGTGGAAAGTGGAGACAGGGGAGCATAAGATGTATGAAAGGTGAGAATGAAGGATAGGTTTAGATGTGAGGATATGTTTAGATTTGGAGGGGGACGTGTGGTAAGTGAAAAGATGATTGAGAGACGGAAACAAAAGGGGGGGGAAAGATAACGAAGGGAGAAGGGAGAAAAGTGGGAGAGGGAAGACATGGGAAGTGGGGCAAAAGTGGAGGAGGAAAACACACAGGAGGGAGACATGAGAAGCCTCAGGAGACAAACGTTATAACAATATCTGACATAATCAATGATTTTCGTAAATGATTATGAAGAAATTATAAGAATGATGGAATCACAATGAAATGAGTCACAGATGAAACATGAGAACCCTTAGAAAACCTCCCTCAAACCCTGCTTGTCCACCACATGGAGCGACCCAGGATTTGATCCTCGGCCCCAGCGTTGGATGGCGAGCGGTCGGACAGCTCGGGACAGAGAATGTGAGGTAGAGATAAGGCTTTGGGGGAACAAAGGAGTGAAGGTAACAAATGTGAGCGTGGAGGGTGAGGCGGAGAGCGCGTGTAGATGACGGGGAGTGGAAGCGAAAGCCCTGCAAGAGATTAGAAGAGCCCCAGGCGTCTCAGAGTGGCGGACGGCATTTTGAGAAAGAAATGTCCCAACCACGTACGTCAGACTTCAGAGAGCACTTCTCTGCTTGGAACAAACCGCGATGGACGCAATTCAAATACGCCTGGGCATGTTGTGAATGTTTTGGAGATATCAATTCACTATATAAAAGAAAATGTGTGTATGTGTGTCTCACATAGACACAAAAACTAATCGACCAATCTCGCTTAAACTTTCACACTCTGTTATTATTAGTAAAGGGACTGTTTAAAGAAAGGTTTGAAATAAATCCGACATATGGGGGCGTTTTTCATGAGTTATTCATTAATGATGACTCAAGCACCCCTGAACACTGCTGTGTTAAAACCAGGACACAGAAGAAACCCATACTTGCGAGAAAGTTTTTCATCTACTAGAATTTTGGCACGACGCATATAACGTGATTAACAATCACGTGACCAGTAATGTTTGCTGAGTAATAAATTGCAATAACGAAGCATTTATTGTAATACTGCTTCCACAAGTATTAAATAAAAATAAACATTTGGGTGGGTATAAGTTTTAAGTTACTGTACTTTTATTCCTAAAAACGCCTTGCATGGGCCTCACTGGGAATGACTTATGGAGAAATAGCTTCATAATTTTACTTCGATATTTTAACGTGGCATCTCGACCTCACGCACGAAAAAAAGAAGAAAGGGAGACTCTAATAGGGATATGCAACGTCACTACAGCTCCCACTTTGACGGCTTCCTTTTAGAATTTGTCTTTCCTCTCGCGTTCTCGTGCGTGGCCTTGAGACACCACGTTAAAAAATCGAATTATAGTCGGCGTTGCCATTGAATGAATGGACATTGATTGATTGGTTTCCGGGAACGTCAACTATAGTAGTCTTTAGTCCCAAAGTGAGTGTTTTCTCGTGAGAGGTGGTAGTGTTCCTACATCGCTGGATGGTGAAATTCGGCGACGACCAACACGCAGACTTGCGAGGGAATTTACTCTAGGTACCTTCCTCATCTGGGTATCACCCAATTGGAACAAGTAGTCTTCCGACAAGTGTGATAGTGTAGTGCAAATAAGGATAAATGTGTGTATGTACGGATTGAGGAAAGGACAAGGAAGAGAAAGGAAAGACAGTGCGAGGTTCGTGGCCCAATTGCTAGGATACTGTTCCGGCATTCATAAATGTGTGTATCTTGGGCCCATTGGTTGATTGTTTTGAAAAAACCACAGATTAACGATCAGAGCCATCTCCGCTATAATAATAATAAAATAATAATAATATTTGGCTATATTGCTCGTTGCCAGATGGTAACCATAAGGTCACTAACCAGATGTACAAAATGTCTACCTTTACAATGCCAATCAATTACAGTACAAAACCAATTAACAATAAACACGATGAAAGAATTACAACTTATCTATATTACATATAATACCCATAAATACAAACATACATACACATACACATAGAGCAAATGTCTACATATATAAACATCCATACATTGATACACAAAGTATACATGCATGTACACATACTGTGACGTTGTGGGAATACACAATAACACAGACACGAGCTTCAATGATAAATATGTACAGGTTTATTCACAATATGTACAATAAATATTTAAGTTACTCTTAGCTCTGGTAGACGTTCACTCCCCTGATCGCAGGAGCGATCCTTAAAAATGTAATCTGACTCGTGGCCCGCGCCACACCTCAGCGAACCTTATGCACACAGCATGTGGCTCCAGTGACTTAGGTCACCCATGGAAATATCCACCCCGGCGTCCCAACACATGGGTTGCCGTACGAGCCCCGCTCGGCTCCGCACCGCCCTGGGCGCAAGTTTTGTGCGTTCGCACGAGGGTTCCACTCAGCTCGACAAACCCCCGCCCCCGCACTCTGCGTTCGCTCTTATATAGCTCCCACCCACGTGACCTGAAACGTCACTGGGTTTTTCACACGGCCCGCGCTAGTCGCGTTGCCAGGCATTTTGGACATCCATTGCCCTGGATTCTAAGAATTTTGCACGCGGCACGCGGCAAAATGCGCTGTCCGCATTTTGGGCATCCCTTTCCTAGCTCTCGGAATTCTCCCAATACCGCATTGTTCTTACATCCTGCCTGGCCCTGGCGTCTAACTTTGGCGCAGCGACATTGTGAGTGGAGCGTACAATACGTTACAATACGAAGTGCTAGAGTCGAAAATTGCTACCACCGGTACTCGAACCCTATAGTAGAAGCTAGATACATTATCAAGAACATAATACACTTACAACATTCATATACACACTTAGTAACATACACTTAACACACATACACATAATTTTCCTTCAGACAGCGGATGAATCCGATCTAGCTACGGACGAATCCGATCTAGCTCGTATATAGTGTCGAAGTGCTAGAGTCGAAAATTGCTACCACCGGTACTCGAACCCTATTGTAGAAGTAGCGTAAAAGCGATCGATTCAATGTGCTTACCTTACCCCTGGCACCATACTTCACAGATAAATTAATTTAAAACATTAACTGCCAAGGCCGAATCTTATTGCGACATCTGTGCTCCGATGAAGGCAATGCTAACCTGGCTGTCAGAGAGAAACAAATCCTCGAAAGCTGATTGCTTCAGAGCAGGTCACGTGACGTACCACAGCACGTGAAGAGAGAACAGTCAGAGTCGCTTATACGCTGACGTCACAATAAAGTTATACAAGCAAAAATTAAATTACACCAACTAAAACCAATAATAAATAGATCAGCTAAATTACCCCACAATACTGTCTTACTTCTGTACACAATTATCATACCACCACTATTATATGCATGCACAGTTTGGATCAGCGCAGCTAAATCAAACATCAAAAAAATGCAAGTAACCCAAAATCAGTTCCTGCGCACCAATACGAATTCCCTATGGTACGTCTCAAGTGTACAGCTCCATAAAGAATTCCAGTTAGAACCGATTACAACCACATTATTTTTTATCCACCCACTTCTTCCTAAATAAATTCTTAATCTCTCAATCCAAAGTAGAATATTGTAGAAAAATACCTTTACCACCCAAGTAGTAATGTAAGTTGTAATTTAAGATTATTTGTAAGATTATTGTAAGATAATTGTAAGTAGATATAAGCAACTATAACAAATGTAGAGTGTATTAACACACTTGAGCTCGGTCTATCAGGTAAGAATTGTCTAGGCGATTGAGCCCTTTTCTACCTCTTCTTGCTTTCTTACTAAGGAAGCGTTAGAAAATAAAATAATTTTTAATCAACAATTTTTCTGATCCCATCTTTTCACTATAATACTTTAAAAGATTTCTTCGAGAACTTCACTTCTCCAATCCTTTTTGTTGCAAACTTGTGATTAATTTATCAGGTACGCGAAGTGAATTATCACCTACTTTACACCGAAAAAAGTGGCATCAGTGCATCAACTGATTTCATTGCAGTGCCTCTGACCGGGAGGTCCTAGGTTCGAGTACCGACAGTGGCAGGATTTTCGACACTAGCTTGTCAGCTGGGTCGAATTCAGTCGCTGTCTAGAGGAGAATTCTAGCGGTCGGCTGCTCTTTTCGGTAGTTTTCCGTGGTTTCTCCGATCAACACCAGGCGAATGCCGGAGCAGCACACTAACAAACGGGCCACGGACCGCGCGCCGTCTTTCCTTTCTTCTTCCTTGTCCTATCCTCACCTCTTACACACATTTGTACTAACATGTACTAAACTACCACATATCCCGGGAGACCAGGCTGGAGATGAGAGCCTGTCCCGGTTGGTGCGGTGCCACCTGATGGAAGATACCTGGTTGGGGGAAACCTCGCTAGCCGACGGTAGGTCGGCGCCGGAACTCGCCATTCAGCGGGGGAAGATCACCACCATTTCCCAATGAAAACACATACGCCACACTTCCCGGACTAATGACCATTGTAGTTGACGTACCCGGAATCACTAATAAGCAACCAACCAACTAACCTACTTTATAAATATAATAGAAAAACCCAAGAAGTTTATGTGATACATTCATGCTTCATTATTTTTTAAGTTTTACTGCCCTATTCCCTGCGCCACTTTGCAAGCAGTCTCTTTGCAGCAAAGTGAGCGGCGAGCTGCACATCTTGATAAGGCTCCTTGTTTATGTGCGTGGGGCAATACCCAGCAACGCGGGTGCAGGTGTACGAAGCGTAACGCAGGAGATAATCGTAGTTTTCCATTTAGGGCCACGCGCCACCCTCCTTGCTGCCACAGCGAAATGGCAGACAGTACCGCATGGGTTACCATCATTTTAAAATTGTAACGACTTGAAAACTCTCTAAACTGGATGTGCGTTAAATGGATAAAATTAATTAAAAATACGTTACACATTTAAAAATGAATAATGTAAGAACATTAACGCTACTGTAACTCAGGTGCAAACAATGAAGCAGTGCTTACTAACAATGAAGCAGAGATCCTAGTCAGTGCTTGAATTCTGCAGCAAAAGGCTTGTTGTTTTGCGTCTCTTCCTACAGAACCACATTTTTTGCTTGACGTTCGAAAATTCTAAGTACTTAAGAATTTTCTAAATTATAAATATCGGTCATTACTTTCTTTATAATTTAATTAGCGACTTGTTCCAAAGGAAGGAGACATATTTAATGGAAATTAACCCTTGTCCACCCATGAAGTAATTTTTAATAAAAATTGTTGCCTGCAAAAATATCAGCTCTAAACCTTACCGTCTTGGGTACGTTTTTTATCATTCCAATACGTTCTGCAATGTTACGTTATAGAATACAAATGCGAATTTTGTGAATTTCATTCAGAACTTTCAATGACAAATATGCATTCTTGAATTAAAAGGACAAACACATTTTTTTTACAATAAGAACTCGTGAGTTTAGATTTAATAGGTAATTATTACACATACAAATTATATAGGAACTTGTGAGTTGCTCTGGCAAACAACGGAATATTGGACGCACTTGTTATTCTCAAGTCCGTGTTTGGGCAGTGCCCAGTTGATCCTTTGGGAGATCTCGCTTCTAACGAATCGCTTTCCGTTAACATTATTTTTCCCAGGAGAGAAAGAGAATTCGAAATTGGAATGGAAATAGCCTTGCGTTTATGAACAAAATCGGCTGTGGACACAATGTATCTTTTCCATTATTTACAGTTTCGTTTGAAAACAGTCTGATTACTGCAGGGTGGACGCTTCTACAAGCAAATATTCTTCACAGAGTGCGTAAACAGAGAAGAAACACAATAAATTGGCACTGAAAGTTCCTCCTATTTTCTCGGCATTTGATTTGATTTGGAAAAACAAGATTACAGTGCAACAAAGATTACAATGTAATGTGCTAAGATAATTGGTTCCGTAAGTGTAGTGCATGTTTTGATCGTAGCAGAGGGCGGAAATCTCCCCTCGAATGAAGGGGAGATCACATGCCGTGCTAACCGTCGTCTTCTGGGGTTTCCCAACCAGGTATCTCCCACCAACAGGTCACCTCCCCAGCCGGGACAAGCTCAAAGCCCCCGAATGGCCTCACGGCAGGTATAGAAGTATAATGCATGTATTTGTGTGTGTAAGGGATGAGGATAGGACAAGGGAGAGAAAGGAAAGATCGCGCGCGGTCCGTAGCCCGTTTGTTGGGGTGCTGCTCCGGCATTCGCCTGGTATTCATCGAAAAACAACCACGAAAACTGCCAATTAGAGCAGCCGGGGCTAGAATTCTTCTCCAGATAGCTTTTGAGTTCGACCTAGCTATCCAGCTCGTATCGAAAATCCTGCCACCGTCGGGACTCGAAACTAGGACCTCTATCACTGCACTGTACATGAGGTAGGTACTGAACTGACATCAATTGATGTCTTGTTTGCAAGCTTACCTTACTGAAATCTCTGCCTTACTGCAGCATCAATTCAGTTTTCATTTTCTACTCTCAACTAACCTTTCAATGCTCAGACTTAGCGAAGGAGTTTTTACATTCTCACACAGATTTTTATCAATATTAAAAAAGCCCTCATTATGGTTTCCTGCTTATTATCAGACTCAAAACTCGATATTCCATAGTATCTTATTCTAGTAATTAAAAGCTCCCTTCATATTATAGCCATCACCATCCCATTACCTGACGCGTTTTCTATACCTGGTATTCTCTTGGTAGATGTACCTCAAGGCCCGTTTTAGCCCCAACTGTTTAATATTTTCACGTATGATGCACCGACGACTCCAAACACTACCCTCGCTCTGTTCGCTGACGACCAAGCCACATAATCAACTAACCAAGTGCGGATGACGCGACTATTGATGCTCAAAAGTCCCTTCATCACATATTTGATTGGGCCAGCACATGGAGAATCCAAATCAACCCTGTTGGAAGTCAATCCAAAATCTCTCTAAGCAGACCCCCTTAATTCCTTCTTTAGCTCAGAAATTCACAACTATTTCATGGTCACAACCCAAAATCTCAGTCAAATTCCCTGCAGCCTTCTTTTGATGGTCGCCTTTCCTGAAAACCTCATTTCCAGGAGAGACTTGCCCTATACAAAGAACTCACCAGATCGCAATATGACGTGGTTCTTCTCCCCTTTAAACCCTTACAGCTACCTATAAATCTCCTCTTTATAAAGCCTCTCTATAAATCTATAAACAAGTTAATGTCCATTTAAGCAACTCCAACCTGGGTTTCAGAAGCTAAATCTCACATCCAAATACTTTCCAAAATTGTTTCCTAAGCACAATTACCAAATCGCCTTGATTCACACTCGGTAATTTTTTTCGTCATGAGCTTAGTATAACACTGCTCACGTCCAGAAGCATAACAAGCATATGTGTAACAAGTATACTGTAAATGTACTGCATATGTGTAACATGTATACTGTACTAAATATGTGTAACAAGTATACTCAATGAACCACGTCAATAAGGTCAAAAAACCTTGAGATGCGCGTTAATGGTCCAGAAGCTGATCCAACTACTTGTTACAGACATTAAGTCTTTTGGCCTTACACAACTTCCGTAACTATTGTATTAATATCATTATTAAAATAGTTAGGTTTTGATTCTGAAACCTAGAATAGTCTCTAATATTACAAATAAACAGATAAGCAGATATTAATTTACATTATGTTGACATTTAAATATAAATATTGATTTTCGAAATTTAAAAAGTTTTGCAATGTATTAAATATAAGGTACATGAAATATAAAATATTTATGGCTAATTGTAACTCTTTCTGGAATACTTCCTGAATTTCTCTCAAGGGCCTCTCTTACTCGGAGTATTTGTGCTGATTCTGAAACCTAGAATAGTCTCTAATATTATAAAAAACAGATAAGCAGATATTAATTTACATTATGTTGACATTTAAAATAAATATTGATTTTTGAAATTCAAAAATCTTGCAATGTATTAAAAATAAGGTACATGCAGTATAAAATATTTATGGCGAATATTTATGGCGAATCTTTACTCGCATGGAGATGCTTCCTGAATTTCTCTCAAGGGCCTCTCCTGCTCGGAGTATTTGTGCTGTTGACGCAACGTAAGCACATTAGGCCCCTGCTCAAAAGCGCCTGCTGTTCTCTAAGCAGCTTCCGAACACCCGGGGCGAACAACGCGCAAGGAGATTCACAGCAAGAGCAGAACAATGGAGATTTAACACTGCATGTGATGCAGATGTAGTTCACTCTCAACGTTATTGCTCACTGAGAGGCACTACAGTGATATAAACTAGTAGTACCACAACGGCACATACTGTTTCGCAATAATTCTAAATTAGCAATTTTCGGAAATTCAGAGAATTCAACAAAAATGAGACCCGCACCATTGTATTAAGCGTCCCTTACATACGCGGGAAAAGTTTAAAGAAAACAAATTTGAATGGCTTTTGAGTTTTTTTTAGAAATTTCATCAATTTGACACAGTATACCCGAAATATAGTAGTTTATAATAAACGTGAACACGATCTTTTTACAAAAGGAATTTTGACAATACATTCTGTTTAAGGCAAAACCCGCATCTTCAATTTTGTAGTTTGGAAATGTAAACTGCTTTCAATTTGCAGTAAATGAGTTCGCTGAAAATGAGACTTCAATATATTTTACCGTGCCTTCAGAGAAGAAAATTGAAAGAAAAATTTGGAGGTTTTTAAGAAAAAATGCTTTAAAATGCTATATTTGCGAATACACAATTAAATTAAAATTCAAGATGCTTTTAAAGAACATAAAATCTTGAACTTATATTAATTTTGTAGAAGACGCCCCAAAACTTGCACTTTTGCAATTTTCAAAAAACCTAGGATTTTTAAATGAACATGAGATCTGCACCATTCCCTTAAGCATTCTTAAACTATCCGAGAACAAAGTTTAATAAAAAATGTGATGTCATTTTTGAAAAATGGGTTTGAAAATGTTTTTAAGGCTTCAAGAATAGTATCTTCAAAAGTCAAAATATCCCTTTGAAACTCTCAATGATTCCAGTTTGTTTAGATTGATCGGGAATATCAATTTCGGAGAAAAACAGCTAGCGTTAACAGCAGACGGACGGACAGACAGACAGACACAGACAGACAGACAGACAGACGTCAATAGATTACCGTCAATAGATTTTTAAGAATCAAGGAACAACAAAATATGGATTCTGGCTACATCATGTGCTACAAGAAAAAAAATACTATATTTATCAACACGATCTATACACTTTTTTGTTACTAGTGACGGCAATAAAAGTATTTTACCGCAAATTCGCCGTTTTGTGGTGCACGCTTACAATACTTTCTTTTGTTTCAAAGTGCCATAAAATATTTTTTTTGCGTAATGTGTATGTTTCATAACAAAATTACGTTTAATTATTATTAAGGCTTCAGCGCGAAAGCGTAAACAGCCATATCTATTGTGCTGTGAACACCTTCGTTGGAAACGATCCACTAACCGCACAGTCCTGACTTGACCCCGTAAAGTTTTGTTTCCCCAAGTGCAACAATTTGTTTAATATCAAAACGACTAAACGACATGACATTGTAATCGAGATCGTTCAAGAAGCGTACAAGGCATTAAAATCTCGTTGGCAAAAAGGAGTTGGCGCAGAAGGGTCATGATATTAAAAATTTTAAGAATTGTAATTGTAAAAGAAATTATGGTGCTTCATTTTTGATAAAAAAAAACTTACATTTATTAACCTGTCCAAATATTTTTTTCTATTAAATTGCAAGTAATAATATGGGACACTTCATTATTTTGGGCAGCTATACAATTTTACGGCCCCAGAAATAAAAGAAATTTAATTTTCGTATGTTAGTTTTGTATGAAAATTATTATTTTTAATTTTACGAAGCCGAACATCCGGTAGGTTCATAAGTAACCCACATTAGTTCAAAACCATAACATTACCACCACTAAAAAAATGTAACCGAAAAAGTACAAAACCACGAACATTAAAAGAATGCCAAAATGGTAACAAGCTATAACTCATTAACTTAATTTTATATATTATTACAATAAGATATCGTAAATTCCACACCCAAAATTGACACATCAATACTCTTTTAGTTTAAATAAACCATACTAATCGCTATACAGAACACTTATATTGTTTACCAGGATAATTCTACATCGCCCGCATTAATCTAGGTAATGAGCAACTCCTCACAAGCCTACTGGATAACAAGACACAACAAATATTTAGACTTTCCAAGGCGTACTGCAGTCGAGAATCGCAGAACGATTTCTAATCGGCTTCTAAAAGACTCGACTCACTTATTTTGACATTGCTTTCAACGCTCTTGCTCGTGCGTCTGCTCTTAATCGGCTTAGAGATATTTATGTACACACGTTACGTTCAGGAAACATAACACTGTTCGATGATAACTAATAGGCGTGATCCTTCCTTTCCCATGGAACTTCCAATTCGCCCTTAGAGGTTAGCTTCATGAACAGACTCAGGCGCTCTTTGAAGTACAAATATTTCAGGCCAAATCTCAGATTGAACTGCAACGCCATGGGCGAATAAAACATTCATACTAATTTTAAGATATTGAAGATTTCAATGCTTCTTTTTCTCATCAAAACATCCGAGCATTTCTTTCATCTTCCGGCCGCCTACGTGCTTTTCCGGGAAATGAACTCTCGCCAGTCCATGGTGCAGGCGAAGGGTGGGGAGGGGTTGGGGTGGAGGTGGGGGATGGGGGTGAGGGGAAAGCGTGGATTCGCGAGGGCTGTGCTGGTGGAAAGAAAAACGAAAGCAATTTGCTTCGAGGGAGAAAAAGCAGTTTCTGCGAAACAGCGACTTTCGAGTCAAGGGCTCACCCGTGAGGAACGGTCACGTTTGTGCTGCAACCGCTGCGTCGTAATTCACCTCGTTGAAGAGAGTAGTCGCTCCGCAGTGCAAGCTCTGTAACCCTCATCATCTCTCGTTGAGTTTGGTTTGGTTTGTTTTTTTCGTGTTTCCGGGCGCGTCAACTGATTTGGTCATCAATCCCGTCAGTGAAGTGCATATTTTTCTCGGCAGATGGCGGTGATCTTCCCCCGTGGGATGGCGAGATCCGGCGCCGCCCTACTGTCGGATAGTGGGGCTCCCCCTAACCAGGACTCTCCCACCAACGGGGCACCGTCCCAGCTCGGAAAAGCTATAAGCTCCCGACCGGTCTCCCGAAATATGTGGGTGTATAGTGTATGTTAGTTTAAGGGTGTGTAAGGGGAGAGGATACGACAATGAAGAGAAAGGAAAGATCGCGCGCGGTCCGTGGCCCGTTTGGTAGGGTACTACTCCGGCATTCGCCTGGTGTTGATCGGATAAATCACGGAAAACTACCGATCAGAGCAGCCGGCCGCTAGAATTCTCCTCCAGACAGTGACTGAATTCGACCTCGCTGAGAAGCTAGTGTCGAAAATCCTGTCGCCGTCAGGACTCGAACCTATGTCCTCCCGGTCAGAGGAGCTGCAGTGACATCAGTTGATGCACTGAGCTAGCGCTATCGGTGATTAGTTTAAAAGTTTGCAAGAAGAGGGAGAGTAAAAAATTTCAACGAATAGCGAGTCAAAGCATTAATTCAAAATGCATTCTTGATCTATTTATTTATTTATTTACTTTACGTCAAAAAAACAGTTAAAAACTGCGTATGACGTGCTATGGGGAAAAGTGAATTGTGTGCACATTTTCAAAATTCTGTGATCCCTACACTAAGTCATATACTACTTAAATTTTGAATTTTTGAAAGGGAGAAAAAAAACTCCCATGTAATAAAATCTATTTTCAAGGATAAACAAGCAATAAATTTTGAATTTTGAAAGGGAGAAAAAAAAACAAAAAAAGTCCCATGTAATAAAATCTATTTTCATAAATATGCATTAAATTTTGAGGTAATTAATGCCGAGAAAATGAAGACAAAAATTTGAATAATTGTATTTCCCTTTTGGCTCTTATTACTTCCTGCCGCGACAACATGGAAACGATAATTTAATAATTGTATTTCCCACTGAATTCTAGAAGACGTGCACAGAAAATGAAGTTACATTTATGTAACTTCAGTTAGTTGAATCCGCAATGATGTAAATAACTAGATGATATTGTTGCCGAGCGTTGCCAGGTGATGCAGGTGAGGCCGAGTGACGTGCGCAGGACAGAATAAGGGCCGATCGTGTGAAGTTGCATAATAGATTATTCAGGTAGGTAAATAAATACTCTTGCGACGCCGAATAATCAGCTTGGTAGTAACAAAGAAACACTTTAATTATAAGCCACCGGCTATACTTAAAAGTAAAAAATTAATTATACTCATATTCGGGTAATATTATTTATTATGACTTGAAATGCAAGAGAATACCTGATATTTCCTGTCAGAAAATCAAACTACTGAACGAGGATAGAAATTTGACCTACGTCAGAAAGTTTGAGTTAGTGCTAATCGCCAGAGCAGTTTCGAGATTAAATAAATTCATAATGTAGTTACATTTAGTGCACTATAAATATATGAAATCACTAATTTAGTGGTTATGTACCTTTACTTTTATATAAACTGAACATGAATAGGTAATTCTTCTATAAAATAATTCTTCTGTTCCTTCCTTCCTCGCTCTACGTTTAAAATCTACTACTACAAATCGGCACAATCGTATGACGAATGAAAAGAAAAAAACTATTGTAGAATTCACGACCATTAATAAATTGCGGGATGTGGATCACGGGATTGGTCAATTAATAAAACACATTAGTTTGCCAACGTTTCGAAATATATACTTCCTTCCTCAGGTCTACAGTCAACACAAACAACATAAGAAATGAAGACAACTATCTAAACAATATGAAAAACGTTTTGTGTCCGGAGAAGCACATGGTCCGAACACAATATATTTTTATTCACTTACGTTCGGGCCATGGTTCTGGTCAGACGTGGTATACAATGGACCTGTGGGCTGTAGCAACTCCATGCTGGAGTTGGTCTGGAGGCAGACATGTAGCTTGACCGTCTTGTATATTAGTAAGGTGTGTAGAGTTTACGCCACTTTGGTTTTACATTACTTTCATTTTCACACGTTTACATAAAGCACAATATATATATATATATATATATATATATATATATGTATATATATATAAATAATATTCTTTAGATATTTGACTTCATTCCTTATGGTGTTTGTGTTTACTGTAGCTCTGAGTAAGGAATTATATATTCCGAAACGTTGGCGAATTAATGTGTTTTATTAATTGACCAATCCCGTGATCCACATCCCACAAAAAAAAACCTTCAAATGATATCCAGAATTCCGTGGTCTCTTCACCTCTGCATACACCGCTAACGTCGTTTTGAGGAAAACTAACTAAATTTGCGCGTTCAAAGCCCCAGTGTTCGTTGAAGTGCTATCGTGCTATCTCCCTTTAAGCTGCTCACGCCGCCGCCGCTGTCACCGCCCCCGCCGTCTCCCCCCACCCCGCCGCCCCAACCCCGTGCACTGCTCCTCGCTCCAGGCTGCACCATTAGCGAGGTGTCGTAAAGCAATAAAAAGGCCGGTCGGAGTATTATCGGGTGTTTTAAAACATAAGGCCTCGTAACCCAGAGATGACACGAATTTGTTGAGCTCGGTCCCTGTTTCCCTTAATGCAGAGACGTGAAATGTAAGTGGACCTGAAGTTTATGTGGAAGCGAATGAAAAGAGCAATCCTCTGGTTTTGTTTTAAAATACGGAATCTTGCGCTTATAATACATACGAAATGCGATTAATGAGAATGGAGAACAAATATTAGGAGAAAATTGAAATCAAGTTTGTTAATGTAACCAAACAGACCAATTTGATATTCGGAAATTATTTTGTATTGAACCGTATTTTCATTATGAACATTCCAAATAATTATTCTACTAGATAACTGTTTTTCTAAGAGTTGTTGAGAAACTTCTCTCACAAAAACAAAAAGTGGGTATTGTAGTATAGGTATGAATACGATATTTGCCCAATTGACTATTTGCTTGGTGCAAGTCAACACGTCGCCCGTTGCAGTTAATAATTACAGTAATCTGACCTTTTAGTAATTGTAGAAACTACCAACATTTCCAATACTCATACATTTGCCAAAAGCAGAATGAATTACTGCTGTGTACATTATATCCACGCATTGACGTATATATCTACTTGTACAGGAAGGAACAAAATACTTTTAGATCTACCGTTTTGAAAGCTAACGTCCTGATAGTCCAACACTAACATTGCGAAATGTCGTCGTCGTCGTTGTTGTTGTTGTTGTTGTTGTTGTTGTTACGCCTCAGGGGTGGCTCATGAGCAGCGCACTAGCTTCCCATGCTGTGGTCCCCGGGTTCCATTCCCGGTCGAGACAAAAAGAGAGTTGTAGCTTTCCTTTAAAGTCGTTCCAGTTTCTGTAGCTGTGTAATGAAGAAAAGCTCAAGCAGGCGGATCTTGTTAGTTATGGCGAAGGATCTACGTTATGTTCGCCTCATGTCACTCTTATCCCCAAGTATGGGGATTGAACTAGGCCAAGGGAAAGGGGTCACCGATAGCTGGCCGGTGTAGTCGGACTACCGACCCAATAACACCAAATACATTATTATTATTATTATTATTATTATTATTATTATTATTATTATTATTATTATTATATTAGTATTATTATTAAATAATTTTCCTTTGAAAGCAGATATTTTATTTTTGTTTATTCGTTTACAGTAAGTTTCTGCATCTTATTTTACATTCAAGCACGCATTGGATGGATCCACGAGATAGTTACCTGATTTTAACAAAGAGCAGCGCTCTGTTAGTATCGACAAATAAAGTGAACAAGGAATATTTAAACACACATTTCATGAAAATTAAATTTAATGTCTAAAGTGACCACCTGCTTCACTGCTAGACTTACAATCTTCACAAAGGCTCCTGGACCCGATCAGATATATCTCTTACACATGACCGGATTAACCAATCGAGGGTACGTTGGGCACAGTGCCTAGGACACCCTGGTAATTTAAAAAAAAAATTATTTCAGGACTAAAAATAAATCACGTGTATAGAAAATTATCGATTTTTTCTTCATAACTTCAATAATGTATACACTACAAAACAATGATTATATCTATAATTACACAATTAGAATATAATGATTTTAGGTAATCTAATAAACCAGCAACTTATTCCTATTTTTGGATTCGGCAAAATCTTTTATAATAGAGTCAAATTCAATGTTTGTTAAGAATTATCTTTCTATACGCATTGCTGCAAAGTAAGTCAATCGATTTTGGGTCATTGTGGATCGTAAATATTTTTTGATCAATTTCAATTTAGAAAATGCACGCTAAAAAGTGTAATAATTACAGTTTAATATGGTCCTATAATTTTTATGAAGTCTACGAAAAATTTGTGCCTAGGGTCTGCGTCAAACATAATACGGCCCTGCTGTTATACAGGGCATTGCTACACACGCAGACAGAATACACAAGGAGCACTTGTTTTCTGCCGCATTTTACATTCTAGTAAATTAACGCAATTATTCTTTTCTTTATTACCTTTTTTATTTGAACGAGGTATACATTCTCTATGTTCAGCTCGGTCACAGAGATTTTACACATCTGTATTTATACTATTGTTTATTCAGTACAATTAAAAACATTATTGCACATGACAAATGGACCATTCGTCTAAGACTTTAGCTATTAGAAAGCGTGTACAATTTATAAGACAGTATTATTTTAATAGTATAATGCCTGGCAATATTTATATCGGACAAGATTCCTGAAGTGTCAGGTTTGCTGACATTTCCTAAATACGTTCGTCATTCTTGTTTCATTTTGGATAAAAGCCAAACCAGTGTTGAAATGTCAGTTTGAAAGCCACGTGACCTCCTCCTCCTACTATCGTATCATTTTCTTTATAAATGTGAACCGTAATAAGTTTAGAGTTTTCGAACTAATTTTTTTAATTCATGAACTTTGTAAAATACAACTGTTCACTTTAAAAATAATGTATCATCATTCTTCAATTTGAAATGTCAGTCTAATCTCATTTTGGCTCTTTCAGAAAGAGCGATGGATGACTGAGTAGCAAATATGCGTAATTATCTGACACCACACGTCGTAGGATTTGTCAGAACCTGGTTAGATTAATTTCGTTGTTAACTGCATTTGATGGACAGGGATACGTGTGACTCATTCGAACGTGGTTTTGAACTTTAGTGAATATCAAATCAACTAAAACATTTTATTTTAAAGATCACAACCTACCCACGTAAACCCTACTTGTGCCGTTGCTTAATCGGTCGCCACCGGATTGTTACACACTGATCGAACAATGGAGCAGGTAGCCGTGGCCACTAACTTAAAACTGGTGCAAAACAGGCCTTTCAAGTGAAGCTTACCTATGTGTGCCTAGCTTAAAGATCCTAACAGGGACGGCCTTGAAATTTCGCCACAGCGGAATCTCAGTCGCTCATGTTTAAGCAATGCTCGCGCTCATATTCGGACAAAATGCAAATATTACAAAACAAAATCCATTTGCATGTTACAAATTATTAAAACATATATAAATGCATTAATAAATTCTTGTCTTTTTTGAAATTAAACAGTACTTCCGTACTGTTTAATCATCAAATTTTTTTTTTAAATTATTGATATTTAATTATTCAAATTCGCTGGAAATGCGCGGTTTAACACATTATCAAAACGGTATTTTTAATTAATTTGAAGGTAATGAGCAGAGACGTGAATACTAATTTACTATAAATAATTTCAAAACATGTTTTTAGGGGGCGAAAATGGTATTACACGTATTTCGTGTCTCTAGAAAATGATTCAAATTAACGGACTAAAACAATATAAGAGAGGAATTACAGAGATCGTTACGCCTAGATTACAAATGCGTCGTGTCAGACGACGCAACTAGCGCCAAAAGCTTCTCCCACCCTCACTCCCAGTTTCTGAAACTCTAGGTTCATTGTTTGACTAACCAGTGAAATACACGTAACTTTCTGAGCGTGTCTATTTCCAGTATACGCCAACATGCGTCACCGTTTTATTCACTGATACACTACGCCTTTGTAATTACGTCAGTTTTATTTTTGCGTATATTGCCTAATATTGTTAATAATGAATACGAATCTTGTCTTGTAGCATTTAAGTTCTGTTCTGAACATTTAGCAATCATAATGGGACGACGGCGATCAAAACAAAAGTCTCATGACGAGTTACAACTGAGGACGCTTCACAAAATCCATGTGTGGACAGCACCAAGCAAGTGTGAACAGTGATAGCCAAGTGATTGAGGTGTACCTATAAAACCTTTTTAAAATGTATTTTGCAACTCTGTATAATACAAGTTCAATTCATTAAATTTAGTGTTTCATTTTAAATATAATTGCTTCTTTATTTTTACCCAAACCAGTCTGTCAGATTATACATTTGCAATAACGCTTGGTACATGTCGCCTTTGTAATTGAGAGTTAATTGTGCCGACACTTCGCTCACGCGTCGTGTATAGGCCATGTGTGTAGAGGCACCCCGACAACACACAATTACCCACGCCCGAGGCGAAAGTGAACCCGCATATTTTCAACCAGTGCGTAACAGCGAATTAAAACATATTTATTTTAACCTTTGAGTAGTCGTATTCATTCGCTGTTTACAGCGAGAGTTGACAAACGTTTGGCTCGTCTTTTTAGTACCGTTCGTGGAAGACCTCAGCTATCGAATTACAGCGAAATATAACTCAAGTGATAATTGCTACACTAGTGACAAGTGCCGGAAACAGTTTGGATTACAATAGTAATCCATGCGGCCACTCGCCTGTCAGTTTCTACCCTAGGCTGACACTATGAATATCGCAGCAGTCGATGTTCTAAATTTTTATGCAAAGTACTTTAGTAGACAAAGGTTGACAAAAAGCTGTTTTTTAGAGACCTTGCTTTATCCTTTATGAAACTAGAGATGAAAAATAAAATCGGCAAAATCTGTGTCAACAGCAATACGAACACGCGGGAGACTTCTACTGGGTATCCGAAAAGGAGACGAGTGTTCAGCGGAGTCATCAAAGGACAATCTGAGATGTTGTCATCTCTGTGGACGTTAAGAAAACACGATCACTCGACAGAACTGTACAAAAATTGTGTTCAGTGCGTGTGCCACATTCAGAAAATCTGTGAGATATTCATCTGATTTTTACATTGAAACATTCAGAATAGAGGCTCCAGATATTTTAAAAAAATTCCAAACTGCTTTATTTAATAATCGTAATGCAAAATATAATAAGTGCAAAACACATGTAGAGTAAAAGCATTTTCAAAAAACAAATATCTACCCGCATGTATTTGATTATATTTGTTTAAAGGCATAATACATGTATTTTTGAGTAGCATTTCATAGAATTGGTAATATGTCAGCGCTCTAAGACATTATTTAGTATTTTGTAAATGTTTAGTGTGTTCGATGCCGTTACTCATCCATATTTGAACCAAAAGACTATTTGTTTGTAAAATGTTGTTAAAACGATTTTTTAATGGTTTACAATTGTAATCCACGCGACCACTCGCATTCCAATTCCGAGTGCGACTACTGAAGGGTTAACAAAGTCGTTTATTTTTCTTAATCATACACTAAAAATACTGATTTATATACAGTCGTCTACACTTATATCACAGTTCTATACAATAGCTCTCTTGTCTCTTGATTATTTGTTTTTGTGTACGGCTTATTTCCACTGCTACACTGTCCGTTGCAGTGACCACTGTACTGCTGTGTGCCATGAACACACTTCTCAGCTCAGTTTCAAACTTCAGACTGGACTACCACCATTTATACCAGGCAGGCACTGAGCTTGGAACTTCCCGGAAAGTTCGTCACTCTTCTACGCGTTTCGCAAATACGAGATCGCATATAGGTTATTTTTCGAAAAAAAATCGAATTTTACAAATTTTCAATCAAACAATAATAGCAATTTAGTTGGCATAGTGGCGTTAGATGGAATATTCCTCTAGTATATGATTGAACATAACTGTCACCAGAAAGCACTATCCTCGACACGTGCATTGGGGGGGGGGGGGGTTAACGCCCTAAATAAATCGTCTCACTATAGTCTCCCAATGGCTCCATCTTCCACCGATCGCCCTTCCTGCTGGGCGGCAGCGTTTGCCTTCCGATACGCCGCCAATGGGCGTCCTGAAAGGGACTGGCGGCGGCGAATCGCCCAGCTGCCACAAAGCCCTCGGACGCCCATTGTCGCAGACGCCTCGCTCGGTAAACAGACCGCAGCAGGACGGCGCTGTACGCGGTGGGAAGCCCCCGCAACGGCGGGCGACAATAGAGAGCGAACTGAGCGGGAACTGGGGCTGTAGTGGAGAAAAGACGACCGTTCGATCCAGAAACAAAAACAGGGTGCTCCAAGGAACGTTTATCTTGGGTGGTGCCCCGAAGTTCTATTAGCAATTTGGTGGATATACGCGTTCTTCTGTGAAGTTTTATTGAAGTGTGAAATCTGCTTTAATGGTTTTTACTTTCTCGTATGCATATTTTGTAGAAAGTTCAGTGGTATACTTAGCAGAACCATGTTGGAGAATCTTCAACAAAAAATTATTTCATTCTTTTTTCAAAATATAAAACATGTAATATTTGAACGGAAAGTTTTGATGACAATAGTTCCAAGAGAATTAAATTTCGTTCAAAAGATCAAAAGTTATGATGCATGAAAACTCACAATTACAGAAAGAACTTGACGCTTTCTTTACTGCGCAGGGAGGTAGAAAGAATGTTCCGCGTCATGTCTTTAAAGCAGAATTCCCAGAGAACTGTGAAGCAAAAAGGGAGTTCTTAAATAATAAAGGTTTTCCTTTTGTTCGTAAGGTTCCCAGCTACGTGAAATTGAAATGGAATTAAAAATTGTAAGAAAAATATTCGAGCCAATAAACGACTATTGTCAATGCAAATTAAAAGTACAATAAAATAAGTTTAGAATTAAGTGAATAGAAAAAAATCTAAGAAAATAAATTTATGGTATGAGTGTCTTTTTACGCAAACTATAGAGAATGGATATTAAACATTAACAACATATTTTTCAGCTTTTTTCACAACAACTATGAGCAATAATTTGAAATAAAAAATGTAAAGGGTATAAAATAAAGGGAAAGGGTACTGACCCAAGGATGGTTTAGCGAGGAGTGTCGGGAGAGCAGGCGTGAAGCAATAGTAGCCTTAAAGATGTTCAGACACAGGGGAACTGCGGAAGCGAGAAATAGTTACTTGTTATTACGTAGGCAGTACGAGGCCACAATTAGGAAATCGAAGAAATCTTGGCAGGAAAGTGAGACAGCAAGAATAGAGGCAATTTTAAGAAACGATCATTGTAAATCAATTTGGGACGTTATAAGATCTCTGCGTAATAAAATAAATGCAAGTAATGCAATTTCAGCAAACGCGTGGGAGCAGTATTTTTCACGGGCGCTCGCAATAGCGAATATTGAAACAGGGCTAGATATTATCACTGACTGGGGTGGCCCTGAATTAGACGAACCTATAACCTGGAATGAAATAAACAGGGCTATTCTACTTATGAATAACAAGAAGGCAGGCGGCGCGGGCGGCATTCCGACAAAATTTATTTCGGAATTGTGGCATATAGACCCAGAGAGTATTCTGAATTTATTTAATGCAATTGTGGATTCCAGATTGTATCCAGAAACGTGGAGTACAGCTATCCTCCAACCGGTCTTTAAGAATAAAGAGGATACGAATTGCCCACAAAATTATCGCGGAATTAGTCTTTTACCAGCGCTGAGCAAACTATTCTGTAAAATACTCAACGGGCAACTAAGTGAATGAGCGGAAAAGTACAGTAAAATATCAGAATTGCAAGCAGTCTTTAGGAGAGGCTTCCCGACCACCGACAATATCTTTGTGTTAGATACCCTGGTAAAACAGGCGCTTGCGCGTAAACGGGTCACTTATATTGCAGTTTTGTAGATTTCGAAAAGGCTTTTGACTATCAATAGGAAGCTTTATGGCAAAAACTAAAAGAGCTAGGCGTCTCACGTAAAATTTTAAAAGTGTTGCAGAGCATGTACGAAGAAGTAAATTTCTGTGTCAGGTGCGGTGATGGAAGTACAACGTGAAAAATAAAATCGACAGTAGGAGTAAGACAGGGCTGTCCTCTCTCACCGCTATTGTTTATCTTGTTTATAAACGATTTATTGACGTGGGTAAAGGAAGCGGATACATCTGCGCCGGAAATTGAGAGCCTGAACATTCCCGGACTACTATATGCTGATGATTTAGTTTTATGTTCGGAGACTATTGACGGCTTACAGAAAAGTTTAAATAGCCTAGAAACGTATAGTGAAACATGAAGACTAAAAGTAAATATTCAAAAAAAAAAAAAAACGAAAGTAGTTGTTTTCAAGAATGGATTTATCGGGGTAACAAATAGAAATGGTATTACGCTCAGGAGGAGATCGGCCAGGTCAAAACATTTACATATCTTGAGGCAAAATTTTCCATGAATGGGAGATGGAATAATCACATAGTTGCGGCGCACAGTAAAGGAAGAATTGCGCTCAAAGAAATCGTTTGCGCAGTGCGCAGGGTGACGGAATTGCCTTTAAAGATGTGCGATACAATGTTTAAATCGCAGTTCTCCCAGCTGTGAATTATGGGGCAGAAATCTGGGAGTGAATAGGACAGATCGACTAGAAAGCGTCGAAACAGATTATTTCAAATTAATTCTCGGAGTCTCTAGATTCGCAGCAAATGCCGGAGTCTTAAGAGAGGTCGGTAGTGTAGGAATTTGGAAAGAGTTTAAAATGAAACCCATTAAACTTTGGATTAAATTAGCAGATGAACAGGCTGACTCACTTATACATAGATGTTTTAGAGTGCAGTTACAGGGAAGCAACCAACGCTACTGGTCGTATAAAATTATACTGCTTCTGGAACGTGCAGATCTGGGAGACGTTTCTCCAGAGATGGTGGGAGATTGGGGAACACGTGAGATAGAACAGCTAATTTCCGATAGACTTGCAGATATTAAAAGGCAAGAGATCGTGACAGCAACGGCCGAAAACCGTTCGGTAGTTGCGCAAATTTACGCGAGTCCGTTATGGGGTTGTGAACGTTACGTACACACACTTCGAAAGGACGCAAGAAGGGGATACGCTTGGTTCAGGGTCGGGGTGGATGCAACGTAGATTAAAGGACTCTAATGGTAATGGCATATGTGTGCTTTTCGGTGATAGGGAAAACCGGATCCACGTCCTTTTAATTTGCGGTGCGACCGAAACGTGGAGAGGAAAATGGATGGGAATGAGAAATTACTACTTCCAAAATAGGAACGTAACGCTCGCCCAAAACATTTTAGGTGATAAAAGATCTAAATTCATGAAAGAATTGGGAACATTTCTAGGAAAGGTTCGGACCATTAGGGAAACTGAAATTAGGGGGTGGGAAAATAGCACTGGTTTGTACGAGCAGAGCCTAGACTGGAGAGAAATAAATAAGTCAATAAACTAACAATAATTAAGTTAGTAAGTTATGTTAAGTTAGTAAACAGTAAAAAAAGTCGTAAGTTGCAGTCAATTGTTAAGTATAAGTACAGAAATAAGTATACTAATGGGACTAATAGCAATCCCATTTGACGTACCCAGAAAGATCAATGCCGCAAGAGATTCATATTGCCACGATAGTGCCAAAGCCAGGTGTTATTTCCTGTTATTTTAACATATTATAGAAAATTGGAAATGGTGAAGTGGGTTGCCTATGGATAGGCGTTATTTTATGCGCAAGTATACAGAAGATGTCAGAATAAATGTTTCAAATGTCAAGGTGGGACGATAGTCTCTTATTGCCAATAAACATGTGATGGGAAATTGCAACCTTCTTTATAAGCACCTTCTTTATAAGCAACACATGCTCGGTAAGCACACGAAATCTCTTTTAATGCTTCATAAGGTAACGTTGCCTGCCTTATCTCCCACTTTCGCTAGACGTTTTGTAACATTTATTTTCAAAAATTATAACGGAATAAATAGATTACTCCCTAAGTATAATTTCAACATATAGAAAAAAGTATAAAGATATTTAATAAAATCATGTAAAGTGTTTGAAATTACTGGTATGTTTTTCATAACTTTGCTTAAATATAGAAAAATTTTAAACCATTATTTTTTCACATACAACTTCAAAAATTTCCTTTATTTTCTTCTCGAAATGAGTTTAGTATTCTTATAAAAATTATGCATAAGGTGCAATGGTGCATTGCTGCATTGAGAACCGATGCACCACTCACATTCTGGTAACGATATTAACTTATAATTTAACGTTTCTTGTTATCTCAAAATTGCCCCTGCATTGTTTAGTTGATTCATTTTTTTAAATTACCATAGAAAATATGTAAGTAGAACATTCAGTTGATTCTTCTGAGGTTATTTCTGCAGACAATATCTGAATCTTGTGCTATTTAATTACATATAAAATTAATTATTTGATTCGCCGTTTCTAGTCAATCACATATTCTAGTTCTTAGTTGAATGACACCACATATGGAATGACCTTTTTCTCCTTCAACACTCACTGTACACTTCTCAAATTGTAAAAATTTTATTATATTTATATTTTTACCATGCTAGAACTCCGATCCATAACATTCGATCCATAACAACCACATAATGCTTTACCAAAGATGCGACTTTTCAAATCCAGCTACTTATTTTCGAATAAGCAATTCACATTTAAACTTCAACGTTCATAAAACCGCGGAATTCATCCATGTTGAATTACTGAAGTTTCACTTAACTTTCAATATTGCTTTATTAAATTAACATATCATACAAGTTGAGGCTGATAAAAGATTATTCACAAGAATTCATTTCTACGAAAAAAAAATGTACATATTCTAACAACCATTTTGAAATACCATCTGCGGGCCTCACACAAGCCATATGGTCTCTGAGAGCGTAATGATCCCTGCCCCGAGAGCTGGCTTGCGGAGTTAGGCCTCCGAGTAATTGAATCGGAGCTAGCGATTACAACGCTCTCCCGGTTGAACCGACAGAGGAAAAAGGAATCGGAGGTCCGATTGTACTCGTTCACCTGGTGGGACTCACTCAGTTTACTAGGCCAGTCAGAATGGGTATATCACGAGTATCTGTTGCCTACTGGTCTGAGCTTGATGTGTGACGAGTGGGAAATAAAATTGAAAACAATTTACAAGTAGAATTTGAGTGCTTCTCTTCTCCAGTTTAATCTGTTCTACAAGGTTTTTTTGGTCGCGAATTGGCCATCTTGGAACCACGCGAACGTGCAACCCACTGGGGCTCAGTCATGCCATGTTGCACGTGCAACCCAGGGGTACACCCACGTGCAACCCATTGGGGCTCAGTCATGTTTATCAATGGGTAGGTGCACGTGCCTTCTGTGAAGAGAGGATCAGCATATTCGCGCTGAATCAGATTTTACAGCCAGGATGGTTGGTTTGATTGATAGATTGAGTTTTTCGTGTTTCCGGGAGCGTCAACTGCTTCGGTCATTAGTCACGTTAGTGTAGTGCATGTTTCTTCTCTCGGGAGATGATGGTGATCATTCCCCGCTGGACGGCGAGATCCGGCGCCGACCTACCGTCCGCTAGTGGGGTTTCCCCCTAACCAGGACTCTCCCACCAGCGGGGCACCGCCCCAGCCGGGACAAGCTCTAAGCTCCCGACCGGTCTCCCGGAATATGTGGTAGTGTAGTGCATGTTAGTGTAAGTGTGCGTGTAAGAGGAGAGGACAGGACAAGGAAGAGGAAGGAAAGATCGCGCGCGGTCCGTGGCCCGTTTGATAGGGTACTGCTCCGGCATTCGCCTGGTGTTGATCGAGAAACCACGGAAAACTACCGATCAGAGCACCGGCCACTAGAATTCTCCTCCAGACAGCGACTGAATTCGACCTAGCTGAAAAGCTAGTGTCGCAAATCCTGCCGCCGTGGGGAGTGGACCTAGGACCTCCCGGTCAGAGGGACTGCAGTGACATCAGTTGCACTGAGCCACCGCTCCCGGTAGCGCTTTCGAGCTTTGCGTCCAGTTTTGATGGAGAGTTGCAAGGCCCTGGCGTGGCTGTGTGGCGGAGTGGTCGGGTCGTCACCGCAGCGGGTGACCCGCGCGCGCCGGGGCTGGGGGGGGGGGGAGGGAGCGTCGCGCGCCCCCGCACAGGCGCTGGGGGGCGCGGTGGGGGCGTGGTTGGCGAGCGCGGCCGAGGCTGCCGTCGCAGTGGTGGGACTGGATGCCGGGGGCAAAGGGGAGACGGAGCCGAACGACGTGAGGCGTCGACGATGGAGATGGAAACAGTCAGAGGAATAGAGGGAAGGAACACGGACAGGGACGGAGGTCAGGATGAAACTGGAGGCGGGGGCGGTGACAGTTGCAGAAGAGGGCAGTGAGGGCGGCAGCGGCAGCGATGGCAACGGCGGAAACGGTGACGGCGGAAGTGCCGGGTTAGCGGTGGTGGTGCCGGCGGTGAGAGGGGTGTTGGGAAGGGGGGTGGTGGGATTGTGTTATTCTGGGCGCGTCAACTACTGAGGTCACAAGTCCTTTAAGTGTAGTGTATGTTTTTCGCTGGGAATTTTCTGTGATTTTCCCCTGCTGGATGGCTAGATGCGGCCTACCTGACCTACCGTCGATGGCAGTTTTCTTCAACCAGGTATCTCCGACCAGCAGGGCACCAAGCCGGGACACGTTCTAAGTCTCCGAGCGGTCTCCTGGCATGCGCGGTAGTGTAGTGCATGTTAGTGTAAGTATGTGTGTGTAAAGGGTGAGGATAGGCAGGAAGAGGAAGGAATAATTGCCGCTCTTCGTGGCCCGTTTGTTAGCGTACTACTCCAGCATTCACCTGGTATTAATAGGAAAACTCACGATCAGAGCAGCCGGCGGCTAGAATCCTCCTCCAGACAGCGGCTCAATTCGACCTAGCTGACAAGCTAGATTCGAAAATCCTGCCGCTGTCGGGACTCGAAGCTAGGACCTCCGGGTCACAGGCACTGCGGTGACGGTGGTGGAGGGCGGGTGTGCGCGCGTGCGGTGAGGGCGGAGGCGGCGGCGGCGGGAGTGGAATGGCTGGGGTAGGAGCGGAGGGTGGGGCCTGGCGACCGCGACGCGCAGGGTGCTCTGGCGGCCCGCCCCCCGCCTGCGGTCCGCGCCCGGGGGAAGCCCGTCGCTGTACGGGGGCGCTGGTGGCGCCTGTGGTCGACAGCGAAGCGGAAGGTGACGACTGGACGCCCCAGCGCCCACGAGTCCGGTGGCATTCGACCACTTACGTTGGGCAATTTAGGGCAACTCTTCCCAACTCGCTGCTCGCAGTTAGTGTAACACAATTATTTTACTCTCTGAATGGCAACAAAGTTCATAATGCCGTATTTAAATTCAGGAAAATTTAGATTCATCCAAATGAATTTAAATTCAGGAAAATTTAGATTCATTCAAATGAATTTAAATTCAGGAAAACTTACATTCATTCAAATGAATTTAAATTCAGCAAAATTTAGATTATTTCAATGAATTTAAATCAATAAATTTAGATCATTAAATACATCTCGTAAAAAAAATAAATATATTACTGTACTCTCTTCTATTACAAATATTTTTAATAAATATCAACTACAAAACCGAGCTACATTCACGATCGAGCGATTGTAGGGCAGCGCAGTGACCTGAGAGGGACAGCGTAGCGTGAGTTAGTTAATCGTTCGCCAGGCGAAAATTCTGTCAATTCGCTGCTGATCTGATAATGAGGGCGACCAAACGCGTCCGTGGTCGCCAACCCGTTCCGCTCAGCTGATTATCGCAGCTGCCACACGAAATCGATAGTCGAAGGTCGATTCAACGTGGAATCAGATGTTGCTGTCGGCTGGTATAGGTGGGTTGGTGCAGCGCATGCAAGACTGCGTGACTGTAAAGACATGACTAGAAAATAATCGAATACGAAGGACCAATGTTACCTTGGGTCGATCACGACCAATGTATGTCATTTATAAGTCACTAATTTAGTCAATAATTAAATAAAACAGAACGTGATATATGTGATTTGATGATAATTAAGGTTTTGTATGCTTTAATTGTTTCATTTAGGAAAGAATATACGCTACTTCAGCTGTGGTTCGTGCAGTAATTTGTAGACGGTTGCAATTATGGCTCACATATATAATTCCAAACAATATAGACTGAAAGCCATCTAACGTAATTGATAATTATTAACGTCATTAGCACGATACAGAACAAAACAACCGACGCGGTTAAAGTTACCCGAGACGTTAATAGAGTTAGATTCATTCATATGAACCAACCAAATCCTTTATTTGTGACATTGACGGTGTCTCGTTAAATACTTTTTGTAATACCACCTCTTAAGGAAACAATAATATATACGAGAAAAATAGTTTCGTAAGATTTGATTTTGCTCCTCTACAAGACTGACGCAAACTCGCGTTAATATATTTTGCCAGAGGCACACATTCTCCATTACGCTTTACCGTGCTTTACTTACCGCTTTATGCGTTAGTCGTAGTTTTGCAATTCTGGCTCACATATATAATTCCAAACAATATAGACTGAAGGCCATCTAACGTAATTGATAGTTATGAACGTCATTAGCACGATACAGAACAAAAAACCGTCGCGGTTACAGTTACCCGAGACGTTAATAGAGTTTTATAACCAAACAAATCCTTCATTTCTGATAATGACAGTGTCTCGTTAAATACTTTTCGTAATACCACCTCCTAAGGAAACAATAACATATACGAGATCCATAGTTTCGTAGGATTTGATTTTGCTCCTCTACAAAGACTTTGACCCAAACTCGCGTTAATTTATTTTGCCAGAGGCACACATTCGCCATCCATTACGCTTTTTTACAACATTATTGATGTTAGCGCCTACAACGCTTACGAGCTATTCACAAAAGTAATCAATAAATGGGATTCGAATAATTATCGTAAACGACGATTGTTTTTAGAAAATTTCGGAATGGAATTGGTTAGAGATCATATAAAAAGAAGAACCGTTCTTCCAAGAACAAATGCTGCAAAAGAAATTGTTCAAAAACTAAAAACTCCAAATCCTGAGCATCAAGAGTCCTCAATGTCAACTGACTCTAGAAAGAGAAGCAGGTCTTTTTTGCTTACGAAAACTGACAATAAGTCCTTAAGTGTGGTAATTGCTGCAAGTGTGGTAAATATGTTTGCAAGAAACACCTGGAATAATTATGCACACAACGTTACAAATAAAATTGGCTATCTATTGTATAATATGCTTCGTTAAGAATTCGAGAGTATAAAACCAAATACGGTGTTCAGTCTCATAAATAATTTCACTTTCTGCTTTCTTTTGTATAGTTTGCACATTTATTTTTAAAAATAAATTTTTCATGTGATATTAAGTGTATATAGTCATTTATATTCAATTTACGAGTGGTATAAACCTAATGGGTCGTTTTAGACTCGAATGCCTTATGTGTGCAGACAACATGAACGACGCAGCAGGGTTAAGGAAACAATAATATACACGAGAAAAATAGTTTCGTAAGATTTGATTTTGCTCCTCTACAAGAGTGACGCAAACTCGCGTTAATATATTTTGCCAGAGGCAAACATAAATAAATAAATAGATTACGCTTTACCGTGCTTTAGTTATAAAACGTTCGGAGAGTACAAACGTATGTCGCCGGCTGCGCGGAAAGGAAACTGTTGTCTTTTATTTCGCTACCACCGGTTGCCGGCTCTGGTAGTCGACGCTGTCGTGGCAACCCTTAGCCTTGTGCAAAGTCGCGAAAATGGAAACCGGAGGGATCCACTGCACAGAGATTTGCAACGAAAAATTCTCAGTGGCCTCAGCGACAGGAACCGAGTCCCCTACCTCAGTGTGGCATATCAAAGAAACGAATGTGCGTGATCACCCCGCCAGGGCAGACCTATTAGCCTTATGTGCACCTATCGCCGCCTAATAGCCTTAAGTGCGTTTTATTTTAAAACATTTCGGATGTTAGAAATAATAACAGAAATTATCTTGAATCACGCCTCCAGATACATTTATAACCGCCGATGTCAAATTACTGCGTTTTACATTAAAACCTTTTGGATATTAGAAATAGGAACAGGAGGTAGCTTGAATCACGCCGCCAGATCCATTCAACCACCGCCGATTACCCATTACTGCGTTTTAATTTAAAATCGGATATTATAAATCGGAACAGGAATTAGCTTGAATCATGTCTCCAAATGTAGTCATCTATCGATGATTACCCATTACTGCGTTTTAATTTAAAACCGGATATTATAAATAGGAACAGGAATTAGCTTGAATCATGTCTCCAAATGTAGTCATCTATCGATGATTACCCATTACTGCGTTTTAATTTAAAACCGGATATTATAAATAGGAACAGGAATTAGCTTGAATCATGTCTCCAAATGTAGTCATCTATCGATGATTACCCATTACTGCGTTTTAATTTAACACCGGATATTATAAATAGGAACAGGAATTAGCTTGAATCATGTCTCCAAATGTAGTCATCAATCGATGATTACGCATTACTGCGTTTTAATTTAAAATCGGATATTATAAATAGGAACAGGAATTAGCTTGAATCATGTCTCCAAATGTAGTCATCTATCGATGATTACGCATTACTGCGTTTTAATTTAAAACCGGATATTATAAATCGGAACAGGAATTAGCTTGAATCATGTCTCCAAATGTAGTCATCTATCGATGATTACCCATTACTGCGTTTTACTTTAAAACTGTTCGAATAATAGAAGTAGTAACAAGAATTGGCGTGAATCACACTGCCACAGGCAGTTGTTCGCCGCCATTACGCTTTAATGCGTTTTACTTTTAAACCGTTCGGATGTTAGAAAGAGGAATTGGAATTAGCGTGTATCACTCCCTAGAGGCAATGATCCGACCCCTTTACGCTTATCAGCGCTTCACTTTTGAACCGTTCACATATTACAAGTAGGAACGGGAAAAAGCGTGAATCACCCCATAGAGGCAATGATCCACCGCCTTTTATGCTTCACTACACTTCACTTTTAAACCGTTCGAATATTACAAATAGCGTGAACAACCGCCGAATTAATAGTTTGTAACGCCCAATATGCTTAGTTCTCGGTAAAGTTGTGACACTATTTCTTGAAAAAAATTTTTTATGTCTTATAATTAAATTTTTACATACGTATTCTTTACTCTTAGCATACATTCTTTTTCGTATTACATGATTGAATGTGCCACTGGTAAGTCTTATATCTGTAAATTAAGTCCTAAAGACAAATAAATCATTACCTCCTTTAGGAGGGAATTAATTGCTTAATTAATCTAACATTCTTGTTACGTCTCAATATAAATTCGAATATTTTAATATTTGTTTTATATAATTAGATTTTTATTAATAATAAAGAATATAAACGAAATATACTAATTATTAATATATAATTAATAATTAGTATATTTAATTATATATAATTAGTATAGTTAATTAATAATAATTATTATAATTAATTAATATATTAATTTAATTGTAAGTAAATCAACTAATGTCTTACATGAAATCACTCCAAGAGGAAGCGATATTGGGTTATGTGAACATTTTCTGGTATCTGAATGAAACGATATCGTCTTATTTATCGTTAATTTGTTTTAAGTTTTATTTAAGATTTATGTTTTTAAAATTAAAATCTTCAACTCAATATCAGGCAAATCAGATATCTTCTTGCTAATAAATCAACAGCTTAAAATATAATAGAAAATGTGACAAACGAATAAAACGTATATTCTTGAAAATGCTATACATCCTAAGACATTCCATATGAATTGATATGCTAATATCGACTGGTGTATACTACTTACACTTGATTTTATTTTATTTGTAACACGGGAAGAAAAAGTTATGTAATTGAAGGGAAATGTGTCTGAATGTCTTAGTACCGACTTTAAAACCGCGAATACGTTTCTCGTTCTATATTAAGAAAGCATCCGTTGCATTATAATAATTAACGAAACGAGAAAAGAGGGGATAATTGCATGAGTGGAGTTTTCTTATACACACGATGAATTTATAACTCTTTATAACATGTACTTTTCAAGCACAGATAAATCATACTGAATTAAAATTACTTCATATTACTTCTGAAAAAGATCTAATTAGTGGGCCTTGCCTTGTATTTATTTCCACGAAATATTTTCAAATGGAAGGTACTGAACATATTGCGGATAAAATATCAGAAGAAGCTGACAAAGTCAGGAAAACATTACTCCCCACGAAAAGTAAAGCAAGTATGAGATAGAACACATGTATAAATATTGGGGGAAAACAGTCACATTTTGTTTGCTGTAATGTACTTTCTAGAACTGGTAAACACAACAACATTTACATTTTTTTACATTCGTACACCAAATATTCACCCGTAAAAATTAATTTATTCAGGTTAAAATATTTTATGTTGTTCCATAAGTAAGCTAACTTAACTTCCCCAATGTAGTTTTATTCATTCGTTGTTCAGACGTAGTTCTTGTAGGTACGTAATATGTGGTGCACGTTTGTGTTCATATTTCACGGCCCCCTGCGAATATCTTGGCTAAGACTGTGTTTCTTAATTAAACGATTTCGCTCCTTTTCTGAATTCTGATTGATAGATATGTATTTTTAATTACACGGTATAATTTTCATTGCATGCGTGCTCTTAATATCGAGATATCAACAATTTTTCATTGACTTAATGAGCATATTTAGTTGAGTAAACGAAAAACATGTTATAATATTTACTGAATCACTATGAAAACGTTCCTCGTGCACAAGGCAAACGATGTAATGCTGCCCTTACGATACTGTGCTTCCCCTTGCAAATTTACCACTACCTATTTCAGCAACCGAGAGACGATTACCGTCTAAAGCGTCTTTAAATCACCCCACGCAGATCCTGTGCTTTAAAGTGCGCTACCTATGCATCAAAAGGGATAACGAGCGGAAAACGAGCAGAGCTACCATCCCCTACATTACGTGCTCGTTGAGGAAATGCATGGTTTAGCCTTTTAACCCCATCCTCAACACTCCCCTTAATAAAGGTAGCCAAGTAATGAATCGATGACAATTTTCCCAACAAATATTGCAGAATAGGCTTGATTAATAGGAACTAAATTGTGTTAAAGCAATTCTCAATGTTTTTATATATATATATATATATATATATATATATATATATATCACCTCTAAATGCTGCATTTTACGATGTGTTCGTCTAATAAAATGAACATTTGTGACTTAGATAAATATAACTATAATATTAACTGTTGTATTAGTAGTTGTGTCATTCGTAGTTGTTAAAAATGTTATAGCACTTGCGATGTCATCGCTATTTTCAAAGATGATTGCTTTGACGGTCAACCACTGTCAACTTCCTTTTGACGTAATTTGTAACACACGACTAATGTAATGTAATATTTTAAAACCCATTAAGCGCACAGATGTAATTATTGAATTTACAGTTATAATATTGCAATGTGAATTTCCAGCTTCTTCATTTAAGCATGAAGTCACACTGAATGTCGATAACATCACATTAACGTTTACCACTAATAACCGTAGCGGTTTTATTGGCGCAACATTTGTTCTCTAGCTGTAGCTATAGATATAAACGTATTACAGAAATTAAATGCAACGCCGAACACGGACGCGGAATAAAAACAAATAATTTAACGGTTGAGAGATAATACAAAACACGTAAAATATATTAACGTTAATTAAATGTGCTCTGCCTTGTCGATTATTAATCCCTAAAATAGAGTTGAAAAATTGTTCTAACTATCCATAATAAAATAATTTTCATAATTACGTATACGTAATATCTATATATTTAAAAAGTAAGGTATTCTGCCATGACTTCGTTTAGAGCTTCTACTGAACCGACTGTAGCATTTTTTCCTTTAAATGAAAGAATGTGATCACTAGATGTGTTATCAGATATTGTTTGTGTTGATTCACCAACATTGATGATGTAAATTAATTAATTAAATCATTCTTTAATAGTACGCTTATCAATAGTCAATTGTTTTCTTCCAAAGGTGGCTGTTTCAAATTTCATAGTCCACGCTGCTTCATGTTTTCTTTTGATTGTTGAGATTTGTTTACAATTCGTCAAGGTTTCGTTTTTGTGTAATAATTGCATTGTGGCGTTGACAGTTTGCATGTATTTGCTTTTGTGATGTATTTTGTAAAGAACATTCGGACAGTAGGTATTGCTCGGTTGTACTGACGTACTGAAGTTGTTCACAGGTTATGTCGAATTCGAATCGTTGCCCACGCGCCCCAAAAGACGCAAATGTGCATTAAGTGGACGCAGGGAAAGAGAAAGTCAACGTATGTGTCGTGTTAGTGAGGTCATTTCGTTTTCCGTTGGGTCGTTGTCTATGAAATGTCACTTTTGTTCTGCTTTGTACTTCCTACGAGAGAGAAATTCTGCAAACGAGTTTACTCTGTATTGATTAAATGGGAAAATAAGTTTACCTTCGAGCAATATGCCAGAAGAAATCAAAGTTGTTTAGAGATGATGACATATAAAAAAACTTTAGAAATAATATCCGTCAATATAATAGTGCTCTGTCTTTTGGTGCCGAGTATTTTACATTTATCTCAGATCTCACCGTCAAATTTTGACGGGTTCTCACTAGTTACTCATGAAATATATAATATTGCACACCATTGATGTTGCTCGTTTTCTCAATTTCCTACCAAGTAGGCGATTGATTGATTGATTAGTGTTTACGGGCGCGTTAACTGCTTTCCTGGTTATAATAATAATAATAATAATAATAATAATAATAATAATAATTCCCAAATTGTTTTACAGAGATAATGTACATTGTTGTTTCTTGGAATTACTAATCATCGATAACCAGTTGTGATGGTTAGCAATACTGAATTTATAATTTATTATCTGTCTACTTCTACACAGTAATTTTTTTGTGAGGCGTGTTTTTTAACAATATTCTTATTAACTTCTTTATATCATTATCATCATGTTTTAAAATCCAAATCTAAAAAAATTTAAATTTATATTTACTTAGACAAAATATATATTTACAAAAATGAATTTATATTTAATTTTTACAGAAAAAAATTTATTGCAATATTTTTTAAACTTGTTTATATCATTATCATCATGTTTTAAAATCCAAATCTTTATCTTGTGTTTGAAAATATTTAAGGATTTACTATTTTTCAGAGCTAATGGTAATTGATTATATATTTGAGGCCCAATAAACACCAAGGTTCTTGATATTAGAAATTTATGAATTTTGGGCTTTTTAATTTGATTAGTTGCTTTACTACGTGTACTGTAATTCTGAAATATTCTCTCAGTTAAATTATTTCCGCTTTTGACATAAAATATTTGTAGTACTTTATATACAAAAAGATGTCGTAATGGTAGAATATTTAGTTGTTTATAAAGAGGAAGTGAAGAAGCAGGTTTTTTTTATAGAAATATGGATAAATTTGTTTTGACTTATTCTTAGTTTTTAATAAACGTCTTGAATGTGCCTCCCCATATTTGGATTCCATATTGCAGTTTTGAATTGATTAGTGCGTAATATAGAATTCTAAGATTTGGATATCGCAAAAATCATTCCCGTTAGTGTAGCGCATGTTTTTATCGCGGTATGTGGCGGTTATTTTGTCCCGTTGGAAAGGAGAGATTCGCCGCTGGTCTACATTTCGGCACGTGGGATTTCCCCCAACCATGATCTCGCATCACCGGGGCACCGCCCCAGTCGAGGCACGCTCTAAACTCCCGACCGGTCTTTCAACGTGTGTGGTAGTGTAGTGCATGTACGAGGTGTAAGAGTGTGTATGAGTGTGAGGATAAGGCAAGGAAGAGGAAGGAATAATCGAGGGTGGTCCATGGCTCGTTTGTAGAACCTCTCAGTCAGTGGTACCGCAGTGACAATTTATGCCCTGATCCACCTAAGCCAGTATAACCATATTGAACTACCAATTTCTAAGATGAGAATGCTTTTCCTAGGCAACCGAGCAGCATGTCTTTCATCATCACTAGCTGAAAGGCGTTTGCAACCATCCACCTCAGGAATTTTGTACTAAAGCTCTGTTCAGCGCTCGGAAGAAGAAAAGTTTCCTGATAAACGACGGGGCGGCAGCAGGAGCCGACGAATGATAAACGCGGGTCAATAAAGGGGGGGGCAGATGAAATATAGGAAAGAGCGGACGTGAAATATCTGCGCGAACGTAGGATCATCTGGATTGAGACGCAGTGCAAGGTTCAGCCCAGTCACATTTCTCAATGGAGGATGGAGACTGTCACGGTCACAAAAGGTTTCGTGCATGGAAGGAAAATGTGATAAATCATTATAGGAAAGGCGCGATAGATCGAACACACTACTTTTCAGATAAAAATAAAATTGTACATCATACCAAATATTAACATATGTTAGAAATGGAATAAATCAGTATTTAAATTCCTTTTATTAAATCACTGGTTTTGTGGTTGGTGTCAACCTTGGAGCTATGAGGAGGTGCCGTTACCAACCTCTTCCATGTTCAGCAAAGGAAGCTAGTTCTCCATATTAGTGGGTCCAAAACACGCCTATCAAACCAATACCTTCTGTTTCTACAGGCCTAACAATACGTAATTACCTGCTTCTGAGGTAGGAAAATGTAAATAAATAAGAATTCCTCCACAACCGACAACTCTTAGGTGTGGTGCAAAAGCTGGAAAATTTGTTGGAACTGCAATTTACCGCGAACGTACACACGATGAAGACGTTCTATCAAAATCTTCTTCTTGGAAATGAGTCGAACAAAACCTGTTGTAATTGCAAGGCTGCCAATTGCCTCTTCGTACAGCTCTAATCCACAATGATCTCCGCCCTGAATCTACATGAAATCTTTAAGAAAAAATTCACGAATAACTTACAAAGTTAGTAAATGTTCCAAATTACAAGGAATAGCTATTTACTTTGGGAAAGTAATTTGCGGTTTTCTTGTACGGTTTATACAGCCGTTAGCCACACAAGTAGCCATAACGAACTGTTACAAAAAGCTAACTATTTTTAGCTAACGCTTTTAAATATTAAAGACGATGCTAAACATCACAAGTGAACACGAGCATGGCTACAAGCCCCAGAGCACTCAAATGCACTTTGTCTATGCTACATGCTTTCTGGACTCACCAATATGGCGGAGGTGGCTTCAAGTTTGTGACGTCATGCCACCTCTCTATATTCATAGCTCCATGGTGTTAACAGAGCAGTGTTGCCAACATTTACCGAATAAAACAATTGGTAAGACATATTTATGAGTACATTCTACCGGATTGCTTGTTACGTGGCAGCTCGAGGTGAAGCTGAGTTAGGAATATTAGCACTTTTTATGTTCTAGTTTATTCACGTATATTTTGGTGCGCTACTTGCTAGAAACAGCAAGCTGATATGAGACCATAGTGCTAAGGCAAACTAAGGTATTTCTCAGATGAAAAAGCCTATGTCAATAAGCTTTCAATTAGTGCTTGCTAGAATGTACATCGTGAAGTAATAGAATTTACCTACATAATTGAGGATAGGTAATTATGTTTATTAATTCATCATTGTATTGATTTGGATTATTTATGTACAAAACACATGGAAATAAATCGTATTTAATCAAGTTTCACGACTGGAGACAAATCATCAGTAATGATTTTAGCAATAACATATATACAAAAAATTGATTACAAAAATGTGGGCGCGGGAGTTTTTCGTTTCTATATTGCAAATACTTATGTCAAGATGTTTTAAAAGAAATGCTCGGGTACGTATTTCTTCTTCATATTCTAAGAATATTTAAAGTTTCCACCTCTCCTAAATGCGTTCATTTGAGCTTGTCAGGTTGATCTACAATTGATAGTTTGATAGACTGACTCACAAGAGATCGCATACCATGTTAAGGCTTGGCTTCGAATCACCGCCTCGTGTGTTTAATGATGTCATTGTGTGCCTCCCACCGGGATATACTAGGTCTTGAGTCTCGATGGTGGAAGGATTTTCAGATTTTCAAGTCTAGACAGGTAGCAGGGTTGAGTTAATCGTAGTTGCCTGATTTCTCCAATCAGTACCAAGTTATGTCGAAGCAGTACCCTAACAAAGGCCCACATATTCTTTCCTCTCTCTTCACTGGTCTATCCTCATCCCTTATTTACACATACATACACACACGCATATACACACACACTTATATGCACTACACTAGCTCACATGCCACAAGTCCAGTCGGGAGCTTAGAGCTTGTCCCGACTGTGGTGATGTCTTACTCGTAGGAGATACCTAGACGGGGAAAACCCCTGCAATTCCGTGTGTAGGTTGGCAACAGATATTCAGCGAGAGAACACCGCCATCTTTCGTGTTAAAAATCCTCGATCCACGTGGGACTAGGGACCGTTGTAGTTGACGCATTCAAAACACGATATAATCAATCAAGTAGCTGCCAATAGTTTTTTAGAAGATAATTGATGTCACTGAATGAATTTTAGAGATTCACGTATTGAGATAACTTAACTTTGAAACAGAAAACCTAACTTCTGCGCTTAGAATGCAATAAGAAAGTTGACCGAAAGATGAAAGATATTTTTTTTTTTGGTTTGAAAATCCAAATGCTCGAGCTTGGTAGAGAATGGACGAGATGATGGTTTGTAAAATCAGAATATAGAGTTAAATATTTTCTTGTTGGAAAATTAAACGGCTACTCTCAAATTAAAACTCCTTCAAAACGAGAATTTTTTAGCTGTATCACTTTTGCTGTGCAGCGAAAATTTCTAATTCAAAACATTTTGAACGATTCAGTGTATCACTAATACCAACTCAAAAGTTGTACGAGTACAACACTATTCACCAACATATTTCACAATTGTTTCTTACTGACGTTTAAAAAAACATCTTATTAATAATCAAAATAATTACATTTCACATTGAATAGCAGAATCAACTGATTACATGCTCCAGTGATTTCAATTCAACTTTTGTCGTTTCACATGAAAGAATTCCTATACCAAAAACCTGTTGTTTTAGTTGCAATTGAAAATGAAAAAACGTACATTCACGTGTGAAGTATTTACATCTTTGAATTGATTTATTGGGGTACATAAAAAAGGATAGATTGTTGATAGGGATAACTTAATATTATCTACATTTCAACAGGTAAACATTTCTTAAACACACATCACTCCCTAATAATAATATTTTCATTTAGGCATACATTTCCACAAGTATACATTTTATACAAATTGTATAAAATTAAATGAAAAATTACTTACGGTACTAGGGAGACTTCAGACACTTTTATTAGGCCCTTTTCGAAGACAATTGTCATTTGAAAATCAAGTTCCATATTGTTTGACATTTCACAAACTTACTAAAAAAAAGCAACTACCCAAAGCACCAACTACAGTCGTTTTATACGTTTCAGCCTTCTATTCACAGTCCACACGAAACTTCTCAGCGAAAGAAAGTGTTTTCTAAAGAACACAGTAGCCAACTGCTGGGTTCTCAACTCCAACGTGAGCAGAGTATCGATAACTCGACGTGTCCATGGCAACCGGGTGCGACCCCCCCACTGCACCCGGAATACAAAAAGGAAAGCGGATCGGACTTAATTTAACAGACTGCGTGAGACCCAGCACTGCGAGCAATGTCCTCAGAATGTAACAAAGTTTTTTAGCCGAGTGATTTGGTTCCTTTCAGTATTTTTCAAAGGAACGCAAACCGATGACAAACGAAGCAAATGTTTAAACTTCTCTTTCTTCAGCGTCTAATATACACTTATTATTATTATTATTATTATTATTATTATTATTATTATTATTATTATTATTAACAGACAAAAATGAGAAATAGGTCGTAAAATTTGCTGTAATGGACAAATATGATTGATATTTCTTTAAAGCTTTCTTACTTTAATTTACCTAACTCTTATTTTGCTTGTGTCGTTGGTAAACGGCATGATAGCTCTCGCCAACCTCTGCGTTCCGATTAATTCAATTCTTGCGTTTTCTCTGTTCTCTTCTGGGTTGTGTACTACTTTCTTTTTGACCTTGTGACCATTTTTTCTGCATCCTTGGTTTCACAATTTGAATTTTGGGATTGTATGTGGTAAATAATTTTGACTCATGTGTCGACGAAGTAAAAACTTTAAATTTATATTAATTCAATTATAAATTCATATTCAATTAATAAGCAGTATTATGAACCACATCTATTTTAAATATTAATAGTGGACTCGTGACTGGCTTGGTATTAATGTTGAAGCACTTGGCTGCTCCTGTCTTATGTGACATTGTCAACACACTTTGCACACTGCTCTGCGAGACGTGAAGAAAACTAGTGCGTTTTCTAGAACATCGTCTGTGCAGAAAAGAAGTAAAAATGTAGCCTGCAATGGATTTTGAATGTGTACCACAGGGCGTACTGGGTGAAGTACGTTCATTCTCCACCCAGAATAGCTACGAGGTCGCCAACAGCAGGATGAGCTTTCCGTGGTCTGCCAGCACGTGTGTCTGCTAGTACGTGCGTGTTCTCGTGTGCGTGCATCGATCCCAGGTACAAGGGTCGCAATCAAACGGACAGCCCGGCCTCAGGGGGCGAAGAGGCCCTGGGCTGCAATGTGGTCAGACGGGCTCTCCAGCCTCTCCCATTCTGGTCACATCTTTCTCTCTCTTCTTCTCTCTCTCTCTCTCTCTCTCTTCCCCTCTCTCTTCCTCTTCCACTCATCTCTCTCTTCCTCTTTCTCTCTCCATCTTTCTCTCTCTATCTTCCTCTCTTTCTCTCTCCCTCTCTTTCTCTTTTCTCTTTTTCTCTCTTTGCTCACAAGATCTAGGCGCGTAGGACTCCCTGAAACTCTGCTTCAAAAATCTGTGTGCGGAAGACCATCGATGATTCTCTCCCCGCAATAAATCCCAACGAAACATAAGGGAGACCTCGGCACATACCAAGATCTTGCGCAGTAACACGTGAGACTATTTTCTGCAAAACAGTAAGATGTGCTTTTCCTTCCTTGTGTATGTAGTATAGAATAAAGTATTTTAATGTTGCAGCAAATTACTGAAAATCCGCTTGTAGATACCTGGCAACAAAACACATTTTTTCCTTTCTATATTATTTTTTTCCAACACGTAGTGTATGCGGAATTCATTTGTGAGTCTTTGATACCGATTTTTTTCGGCAAGCGTGTCCGTCTGTACACAATACTCGCGTTTATACGAAAGTCACTTCAAAATTTTTGAGAATGAGCAACAAAGAGTAATTTTCCACAGTTAGATGAAGTTTCAGTAAGAAGCTCGCGCAAGTTTGAACTCGTCGGACAATGCAATAACTCAGGAGAGCTATTCCTATTCATTTAGTTGAATGGGTGCTTCTGAAGAGAGCATTTCAGAACTATGCCTTTTCATGACTCAGGGGACCTGTTCCGGCAGGCTCACAAAAGCAACAACGATGAAAATGTTTTGAAAGTAGGACATGTGGCAAGGAAAAATTCTCGATGTACATGTGTTCAAATTCAGGCTGCTTAAAACATTAGAGCAGCATCAGTTGGACCCATCTTATAAGCAAAGCTTTCATGTCAGGAATCTCTGAAGCCGCTGGACCCCACACAACCTATCAAATGAGCCAAAAAGAGCGTTACAAAATGGGTGCATTGCAATGCTACCTTGCACACTATTAATTGACATTACTGCAGTGCTTCTGACCGGAAGTTCCTAGACTTTGAGTTCCGAGGGTAGCAGGATTTTTGTCAGTGTCTACATAGCTAGACCAAATTCAGTCGCTGTCTGGAAAAAATTCTAACGACTCACTACTATCTGTAGTAGTTTTCTGTGATTTCTCCGATCACCACAAGACGAATGCCGGGGCAGTATCCTAACAGACGGGCCACGGACTATGCCTGATCTGTCCTTTCTCTTTGTGGTCATATACTCCTCCCTAACTTATTTACACTTACACTTACAAGCACTACTCTGCCATAATTGAGAGACCAGTCGGGCGCTTAGAATTTGTCCCGGCTGGGGCTGTGACCCGCTGGTAGGAGATACCAGTTTGAGGAAAACTCTGCAGGCCGACTGTTATGTCGGCATTGGATCTCGTCCTGCAACGAGATATATCACCCCCAACTCTCGCGATAAAACATATACTACATTTAAGGACTAATGCCCTGAAGAATTGACGCGCCCGGACAAATACAGCACCTTTGGAGAGAGGAATGACGATGATATTGTAATAAGATCGTATGTTGTTGGCGTGTCTCAACACAAGTTTCTTATTTCCAACTAAAATTTAAAGTGTCGAATTTCATTGTGGCGGGCGACTACGTTGCAATAGGATCGGTACGTTGTTGGCATGTCTCAAGTTAAAATATCATATTACAAATTCATATTTCCAACTAAAGATCTAAGGCGTCGAATAAATTGTGCGGGTGACTGCCTTCCAAGCCTTCACTACTTAGCAACTGAAGAAGTTTTCATATTCAGAGAGGAAAAGTTTTATTTCATTCCCGAAAGTTTAAGACTCTTCTATTGTCAATACACATGATTACCACGTGTTCCAACACATGTGAAAATATTTATCTCCCTCTTAGGCGTATGCGCGCTTTCGCAGGCAATATGCATCTAATCCGCTACTATCATTTTAAATAGTTTATAAAACGTCTGAATTAATCCGCTGTTAAACAAATATAAATCTTTTTGCAGATACTTCGATTCGTTTATGCAAGCAACATCGATTCGTTTAGGTTTTGCGCGTAACAGTTCTATACTATGAGTCTCAACTGTTTCTCTCAATTCTCAGCATCACCAACTCTTCGTAACTATCGTACGTTAGGTATATCCTGCTTTTTAAATTGTATTTATGAAAAATAATGAAATATAATAAATCAATATTACACAAATTTCTTAGCTCTCGAGTAAAATGTCACCTCAGATGTTGAAGTGTCAGGATTCTTACAGTGCGGTTACTTGAGTGTACACTTTCAAACAAATAGTAATTTTCTTCACGGAATAAAACTTTTGTCGGATCAAGATCAATAAATGTTTTCATAAAGAATTTTTATTATTAAAGAGAATGGTTGGTCAAATTATCAGATCTTCACTTTTCTTCCATTTTGTCGATGGTTTCTAGCTATTCCTGTCCTATTGTAGAGATTATGTTTTTTATATAACCGCTTTAGAGATACTCGTGTGATATTGCCATGTTTGCTACAGGTATTTTGTTGTATTCAGATACCTGATTGTAAATATAACATTGTGTTGATCTGTATGACCAGTTCTTTTTTAAATTATTTACTTCCTTTGGTCTTCGATGGTAAAAGTCGGTCGTCGATGGTGTAATGGTTAGGGTATCGGTCTGTTGTACAGAAGTTGGCGGGTTCAAAAAGCCCAATCGATGCCGTGGATTTTTAAGGGAGAAAACATTCTTCATACTCCTTCCTTCGGAGGGGAATCAAAGCCAGCTGTTCCATGTTAGTAGATTTACTGCACGTAAAAGATCCTGAATCTTCAATGAAGCCTTGGAGTTAAATTCAAATTGCCTCCTTCGTCGCCCAAGTAATACATTCTATTTCCTCTAGTTGGTGAACGAAGCGTAGCGAAATTTGCGTGGCAAGACAGAAGAGCAGGCCTTATAACCTGAGTCTCGCCACTTGAAATAAAACATCAATTCAATTCAATTCCTATTCAGCAGATGCATTTTGAGATCCTTTTTTTAGGGAGTTGAATTGGGTGCAATATTATTAATTTACAGTTATTTCTCTTGATTTCTCTATCTAACTGAAAGTATCTAACTTTATTAGATAACAATTATAATTATTTGATTTTTTAGTTTTGGTTTTGAATGAGTTTTTAGTCTTAAGAGGCTCCGAATTGTATCAAAACTTTGAGGGTGGATGTTACGAAATGTTGGCAAATCAAAGGATATTCTATGTACCTGACCAACATGCCATGCACAATATACTATTTTCCAACAAGTAGTCGTGAAATGCAAACTAAATGAAAATTACAATAAATAATGAGACGTCATTGGTCTTTGTCGATCTCATAATTATAAAGACCACAGCGTACGGCAAAATTTCTCTCAGTATCTCCACACGAACTGCGAGTTGCGAGTCTAGTCGGATCCTCACCGATATGATTTCCAGACAGTCTATGTACCGTTTCCTCTAATTAGAGGGATGAACATGACGTTGATGACCTGTCAATGTTCGAAGCCTTTAATCCATGGCACTGCGAGAAACCAATACTGTTGGTTCTGTTAGTCACTGCAATCTTCTTATCGGGAAAGTTGTCTGTCATATTATGTTCCTGATCCAGCGGAATACCAATTTTCATGCAAATCTCAAGAAAATTGTTGAAGTACTCATGGTATTTTACTTTTTTTACGTAGAGAAAGTCTGTAATCTGCTGAAAACGGCTTTTTCACTGAAACATTTATATTGTAGGATCCTGCTGCAGAAAAATTTATTTTCTTCCAATATTGTACTACTTTCTCTAATACTCTACATCATAATCCACGTTTTGTGGGTCCTAGATACCGAAAAATTGGTTTTCGGCACAAAGTTTTTTCGTCTATTAGTACGTCCGCTTATTCTATCTTTCAATTTATTTACGAACAAGCTAGCGCATAATTGTCAGTAGTGTTTTCACGAAAATTGATACTCCACAATAATCGACCTGGTTGATGTCTCATCTAATTCTCGGATAATTACTTGTCATTATCGAAGCAATGAAAAAGAGTGTTTAAGTGTTGATTTATTTTGATTTTCATTTTCTCTTCTTAGATTTCTTTTAATGTTTCTGATCACTGAAATTTTGTTTAACAAATAAAACTTTATTCATGAAACACGTTTTCCATTTATTGTCAAGTACTCATACATTTTGAAAGTGAATGTTTATTATCAGAGCATTGTCATATTTATATCCTGTAATCGGAGTACGCAAACCAATTTACTTGCAATATGTGTATTTGCCAGGAGCAGTCTATTGTGGGCAGTAAATCGATGGAAACATAATAACGTAATTGTATATATTCAGCAAATGAACATGTGAAATTAAAATGTAGTAGTTCATTTCAAATTCGCTTCGCTTGAAAATTGATAGAAAAACGAGGTATTACAATCAAAACAGCAATGCCGCTAAAGCGTGGTCTCGAAACACTTGATTTATTTTTAGTTTTCTCTTCCAGTCAAGTAATAAAAGGGTACAAGGTCATTAGAAACGTTTTCATTAACCTTGTGTATAGCACTACGTACATAACATTAGTTGGTTGGTTTGTTGATTAGTGATTCTGAGCGCGTCAACAGCTTTGGTCATTATTCCCGTAAGTGTAGTGCATGCGGTTTCCTCGGGGATGGCGGTAGGCTGGGGCGAGACCTGGCGCGACCTACCAGGGGTTTCCCCCTAACCAGGACTCTCCCACCAGCGGGGCAACGCCCCAGCCGGGACAAGCTCTAAGCTCCCGGCCGGTCTCCCGACATGTTTGGTAGTGTAGTGTATGTTAGTATAAGTGTGTGTGTGTGTGTGTGTGTGTGTGTGTGTGTGTGTGTGTAAGGATAGGACAAGCAAGAGGAAGGGAAGATCGCGCGCGGTCCGGGGTTCTCCGGCATTTTAGTGTTGATCGGAGAAACCACGGATAACTACCGATCAGAGCAGCCGGTCGCTAGAATTTTCCTCCAGACACCGACTGAATTTGGCCCAGCTGAAGAGCTAAAGCCGAAAATCCTACTCGAACCTAGGACCTCCCGGTCAAAGGCACTGCAATGACATCAGTTGATGCACTGAGCTAACGCTTCCGGTTACATAACATTAACTGTAGGTACTATTAAAAAGATGAAAGATAACAAACTGAATAAAATTAAGTGCGTAAAAGTAAATTAGTTAAGATATATCTGTATAATTAATCACAAGAATTTATTCAAGCAAATAGTAATGCGTTCGAACTAGTTTATAGACCTTCAAAATAATGTACTATCACGAAAATGCGTTTCAAGCTTTGGTCACCTAAATCCGTCACTATCTTGTCGTGAATGTCGTCTGATGCTGTAATGTAAAAGAGAACTAGTGGAGCTTCAGTGACATATACTTTCTCGGGTTATTGATAACTTTTGAAATTTTCGAATTTAAAACGAAAATGAGTTGCAATTGTACCAATTGTTTTCAGCAACGTTTTGTCTATCGAGTAAAAAACACTAAAGAAAAAGACTTGGGGAAAACATTGTGAAGTACCTTATTTAATCACAAATTACGTGAAACTACTGATTTTAATAAAATGATCTTATTGTAAGATCGAATTTTAGAAACGATTTAATTAGAGAAAAAATGTCTATCATAAATATTGTACTTTTGCATTTCCTTTTGCAATTTTAGAAAATAAATAGTAAAGAAAAAATTGATCTGTTCCATTTTGAATTTGAAACGGAAAATTTGAACGGACTTACGAATTTGAAACAATTATTTTAATTTTTCGACTTTTTTGATGGCACTACCTTTTCAAAATGTTTGCATTAATATTTTTTCTCAGAAGCAAGTTAAAATAATGACGGAAGTTTCAATTTCGTGAAACACATTGAATATTGGTAAATTTCAATAGTTCATTTTTTTCCGGGGTCATTCTACGAGAAAACGAAATATGTTATTTTTCCCGTCATTTATTTTGCGCAAATCACTTCTTGATACCCTAAACCATTTGGAGGTATTTGTTGTTGCCAAATTTTGTGTCAGCGTATATATCTAAAAAAATAATTAGCCAGAGCTCTTTAGAACCGTATCATAGAAACACTTTTAACGCAGTGATAATACGAGATTGTATTCTAGATGTTCTTCCAGGAGATCAGGGAGTTTATAACGTGCTAAGTGACGAAGTTCTTGAGCAGAAGCTTAAAGGAAGGAGACATTAGCTGATTAACCGGCTATCACCAAGCCGAGAGAGTTGGGTACTTGTTCCATAGTGCTTTGAAGTACTCTTCCATATTAGATGAGCAATACATCACCAAAGTAATTAACGGGCGGCATGGGTGACGCAGTTTGCTGTTTACTGTACTCCAGGGAGATGTAGCACACCGGAGGTTACCTCCGCGCTCACGTCAATGAACTCAGCTCCCAACGAAAAAGAAAACAGTCACGTAATGCACTCTAGAGTATTAGCATACGAGGGCGGTGATAAAATTCAAATTGAATCGATTTTGAATAACTTAGGGTTCGCGCTGAAGAGGGATTCATGAGGAAATATTGCGAAAAGAAGATGAAGTTTGTGAATTTGTGACTTGTGTAGTAATGCGACAAAAGGTGAAATAAAGGGATTAGCATTCTAAGGTAATAATTCATTTGCGTTATTGAAAGTAAAGTCCCCGGCCCCGTTTTGAGGTGAAAAATATGATTTGGATCTAATATCTGTCATGTACATTCTACTTTGTCAATATTGAGAACCTTGCTTTGAAATGCAATGCTTAGAAAATGAGGATTGCTTAGAAAAACAATTATCGAAATAAATGTATTCATAATAACCACTATTTTTGAAAGCTTAATTTTTAAAATTAATTTGTCTTTAAAGAACATAAATGCATTATCAATATACACTCATTATATATAAAAGGAAAAAGTAAAATACTTTATGTGATTGTCAATAATAAATACTATTTAGTCATTATCTAATACTACATTTTAATAAAGAGTTTTGTAACCTAGAATAATATGCAAAACCAAACCACCCAAGAAAAGAATCCTTTTTGAAGTGAACTACTAAGAACAGTTTTATTCTACTTGAATTCCTTTTCAACACAGTAATATATTTTAAATTAGCTTCAAGTAATATGTTTGCATTCAAAGAGAAAATTCGGAAAGAGTAGGAAACTGACAACGTGACTTTAAAAAACATAGATATGAAAATCAGATTAAACAACTTAAAAGCTATTCAACAATCGCACTAACATTTTTATTCATCTTTCGATCGTTTCTCATCTAGTAACGTGAAATACATGTTTGTAACTTACTACAATTTGAAACAATGCCAAATTTTTCGCTTTCCGTAAATTAGAGGTAACATTTCTTGTGTGAAGGTGATTATTTGATCCGATGAAAAAGTAAATATGCCTTATTAAAACAGTAAGGGAATTTGAAACAGAAACATCGGAAAGATATGTAACTCATATAACATAGTGGTGACTAATATTTTGAAGCCGGATGATTTTTTAAAGAATCTTTGATAACAAACTGAAGTTGATGTTCTTTCATATAAACGAAGGAAGAGCTGAGGGCAAGAGAAATGTAAGTCCAAAATCCCTCTTGGGAAATGGAGTTTGAAGGAACGTAATAAGATTAAGGAAACTTTTCAGTCGAAGACTTTTGCTCTTCCAAGAGTTAGAAAATCAAAAGGAAATATTCCAAGATACTTTTTTCCTGGAGGCAATAGATATCAAGAAAATTTACGGTGAATTTTAAAGGATTTTACAGATAATAATTATACTTATTGTTTTAAAAATGTAAAAAATTGGAACTGTAAAACAATATGAAATTGTTATGAAATTAATTTCTGTAAAATGAAAACATTTGTGTATACTTTACTGCTTTATATTATTGTTCATTTAGTAAATAAAAAACTCTTTTCTTCTAAAAGAAGTTGTTTGAAGTTAGTTCCTTATCTATACCTACATTTTACGAACGTTCTATATATTTCTAACATAGTTACTAGAACACAAATGTTCTAATAACACATGCAAGGTTTTCTATGATCATAAAATTTTCGGTTACCCTAATCCATCATTTTGCGCTGATTTCAGATATAATTTTAGGTTTTTATATCAATACAGTTTTTGCCAATCGTGTAAGCTTATTTTCCAGTGAAAGTAAATTTTCAAAAAGGATAACTTTATTGAAAGAAAAACTGAAAAGCTCACAAACACGTACTGTATGCCCACGTATTGCAATGTGTTGAAAGTCTAAGCCTGTGAAACAATGGTATGAAAAATTAATGAATTTTATGATTGCAATGGTTTGAGGGAGTCACAAAATCATTACGCTATTGTCAATCTTGTATTGTTATTGTTCAAGATTATAACACAAAAGGAAAGTAACACTATATCCTAACAGTCCTTTTGCCTTACGACCAATTCCGCATTGCGAATATCTTTCTGTCTCTCCCCTCTCTTTCTCTCTCTCCCCTCTCTTTCTCTCTCTCTTTCCCTCTTTTCTCTCTCTTTCCCTCTTTTTCTCTCTCTTTCCCTCTTTCTCTCTCTCTTTCCCTCTTTTCTCTCTCTTTTCCCTCTTTTCTCTCTCTCTTTCCCTCTTTTCTCTCTCTTTTTCCCTCTTTTCTCTCTCTCATTTACTCTTATCTCTCTCTTTCCCTCTTTTCTCTCTTTCCCTCTTTTCCCTCTCTCTTTCCCTCTTTTCTCCCTCTCTCTCTTTCCCTCTTTTCTCTCTCTCTTTCCCTCTTTTCTCTCTCTTTCCTCTTTTCTCTCCCTCTTTTCTCTCTCTTTCCCTCTTTTCTCTCTTTCCTCTTTTTCCTCTTTCTTTTTTTCTCTTTTTTCTCTCTCTTTATCTTTTCTTCGATATTTCTCTCTCTGTCTATCTTCTCTCTCTCATTTTCTCTCTATCTTTCTCTCTCTATCCATTGTTCTCTCTATCTTTATCTCTCCCTGTTCTAATTCCACCTACCATCCTTGAAGATGCGCCATAAGTTATGGAGAGCAGCCAGCAAATGAAATCAATAATGCTATTGTTATGACAAGCTGAAAAAATATATGTACCAAATTATTCATCAAATAATTTAATAATTTTAACTCGTGATTTGAATCTTATAAATGATGCCGCTGAATTGTTTGCGTCAAGACTAAAAACAAAAAATCTTCTATTACGTGTTCACTTGGATCACCGAAAAGGAATTAATAAAATTATTTAAAGATAAAGGCAGCGTTGCTTTTGCTGTGATATTGTGGGTTTCATGAATTTCCATAATGTCACTTTTGATGCAAGTTGTTGACGTTATTATAGTCGTCAACACGTAGCACAAATGTGTACTTTTACATAATGAAATTTGTTTGACTCAATACCTGTTGCTCATTCAGTACACCTTAAGGAATCTAATGAAATATCTCAAAGCTTCGCTGAAACTCGTGAAACTATGAAACACCTTCTTAGAGAATTTGTGAGGATTTGAAAGTAGTGGAAATGTTGCATGTTCAACAAACCGGCTACAAATTCCAAAGTCCATTTGTGAATGAGACAGCCCAGCCAAATACCAGCAGTGGAAGATAACAGACTGGCCAAAAATAATTACATTCCAACACGATTCAAATAACGTAACATAATCAAAGAAGTAGTTGACACCAAGCTACTCATCCCATCATATCACGCATGGTTCAATGAAACACCTATAGTACTTTCAAAAGATGATGACTACTTCCAGTATTTGATAACTGGATATCCGGAATTATCTGATGAAAAAACTAAATAAGGAATCATTGTGAGCTCACAGATCAGAAATTTAATGAAAGACGATTTTTGAAAGTCCAATGAAGAGTGGAGAAAGGTCTTGGGTTTTGTATAAACAAGTTGCGGCTAAGTTTTTGGGAGAAAACAAAGATCGAAACTACAAAACCATTATTAAAATGCTGTTGCAGATTTTCACGAAACTACCCTACCCCTGCAAGAAATCCCGCATGTTAAGCCCTACCCTTATTTTTTCCTAGGGTATCGTGAAACTGAAACATGTAAACATACTGTCCGTTTCCATCGTAGTTTCTTCTACAATTACACAAACAGAATTGAAATGATTGAAGGCGTTGTCATTGTTAACAATACTATAATATTGTTGACAATGACGACGCCTTCAATCATTTCAATTATGTAAATATCAACTACAACTCACAACTAAACCAATATACACAAACAGAACTTGTATACCACGGCAAAAAGTTATATGAATGTTTGCACTGCACACATTAAAAACAATCTTCACTGGTATCAAGCAACTATGAATAGGACTTCTAGTTGTTGCAGCGACAGCAAATCTTGAATTAATAATTATGCAAATAAACCTCGTCAGTCTGCGCAAACCACGGTGTATACAGAAAGCGTAAATAGTATAAGACAGAGGAATTAAGACTTCTAACGTGACGTCACAAGGATGATAATCAGCACCAAGGATTGAAATACAGGAAATGGATAGAATGTTTAAGAATATTTTAACCTTAAGATTACAATATGAGAAACGTTTCTTTGAGGTCTTCGGCCATAAAATTTTCGTTTTTAGTGTCCTACAACTCTTCGTGTTGGAGTTATTAAACGATATAGCTGACCAAGTATTGCAGAATGCATTTGACATGAATATTTTAATGCGCTTTCTAAACCAATCCTTCATATTGTTAAAGTCAAAGTGCAAATCGTCACGCCTCCGTGAAATTCTCTTTCTTTAGAGACCTCTTTTATAATGATCGCTTTCACGTGAGAACCGCAAAAGGTTCTCACCTGCAAAGGTTCTCACTACTGAAATAATATAGGAGATTGGGATTGTGATGCAACAGAGTGAAAAACTTCATTTTCTACATTCTAGTATTACTTTTTACCTGCGAACTTTGCCGATATCGATTAAGACAAGGAGAACATTTCTATCAGTATATCAAAAACATTGAAAAGATATATCAGGGGAAGTGGAATACAAACATAATGTCTGTTTATTGTTTTATTTAAATTTTTATTGATGCATAATAATTAGTATTTTATGTAAATAAATAACATTTTCCATTCTAATGCAATACATTTGAAATTTATACAAGGTTACCAAATTACTAATTCATATTTTAATTGAAAAAAGTAACTGTTAACAACGAAAAGCAGTATTATACTGAATAGTAAACGTGATGTTCACATAAATGTTCTTATGACCAGAATTCTCTCAATCAACACTAGTCTTCATATTAGCAGGATGAAGGGTCAAATTTACGCTTTCATTAGCGCTATTAAAAAGAGGAAAAGGGAATTCATATTGTAACGTCTTATTACTAGGGCCGGATTTTATTGAAATGTCATTTTTTTCTTCTCACTTTAGAACAATGCTGTTTGGTACAGAAATTCATTTTATGTTATTACAAAAGGAAGTGACACATTTGTATAGGTCATTATTTTGCATTTTTTGTGGATTTCGACTCAAAAGTCATTTTTTACCTTTTCCGTCATTTTTAATGTACTTGCTTCAAATAATGTTTCGAGATGGGACAACTGTTCTTCACAGATTTACTCAATACTAAACTATTCGATTTGTTTGCTCAGAAATGGTTTTGACAGCCGTTGTATGTAATTTCTGTGACGTATATCAGCACCATAGCCGGTTAGACCCATTTTGGGACAACTAAAGACAGAGATTTCCCGGTAACGAACAGTCCAAAACAAAAGTTTGCAAGCTGAGTTTACTCGAACGAATGGAAGGGGCTTCAATTATATCAGTAACGTAACCAGCAGCTTGCGTGTTCATCTGAACTGGTTTTGATAAGATTTTTTACGAATTTTTCTTTGGTTTCAGGCATTTTAGCATTTTAAGAGCATTTATTGATATTTTGGGATGTTTAGGTCATCAAAATGCGCCCCTACTTATTACAGTACTACCGATTGGCTATCGAACTCAAAATTTTTTCCTGACGCAAAATTTAAATACATAAATGCCTCACTGAGAAGGTGCTCATAGTGCAAGTGTAGATTTGTTGTAGTAAAGAGCAATTGGAAGTGCAGGTTAAAACAATACTATTCCCTATAAATAAAATTCTCTTGAAAGTAAGGGAGGTTTATTAACCGGAGCGAAATCGGATGCGGGAAGAACGTTGCGAGAGGCTTCTAACCTTCTCTTTTGATTGACTGATTGATTGATTGATTGATTAATGATTCTGGGCGCGTCAACTGCTAACTTCGTTACTCTCCTAAGCATTCTTTATCGCGGGAGTTGGCGCCGATTTACCTGACGGCTTGCCGGGTTTTTCCCCAAACAAGATATTTCTCACCAGCGGGGCACACACCCAGCTGGAAGAAGTTCTATGCTCCCGACTGGGGAATGTGACAGGGTAGTGCACGTGAATATTTGTGTGTGTAAGGGGAGAAAATATGACAAGGAAGAGGAAGGAAAGATCGCGCACGGTTCTTGGTCCGTTTGTTAGGATATGTTTAGCTGTATGGTGGATAATTCTAGTGGCTGACTTCTTTGATCGGTAGCTTTCCGTGGTTTCTTCTATCAATTCCAGGAGAATGCTGGAGGCGATAAATACATTCCCTACACTTACGAGTATAGTGACCTTAGTAGGTGACGCGCCCGGAATCATTAATTAATCAAGCATCCTAAAATAAATATCAAATCATTTTGTAGGACATCAAATGTTTGGTTTTTTTTGCACAAGTTCGCAGATACTGAAACAGGATATTGAACATGCCTGAATTTTAAATATATCATTAAGGGTAAGTTTATATGGGAATCACATTTTATGCCTGAAATTTGTAGAAAAATTACATATGCATCACATATCATTCTTTAGATAGTAAAAGTGTTAATTCTGTTTTCGTCATAGAGCTTGTCATTCTAGTTCATACACAGTGTTCAGTTACTACATTCAAAGTGGGGAAGAACAATGGTCTGCGCTATTCGTAGCACCACTAGATTTTTATTCGTAAAAACTTACAAGAACATGCTCTTAGGATCCTTCTAATAGGCGTGGGGCCAACCATGATTTATATCGCTCCAATGATTTCGATACTTGGCACTTCTCGGTTGCTTTACATGGCTTCGCCTTCTTTGCTGTACTCGTACGGAAAAATCTATTTTTCAGTGCGCGTACTGCAAAGTAACGCTTTTCAATCAACACTTTGAAAGTTTTTCTTAAATCGGTAATTATTACATACAAATTAGAGGACTTGATGCTAAGTGGCTAGGCCGAAGGCCTTTAAGCCATTACAATACGTACATTCTACCGCGTTCTAACCTTTCGTATTCTGGTATTCACCCCAATTGGTCTCTCCATCGCATCAATGCCGCGGAGAAGAGACCATAAGGTACGGCTGAGAAAAAAAACCCTCAAGGGGGAAAAATCTGCCGTCAGAAGCCGAGTACATGCTAATCTATCCGATTTTTGTAACATTGAAAGTTAGTCGCAGTGCCCATGCACGAGTGCGGGAAATGGTATTTCGAGTTTTATCCTTGCGCTGCGTGCGCGGGCGATATTTGGATCGCCTTTAAAAAGTTTTGCATGAAAATCTGCCAAGAATCAGTCAGCGAGAAAGCAAAAACCTGGTATTTCTTGGGAACATTTTTACTCATCAGATAGTCAACCTACGGTTTTTCATATTTCGTTGAAGAATGAACGACTTGAAAGAGCGGTTATATTATTTTTGCACGGCGTTGTAAGAAGTTGCTCAGAAGTCTACAGCATAAAAAAATCGTAAACATTTTGATATATTACGATATTTCATTCACATCTTACTTTTATTTCTTCAATATATTTTCGTTTTTGAATTGTTATTAATATTTCTAAGAAGCTGAGACAACTGCAGATGTGCCACAACGAGGCTTGTGAGCCACATGCGGCTCTTGAGTCTTCGTTCGGTTCTTGACACCGAGCTGAGAGTAAAAAATAACTTACGTTATTGTTTTCAACGGTCTTAGTACCACGAAATTCCGTCAGAGAGCGCTGTAGATCAGTGGTGCGAGATGGAAGTGAAGTTTCTGTTAGCGCGTTGACGCGAGTGTGTGGAGTCACTGTTTGAGGTGAAGCATGATAAGTCGGTGGTGATCGCTTGTAAACATCGCAGCTCTTCGTCTGCATTTGTAAAGAGAACGGATAATAGTAGCGAATGCCGATATATTTTTTGTGCAGTTGTGTAGTGTGCAGTTCGAGTTCTGTTGTGATCTGGTATGTGAACAATTACGAAGCTGACTAAGAAGCGTATATTTGAAGAGCATCGAGCTTTTAATACAAATTGGGAGGAAGAATTGGTTTATTTTAGAATGAAACGGTAAATAATTGTGTCTTTTCTGTCAAATAACTTTGCCACAGTTTAAAGTCGGTAATATAAAACGCCATCACAACACTAACAACAGTGGCTTCAATAAAGAATTTCCTGTTGTCTTTCTGTTAAGGAAAACCAAAGAGAAAACACAAAAGGAAAAACTTCATGGTAAGGATAGGGTTATGTCAACTTTTACCAAGAACGAAGATTTGACAACTAGAGCTACCTTCATCTTGACTTTTAATATTTTAAAAGCAAAAAAGCCTTACGCAGAGGGTGTTTATTAAAACGAACATGGCACAAGTTATTCATTTTAGAACCCCAAAATAAGAAATTGCAGAATCTAATTAACGAAATGTTCGCTGCTAGACACACAATAGAGAGGTGAGTTTCTGTTATTTGTGAGGATATTTTAAATAATTTACAAAAATATAAGCGAGTGCTCAGCAGTAAGTCTGGCTCTGGAAGAGTCTTCTGATATTAAAGATAAATCATATCCAGTCACACTTGGGAAGTACGTGTCAAAGTGTCGTACGGGTCGTAAATATATTTAGAAAGGAAACTACTGATCAGAGCAGCCGGCCGCTAGAATTCTCTCCAGACAGCGACTGAATTCGACCTAGCTGAAAACCTAGTGTCGAAAATCCTGCCGCCGTCAGGACTGAACCTAGGACCTCCCGGTCAGAGGCGCTGCAGTGATATCAGTTGATGCACTGAGCTACCGCTCCCAGTTTGCTGATTGAAAATACTTATGTAGTTTTATGTAGTGTACTACAGCGGAACAGTTACAAATAATGGAAGCAAGTATTTGTCTTTGTAGCGCTACTAGTTTTTCTTATGTCATTACGAAAATGGTACTTCAAACGAATATTGAACTACACACAGCATATAACACAAATATATTCTTTTGGCTATAAACCGCAACAATAGCCTTGGTTTAAAAACTCGAATCGCGTTATTTGCTGTTTATTACCTCATCCCTTCAGTGTCTCGGCTTCACTTGCGCCTGTTGCAGTGAGTACGGGTGGCCTTTCGGGTCAAATGGCGCGGGAAACAGCGCGTGAAATTAAATGGACCGTCTATTAACGCCCGGTTTCCTGGAAGCCCTCTCAAATTAAATCGCGCTCAGAACTTTCGCGATCCCTGCTGTAATACGAGAGAACGCGCATTTCCCTGACATGTTCCGACCTTATGAGCTGGGGGTCACTCAGCCAGGAATGGGAATCCTGTACTCCGTTTGTGCGAACTCTTCATTACGACACCAACGTACACAACAATCCATATTTATTGAATCCCTTTCCTGTGTAAATGTTCGTAAAAAATTCCTTTTTACTTTCTCGCACTGATTTCGTAAGAAGTGAATTCATTGATTTTTTCGCTTCCGGGCGCGTCAACTGCTTTGGTCATTAGTCCCGTTAGTGTAGTGCATGTGCTTTTTTGCTGAAGATGGCGGTGATCTTCCCCCGGTGGATGGCGAGATCCGGCGCCGACCTACCGTCGGCTAGTGGGGTTTCCCCCTAACCAGGACTCTCCCACCAGCGAGGCACCGCCCCAGCCGGGACAAGCTCTAAGCTCCCAATCGATCTCCCGGAATATGTAGTAGTGTAGTGCATGTTAGTGTAAGTAAGTGTGTAAGGGGAGAGGATAGGACAAGGAAGAGGAAGGACAGATCGCGCGCGGTCCGTGCCCGTTTAGAAACCACGAAAACTACCGATCAGGCAGCCGGTCACTAGAATTCTCCTCCAGGCAGCGACTGAATTCGACCTAGCTGAAAAGCTAGTGTCGAAAATCCTGCCGCCGTCAGGACTCGAACCTAGGACCTCCCGGTCAGAGGCGCTGCAGTGACATCAGTTGATGCACTGAGCTACCGCTACCGGTACCAGAACCGTAAATCCTGTACTCCGTTTCTGCGAACTCCTCATTACGGGCCGTTCAACGACACTAGTATACAAAACAATCCGTATTTATTGAATCCCTTTCCTGTGTAAATGTTGATAAAAAAAATTCTTTTTTACTTTGTCGCACTGATTTCGTAACAAGTGAAAGAATTGTAATCGTACGACCGAAAACGCTAAATTTTTGACAGAAACTTTATTGCCGGGCCCTCGCAACAAAATCGTGAATAAGTATTGTTCCTATGCATAGTAAATTACTTCCTCTAATCGGAAATATAAGGGCAGAGGCGTTGGTGCGGACTATCTTCTGTGGTGCTGTTTGTTTTCAGGTGCTGAGGAGGCCAAACACTGGAAGGAGATTGTCTGACGCCCGCGCCAAATAAATAAATAGTTTAAAAACAAAATAGGATAGATTAGCATGTACTCGGTTTCTGACGGCAGGTTTTCCCCTTCAGGGTTTTTCTCAGCCATACCTTATGGTCTCTTTTCCGCGGCATTGATGCTATGGACTTGGGGTCAATACCAGAATACGAAAGTTTAGAACGCGGTAGAGTGTAGGTATTGTAATGGCTTAAAAGGCCTTCGGCCTAGCTACATTACTTTCTCTAACACGTTGTATAGTCAGAATCCATGTTTTGTGAGAATTTGTATGTAATAATTACCTATTAAATAAATAAATAACTTTCTCTAACATGTTGTATAGTCAGAATCCATGTTTTGTGAGTCCCTGATAGGGAAAAATAGATCGTTGCAAAATGTCTGTCTCTCTGGCCGTGTGCCGCGAAAGCTAGCGCCAAAAGTGACTGGCTTATTTTTCCCAAAATTTATTCCGCGATCTATTTATTGGAACTAAAAATCTCTAACTTCAAATGATATTTTATTTTTCGGGATACTGTACAGGAAGTCTTCCAACGTTTTCAAAATTTTCTCAAAAACAGCTCACATTTTTTATTAAACTGTCCTCAGATATGGTAAAGAACGCTTAAGAGACTGATTTTCACTGTAATTCTTTATTTGCCGAAAAGTTATTTTCAGCGTCTCCACAACTACAATATTGAGGGTAAAGATTTATTTTTGAATTAATGTCTTTAAAGAAATCTCGAAATAAGTCTGTACATTTTTTAATAAAAGAGTTTTTAATTAAATTGTAATTTAAATTTTTTAAACAATATTTTCTTAAAAATGCTCAAATATTTCCTTTAAATTTTGGTATTTATCGGTACACACAGTACAAAATATATTGCCAGTTTCATTTCCTGTGAAACTGTATTTTTGAAAATTGCATATTGAGAAACAACGCGATAAATTATGTAGCATATTACCGGTTGTTTGTTAATTTGATTCATTAATTACTAAGTTCATTAGTATCTATGCCAATAGTGAAATAGTAATTATTATACTAATGTATGACTATTCAAATTATTTTCATTTAGCTTCAGATGACCCGAATAAATCTTGCAAACTTTTACGGCATGTGAAAGGATCAAAGATAATCTCATTTTGTCAATGAACATAGAGAGTTATGTCAAGCAACAAAGTTGCATATACAGCATTTTTCCCCTGATCAGTAGGCATTATGCATTGCTGTTTAGCAGGTATTGTTCAGGCGCAAGGACATTTCGTGTATCGTTAGATACAAACCCGATCAACGAGGTCTGACAGTGAACAGAGAAATCAAGACATAACAGCGCGGCTCAAATGCAGGTCATTAACAGTGGTGCCACCGTGCGCGCGTTTCAATTGCAGCCGATTGCGGTGAAATGGTATTATTGTGTAAACACAATTGTATATGATACACATTACTGATACCTGTGGTAGATGATCTACTTACTAATCCTCTTAAATTTAAAACAGAACAGTAACGAAAACTACTACTAGTGTATCATGGGCTATAAATTAGCAAGTTGTGTCCAAGACATTGGACTGTCAGTAAACAGAAGTATCACTCAATCGTCCATCGATTAGCGAAAAAAATTAACTCTAGAACTGCACACTTGTGCACTCCATCAACATTTCAAATTCACACCGAGTGGGAATTAATGATGACAGACGCACAACGCTTTAAGTAAATTTAAATTATACCGTTTGCTTGCCTTCATGTTAAAACAGTCCTAGTTGGTGCCAACACTTCACCGAAAATAGAAGTTAATTCGACGGTGGTGCAACTAGAGTCTAATGGAACCCAGTGTTTAGTTCCTGTTTGTTTCGCACAAATAATAAAATTGAAGTACTTTTCTTTTTATTATCCTTATCCGATGTGGCAATGGAAATTCACAACATTTTTGTTTCATCTAATTATAGTGTGGTGATTTTAAAGTGTACTCGTAATCAGACTGTCAAAATCCGAAAAAAATATTAGAAGTTAAAAAATATGTTAAATTTTACTTTTATTTTTTGTTTTTTCTTGTTTTCACGCTTTCTTAAATAAAAATAAAATACGATAACGCATTTTTCATTCATACATATTTTTCTTAATTGTAATAATAAAATTTTGTGGGGTCCGTGAGACTCCAGTGTCCAATGTAACGAAAAGTAAGTGTGCAGTTGCAGGGATAAAATATTTATCATCAAATTGTGATGAAATGTGTTTCACACTGAATAAACTTAAATACGATATTTTAATTTCAGGTATTCGTGAAGTTTCTCAATAAATTAATCAATGAAAATATTATTTGGGATTCATGTCGAGCACTGTTGCTGAAAACTCCAAAACTGCACAAAACGGAAGCAAAAATGATTTCCAGTTAATCTTAAAGATTTCCTTCCGCTCTTATCACCGTGCTTGTATAAGTAGGATCGGGATAAAGCAGGATAAAGGATTCGTAAAGCTTCGTTCCATAACATTAAGATTGTACTTAACTTCAGCTTATTTCGTGTGATGCTAATTTCACAAATTAAAATGTCTGAACTTAAGTAAACCACGCGATATTAGGATGTATATTCAGTAAATCGTAATTTTTTTTACTTTCCTACGTAAATCCAACGTTCATTGTTCACGAACATCCCATTACTAAAATATATTTGTTCCGTAAAACGTGTAATGTTTCTTTTAACTTCGTAATTGTGTAACTAATCAAGCATGCACAAAATTACAACGAAATTCCTATAAAGAACTTGAATATTGTAAATATATGAAAATTTGATTCAACTGAAGCAATTTTCCTTAAGCGTCTAAGGAAACATCCTCTTCAAAATCCCTCACTGGCCTCAAATCCCAGGTATCTGTGAATGGCGTGCCACAGTGCCTTAGGAGTGTGGTGCAACCTTTTTCTGTGCACGAGACCGCGAGTTGGCTATTCCCAAAGCAGGCGGAGGTAAACACAAATAAAAGAGGTCTCCTATACACGGTGAACAGCCCAGAAACCAGACTTTCTTTAGGTTCTTCTAGCATTCATGTCTAAAGTTACGGTGACCTTTTTACATAAAATTTCTCAAAAAACTGTATTAACATTTCAACACAATTTCATCACATAAGAAATGCCTAGTTTTAATTAAATCAGTGTATTCATTATCGTATGACTTGATTGCAGGGAGACTACAGAACCGGTTATTTCACATGTTTACTCGTACCTTCTGGTACGACCACGAATGTAATGCGAGAAGTGACAAGTGAAAAGATGGTAATAGATAATGTCATAAACATTTGTTTTCAAAACAAAATTAATTTTTACATGACAGTAATATGACATTTGTCTTGGCGGGAATCCCACCCTTATATGCTCTCTTCATACAAATATACCGCCATTCTTTTTTGCAAAAATGGTGCTGAGATTTGTACAAAACATCACAAAGCATTCTGTAAGCATACAAAATTATTGTGACCGTTTGCATGATTTTCTTATTCACTTTTTTAACAAAACCATCACTGGCAACAATGACCGCCCACTCCATGCCTAGTAGCGAATCCATTATTAAATTGTAGAAAATACTTTTTCGTCATTACAGTACTCATTACATATTCACCATAAATCTCTACATGTTGGGGAAGAATTTCAGCTGGCTTCACATTCTGTATTTAAAAACAGATGTTGGTGACTGTCTTCACTGATGGCTTCTTCCTACGAAGCGAGCACAGAACAGTTGGTTGTCCGCTATGTCAAAGGTCTGAACACTGGCAACAACTATATAGAAAAATAATTTAAAAAATGCTCTTTCATCTACAAATAAATGTTTTGTAAAATCAACTTTTTTTTCAAAACGTTACATGCCTTGTAAAATATAATATGATATTGTAATACTTGCGAAGTTGTAAAACGTTTAATGCTATGCCATACGAGAGTATTTTATTTTTTGTGTTTGAGCAGTGCTTGTGCTAGTTTTTGGAAGGTTCCTTTCGATACTAGTTTTGCTACTGGAGGCCACTAGTTTATTTTTAAATTGGATGGATAGAAATACCAATTTTCTCATAAAGACATCCATTCTTATATGTTATTGAGTAGGTTAATTAAAAGGTGGTTCACGTGCTCATACAAACTCTTGTGATATATTTGGTTTCCCTTCGTGATGAGGACATTCAGTGGAATTATCTCGAGGTCTTGTTTGTCACGAACCATGGGGACTTCTTATAGTTTTAGTTTCGAATCTTGAAAGGATTTCCATATTTGATTTGCTGTCGGAATCCCATAAGCTTTTGGAGTAAGTTTTCAGTTGTTCAAAATTGCATTGAAAAATTTAAATTTTATAATTTCGGTTTAATTTTTTTTTTTTTTGTGACCTATTAATTTTGATTAATTATGAGTTTTTCAAGTTATTCTTGCATCTAAACGCTTTGCATCGCTTGCATCTAAACGCATCTAAACCGGTTTGTATTGCTTTTTCTACCTCGTGCGTATTGAAAAATTTAACAGGATGCAATAATTGTAGTGGCGTTCACCACTCCAAATTCAACACTTCGTCTTCTTTTTTTTTGTCATTTTTGTTTTACTACATTCCCCTTCCTCAATGTTTTAATATGAGCAGATGTAAATTTGCAGAAGAACAAGTAGAAAAAAAACTAATGGATAATGTCAGTAATTATTGTTGATGTAATCAAAGGTACTAGTATGTGCTGTATTTTAAACAGATTACCGTATTCTACATGTACACCTATGTGACTCAAAAATTACGATGTAAATTAATATCAAAATATTGAATCTTCGAACAAAAGATATTTAAGTGTACCTACAATTTAAAAACTTGGCTCTGGAAATAATTCAAGCTATTTAGAGAAAATACTTAACAACTTTACGCTTCAAAGGAAACCTAAATTTTAGAAACACTACTACACCGAAAAAGCCAGTCCGTACTAATAAACTTCAAATATATACCTGTTACAAAATTAAATTAGTAAACTCATTGAAGACGTATTCCCTTTGCAAGATGATACCAACATTGGATAAACAGAGATTAATCTCGTAGCGTCATAAAAAGACTACAATTTGTAACAGTGTTGTATTTTTATTCCTCATTCCCCAAAACAATTAGATCAACGTTTAAGTAATTAGTTAATTGGCAAAAAATTCAAAATTTTAATTAACAAAATTAGATAATCTACTCCCCAACACATTGCTGTCGAGTTTGTTTTCTACGCTAAAATGAAGGTAAAATTATTAAACCGCAATTTCATTGTGAAATAATAAGCAATCATTTAGTAATTAAAGGTTCAGAAGAGCGGTTTTGTGTACATTTTATGGGCGTTATGATGTTATTTTCCGTATTACTTTATTATCAAAAAGGGAAGGATGCTGCTACATAACAGAGGTACACTTCCTGTCATATGATTTTAGTATGCAAAATCACATCATTTACCATCACGCAAATCTTGAATTAGTAACAAGCGCAATTGAGGACAAGTTCATTTAAGATTTAATTCACGACCTCATATTTCCAAGCAATAATTACGAGAGAACATTTTGAAAAATTGGTTTTGAAAAAAAGCAATAATCAGAGAATTACTAATGACTATCCTAGAGAAACTAATTTCTAAACTGATAATGAGAGATAGGGATTAACTTCTAAACAGAATTCACTTCTAAACGCTCGTACAGAAACACAAATATTTGAACAGTTTATTTTGTTTTAAGTAAAGAGGTATTTATAAATGAATCATGTTGTAACTACTCAACAGCAGCTGTAGTAAGAAGTACTCGTGACGCTTTAAAACGCAACCAATAGGAAGGCAAGGCAGTTCCTATCATAATATACCCCTCAAGACAGAAATGTGTAACAAGGGGAGTCTCACCGAAAGTGTAAACCAGTGCGCTACAGTTTTATTGACTGATTGATTTTTTCGTGTTTCCGGGCGCGTCAACTGCTTTGGTCATTAGTCCCGTGAGAGTAGTGCATATTTTTTTTCGGGAGATGGCGGTGATCTTCCCCGCTGGATGGCGAGATCCGGCGCCGACCTACCGTCAGCTAGTGGTGTTTCCCCCTAACCAGGACTCTCCCACCAGCGGAGCACCGCCCCAGCCGGGTCAAGCTCTAAGCTCCCGACCGATCTCCCGAAATATGCGGTAGTGTAGTGCATGTTAGTGTAAGTGAGGGTGTAAGGGGAGAGGATTGGACAAGGAAGAGAAAGGAGAGATCGCGCGCGGTCCGTGGTCCGTTTGGTAGAGTACTGCTCCGGCATTCGCCTGGTGTTGATCGGAGAAACCACGGAAAACTACCGATCGGAGCAGCCGGCCGCTAGAAATCTCCTCCAGGCAGCGACTGAATTCGACCTAGTTGAAGAGCTAGTGTCGAAAATCCTGCCACAGTGGGGAGTGGGAACCTAGGACCTCCCGGTCAGAGGCGCTGCAGTGACATCAGTCGATGCACTGAGTACCGCTCCCGGTTTCAGTTTTATGTGTATAAATATTCATACAAGTATCTTTCAGGTACTGTTTTTCTTGATATTAATGCTTTACTTCTAACATTCTTAATGTAATCTAGTGAGTGACTGAGCCTATTTTTCGTTTACTTATTGTAATGAAATTATAAATATTATACAAAATGGGACATAAAATAAACTAGAAGTGCTGATGAATTGAATAAAGTTTCTAGGTGTAATCTAGTTAATCTAATTTCTAAGCTCTTAACATCAAATCTAGCTATTGGACTTTTCTCTACCTATCGGCGCCAAGAAGACATTTTTTCACATTTTATCAATTATCAGTTCTCTATTTGTAGGATAGAAATATGTCTTTAAAAATATTACAGAAAGGTAAAATAAAGTTTTTCATATAAATTTTCATTGAAAAATTTGGAGCCGATCTTCAGAAAATATCGTTTAAGGGTTTTTGAAAATACACAATTTTCAGCTCGGTTTCACAAAACAAGTTAGAGTTTACCAAGTTCGTGGATATAACAGTTCGATAGCCGATAAAGTGGCCGTTTGAATCGGGGCGAAATATTCTTCGTACGACCGGGAGCGGTAGCTCAGTGCATCAAGGGATGTCACTATAGCGCCTCGGACCGGGAGGCCCTAGGTTTGAGTCCTGACGGCGGCAGGATTTTCAACACTAGCTTTTCAGCTAGGTCTAATTCAGTCGCCGCCTGGAGGAGAATTCTACCAGCCGGCTGCTCTAATCGGTATTCTTACGTGGTTTCTCCAAACAACACCAAGGGAATGCCGGAGCAGTACCGTACGAAACGGGCCACGGATCGCGCACGTTCTTTCCTTCCTCTCCCTTGTCCTATCCTCTCCTCTTACATACACGTACACTAATATGCACTGCACTACCACATATTCCGGAAGACCGGCCGGAGGCTTAGAGCTTGTCCCGGCTTGGGCGGTGCCCCGCTGGTGGAAGAGTCCTGGTTAGGGGGAAACCCCGTTAGCCGACGGTAGGACGTCGCCGGATCCCGCCATTCAGCGGGGAAGATCACCGCCATCTTCCCAAGAAAAAACATGCATAACACTTACGGGACTAATGACCTAAGTTGTTGAGGCGCCCGGAATCACTAACTAAATCCTTCGTTTGCCTTCCTTCAGAGGGGAATAAAACCCAGCTTCCCATGTTATAGATTTACTGCATGTAAAAGATCCTCAAGCCTAAGAGAGACCAAATTGTCTGTTTCGTACCCAATGTGATTCCTTCTTTCTCTACTAAATATCGAAAGATGCGTTGCAAAACTTTCTTGATAATGCATTCATATGGAATCCGTGATATTGCTCTAGACTGGTTATGTTCGTACCTTAAACAACGGTCTCAGAGAGTAGAAATGCCTTATTGGAATGATGGAACATTATGTATACACCTTCACGACTCTTTGCTAATTGTACATAGAGTCCAGCAGAGATCGATTTTAGGGCCTATTCTCCTCCTAGTATACGTAAACAATGTCCTCAACGTTTCGAAGCGGAATAACAGTTCTCTTTGCGGATAATACGATTATTCTTTGCAATAAAGGAACCGTAAATAGTACAATATGTGATTTTCAAATTGGTTCCCTAATAACAATTAAATAGTAAACGAAAAGAAAACCGTTTCAATGCAGTTTTCCATCTCAAATAAACAATTTTGCACTCCATTGAAAATGAACGGCTTGGCATTGACTGATGTTAATGTAACAAAATTTTTAGGTCTCTCAATTCAGTCAAACCTTAAAAGGAACGTCCATTTGAACTGAACACAACATTAAGTTCATTGTTCTACGCGTTCAGAATTCCTTCAAATTCAGTCAGCCTTCATACTGCTCGTTGTGCATATTTCCCGAGTGTTCAATTCGGCCATATATAAGGCATAATATGCTGGGGAAATACGTCTTATAGCTCCCAGACTTTTGGATTACAAAAAAAGAATTGCACGAATAATAAGAAAATCCCGCCCACGTGATTCTTGTAAACTTCTCATTATTAATCTAGAAAATTTACCATTACCGAGTCTGTTGATTTAATAATCACAAGTTTTTGTCAGAAATGACTTGCCAGTGAATCCACGGTAAATTCGTATAATCAAAGGAGAAATAAATGTTGCTCTTCTTTAAAATTTTGTTTTCACCGCTCGTTTTCTTGACCGATGGATTGAAAAAATGCGGGTAGAATGGGAGTGTTTGTTACTAAGTCGTCAACTAGAATTTTTGAAGCTATGACAACCTCTGGGAAATCAGAGTTAATCCTGCTATTGAGGCGCCAGGTCGGGAAATAATTCAACACCAAGGTTTTTGCTCTATATATTCACAAATTTTTCATTGTAGTTAAATTGACCTTCGTTCTTAATACGTCTTTGCTAGAAATATAATCTGAATTTCGTATTTAAAATTGCCCCTCACATTGTGTTTCATTTTAATAAATTTCTTCTGGAAAACTGTGTCATTCTAAGTAGTAACTAAAATACGTTTTTTAATTACTTCGAACACTATAAATCAACATTTTATTAGAAGATATGTTAAAAGTTGGAGTAAATGCTACATAAAATATAGTTACACAGAGTATGATAAATTGGTTTCGTTGAATGTTATCTTTTCTTACCGGACGTTTCTTGGAATTATAAAGGGTCATTAGTTTTTTATCTTTATTCTATGTATCGTGAAAATGCTTCAATGTAGGCAAAAGCTCCATATAAAACGCTACTCAATAGATACATCAAAACTTTGTTCCCCTCTTCCAATACAGATGCATTCGCAAATTTCTCGATATTTTGCATTCGCCGCTACTATACGTTCTCTTAAATGTCTCAGAAGTTTGAGAAGCCTCTTGTGATGAACCAGGACCTGCCTTATCCATTTCTTTAGGTATTATTGTGAAATATCACGAAGAGAATTCTCGCCTTTGGAAAGAAAGCTACTGTTTCGCACAAACGAAGTTTCTATGTTTGGAATGTCATCAGTGCTCACTGCCAGCTTCTGACTTCAACTGTTTATAGCTCAAGAGAGGGGGTAGACCAACTGTCAGGAAAAGTTGCACGGGTTTTACCACTGAATGGTAGGCTGATGTTCCCTACTATCATATCAACGTGCCTACAACTATATATCTTGCCTGCAATTGGTATACCATTTGCTCAGAAACAACACTTGCAACTGCAAAAATTTTACAATTATTGTTCATTTGTTTTCATATTGAAGAAACAGGAAAAGATAGTTAAGAATTTATTATGGAATGAACTGCATGTTAAGAATACGCACGTGTAAGACAAGTGTTGTTCGCAACGGTTATTCTGTATCATATGGAATGTATATATTCACTTCTCTACTGGGTCAAACTGATTTCTGTAAGTGACATTAAGACGATAAAGAAAGTAGAGACACTTTCGACACTCGCTCTGAATGGAACAACGTATGAAGAAGTTTTGTAATAAGATTTAACTTTGCATAGTGAAACTATTCGTTTGTGAATCTAATCTCAAACGATTTTAAATGCATATTGATTATTTTACTCAAAAAAAACATTCAATAACATTTTAAAGTGTGTTCTATAGCTGAGTTAAAAGTAGTTTTATCATTATTGACGATCGAATCTCTATCTATCACCTTTCATATGATATTTCATCAATAATAAAAGAAACTTGAACGAAGAAGTTGGAAATGTAGATACCTTTTCAGGATGTAATAAATCAGAGTACGGCGACAGTCGAACAGGTTAAAGTAGCAAGTCATCACGATTCTGAACCCGTTGCTCAGCAACCCGCAATAATGTAATAATAATTTCTTATTATTTATGTTTTTTATAAAAATTGTATTACTTCTTGTTCGGCATTTCTGGCTTTCAAGAGTTTTTTTATATGATTTCAATAACAGTATAGGATGAACCATCCTCAGGTCTAATACAAAAAAAAGAAAAATGAGCTTGGCTATTTGGTGCTGTTGTGTGTGTGTGTGTGTGTGTGTATGCGTGCGTGAGTGAGTGAGAGGGAGGGGGGAGATGGAAAGAGGGGGAGAGATTGTATTTTCCGATAGCTACCCAAATTGTATCGAGTTTAATCAGTAAGTTTTCTACAACCAATGAAAAATTTTACATTTACATTGAACGAATAAGTGTCCGCTGGCATGCGCTATTCAGCCCAAAGGCCCAAGCGAACAGTCACAAAGGCCACCCAGGTGGCGTTGGTTAAGCAGTCCCAGAATGAATTCAAACGAGCAGTACACGAGTCTAGTTAGGATTCAGTTAATTAAATATGTCATCAACGTTCGGTAACTGTTCTTTTATGTACATAAAATAACCAAGAAACATTGTTATTAAACTCCAGGAAAGCCAATTAATAGAAAATCTGATTATCTAGTCATATTTCCTTCTTGTACATGGTAATTTGCTTTTATTAACAAACACTAAGGTTGAAGATTCGGAGTTGTCGAGAGAATAATGTACCAAGAAATAATCTCCAAAGAAAAAAAAGGAATTAGAAGCGTTTAAAAGACGACTATTAAATTGTATATGAGCACTTAATAGTGATTAACTGTTTTTAGCATTTTGAGGGTGAAAATGTTGAATTTCATAATAGTAAAAGTTCTAGAAATAATGTAATGAGATTTTAGATAAGTTTGCTCTCCAAGTGGCGGAAATTCTAAACTTCCGAAACTATTCTTTGCATATTATCAAGGCACTAAAATGTATCTTTATTCACGTATTTATCATTTTAAGTGCTCTTATTCATTTATGTAAAACATTATTTCTTGTGTGAATATGTATATTATTTCATACTATGGCACAATATGGAAAGAAAGCTATAATTACCTGCAAACGAGTCCAAGTATTACATAAAAGATTTTTTCCATGGAAGTAATGCAGTTTGAGATAGTTGTTTCCTGTGAGATCTACAAGAAGTGACAACCGGTCTTAGAATCAAGAAAGAAACAAAAAATCTCGTTGTTGAACCCTTGCGATACATCACAAAGAGAAGAACTAGAAAAGAAAATAACAACATATGCACTCTACGGAATATCGCAAATCTCAAAACTATTGTTTCATGTTGTTCATTATTTATTCTCCGAGACCAATGCAATGAGTGAGGCTTATCAGAGAGTGTTCACAGTAAAAGTATTTCTGTAAAAGTGTTTCTGAAAACACAGTAAAATTGTTTCTGAAAATGTAACTGAAATGTTTTATACTTACCTAAAACTAGACATGTAGGTTGTAGTCGACAGAAGAGGAAATACTCCTATCAAAAATAAACTCAAAAACGTAATTCATCACTGACAATCTCTGAAAGATTTTTGTAAAGGGGCCCAAAAGATTGCTGGACACTATTAGTCTTACACACACACTCATCGTTGCTTACAAAAATACTCAATTTTCGAACTTAAAAAATCACTATCTTTGGCTACCCACGTTTTATAATGTCGCAGTCATACACGTGCTCAAATATTTATTGATGTTCCTGGCACAATAAATCACCGTAATGGAACAAGTGTCAGATCAGCGTTCTTTAATTAATTTAATAAATTATTAAAATGCAGTTTTATTCCATAAACCAGTTAATAACAGTAGTCCACACAAAAATGAGGCTCACGACTTTTCAAATAAATTTGGTTGAGGAGAGAGCTGGAATTTGTTTTTCAAACAAAAACCCCTAGTGTTTATCCCATCTATAGTTTTCTCGAAAATGCCCATCGTCATGAAGACAAACTGATCTAAATGGTACTATGTTGTTCATATATTTAATGCATTACCAACAATGTATTTCAAATACCAAATTTCTCCAATAATATTTTGCTAACAGGTTAGTAAATACAATAACACTCAATGTTCGGTGCTATAAACAAATTTGGTAAATTCCACCTTCAGAATTTTTATAAATTGCCATTTCACAATATTTGTGAGATTTAAAACTTTGCTTTTATTTTTTTTTATAGGGATAATTTTGTTTATTTATTATAATCAAGAAGGCCAATAACTTCAACCAGGTTACTTCGAATCAAAAATATAATATTTAATTGCAGATATAACGTGAAAATTAATATAGAAGAAAATAAAATATTTTCTGATTTGGAACGCCAGTCGAAGTGTAATTGAACTTAGAATATACTGATTGAAATACAAATTAATAGATAAATAATAACGGATAAATAGTATGTCTGACTGATATTGATATTCAAAGCGTCATAAACTATATTGCTAATGAATATCTGACAAATGTTCGTTAGAGAATGATTTGTACCTTGTGATTATCTGTCGCTTATTTGTAGCATTAAAATTCAAACAATACCTAAGCAATAACTAGTGAAGCTACAGAATGGGACAGACTTTCTCGTAGTAAAGTACTTTTCAAAAATATGAGTAGTTTTTTTGTAGTTTGGTATATAAAAGGCAATTTAAAAAAAATAACAATTGTTGCCTCCAAAAATTTAAGAAATGGCTCCAAATTTTCTCTTTAAATTTTTTTCACGGACAGAAGGGATATTTAAAATAATGGGATTGGTCTCATTTTCGTTGAATTTTTGAAAATTGGAAATTTAGAAATAATTCGAGAAAGTATCTGCGGTTGTAGGCACACTTTTTTTATAGGTCAGGAACGATTTACGACACCGAGATGATGGGAACCTTCGGCCCGGTCTAGAATAATAGCGAAAATATTTAATATTAAACTGGAGAACTGAACACCAGCATCTGCCAGAAAGTCAGTTTCAGGGTGATCGAATCTGTTTGCAGTCTGAATAGGATTGGTATAAAATAGTCTGCTATTTCAATATCTAATTCACAAATGCATCGAATAAGATGGCAAACCCTCTTGGCGAAGCGAGAGTCACAGATAGAGTGCGAGAAACAGATTTCGTACGCGAAAGCGTATAACCAATAGTCCTCCCAATAGAAGGGTGAGTCTCATGGAGCTTTAACCCCCTCCCTAATAGCCAATGATATGTATTAAAATAGATTTTACTAATTTTCTACGCAAACAAATATCATTCAATACTGTATCACATGTTGACGTTATAAATACTGACAATAAATCAACAAATATAAATTCATTTTATATCAATCATAAATGAAAAATTATCTTTAAATATCATATCGACTGGGCACTTTACCTATATCCCCCTCCCCCATGAAAATTCGGGGTACCTCTCTGACCACCACAAATTCACTAGGAGAGGAAACTGAAATCTTTAGAAATTGACATTTTCCAATGATATTTGATTCTAGTCAAAAATTTGAATTTTCCCTACGATTACTGTTAAGAAGACAAAAACTGAGTGCAAAGTAAACAATGCTGACGAACCAACGGTGTCGCATGTGCCGACCCCCCTCCCGCAAATAAAAAATCTGACGGGTTTTATCAACACAAAATACAATGTCAATAACGTTTAACGATTATATATTAAAATTGGTATATTTAGTTCGTTTAATTCAAGAATATTTATTATTTTTGCTTGCTCAAACCTCCTTTGATATCTTGACATACACAACTTCATAACTATATGCTGACTTTATTTCCACATAAATGTTGCATCAATTTAATATTTTTTTAAATATATGTCTCTTCTTATAGTATTACAATTAATGAATTTCATATCTGGAGGATTTTTGTTTCTCATTCAAAGCACTACGAAACGAAATATATACGGTACTTTCAACTCAGGCGTCACTTCTCGCGCCACTTTCCATCACGCCACCTCTGACGGATTAAGACGGTATCTGCAATGCGCAGATGAAAAGCATCTTTCTCTATGTCATCATTGAACGTCATTCACGAAAATAGTCTGAAATACATTTATCAACATTATCTAGTAAAGTTGGTTTAAAGCACTCACGAGAATGTTTCGTCTTTGTCAACGGTTCTTTTCGTAAACAGAAGAAAAGAGTTAATACATTACATGTTACTTATTCTCGTAATGAAGGCAATCAATATATGATTGTTTTATTGTTTACAATTTTGCAAACAATGTAAATTAATATTAAAACATCAAAATATGTTGTTTAATAGCCCGCATGTATTGCAGATTTGCTCATGAAAATAGATTTTATTACATCGGAGAGAATACTTTCATTAATAATCCTTGCAAAATTTTTCTGTATTCAAAATTCAGTTAGTGTGAGGCTTAGGGTAGGGATCATATAATTTTAAAACGTGCACAGAATTCACTGCTCCCGTAGGACGTCATAGTGTTCAACTGTTTTAACGTAAAATAAATAAAATAGAGAATTTTTGCAAGACGGAAATCAATTGTCGTAGTACGTTAACATTGTCAAAAGGATATAACGTATCTTGAGAAAAATGTTTTTTCATGTCGTACAAATCAAAACATACGTTAACACTAGGAAGAAATTGGAACTTAATACCTCTAACACGACCTAAAAGCTTTTATGGACTAGTGTATTCTACTATTTTTGCTTTTTTAGATTAAAAGTAGTAAATACATAATAATATAGGAAATCTCATTGTATCATACGAATATGCAATACTTGTCTAACTCCAAAGAAAACTATAGCTTCCTAGATAACTCCGCTATTTTACTATAACATATATACATTCTTTATATTAGGAATGGGAAATGATTGGCATCCAAAAGGTTAAATAATAAATTTTTCGTGACAATCAATGTAGCCTCTCTATATACATAACCTCGAAATCGTAAAGAGTTACGTTAGCTTATCCCTCACATGTTTGAATTAACTTGAGAAAAAATTAACTATTAAGATCCTGTCATATTATATTGGTATTATGGATGTTGTATTTATCGTTACTTGCATGCTCATTGTGTGTTAGTGTTAAATTCGTGTTTAGCGGTGGCGGCGTAAACTACCCAAAGTGTACGTTTGTCGTAGACGACAAAACAGAGAGAATGACGGGACCTGACAATCTAAATTACGTCATTTGATGTCTGCGCATGCGCAGAACAATTCCCCCCAGAATTGTCGTGTTACGTCTTTCAAATCCACGATTAGCAAAAACTCTCCTTTTTTTCCCTAGGGATTTTATCCAGCCGACAGCCGGTTGCCCTTTACGTCCTGAAGGGACGCATATTCGACCATACACTAGACAAACACTCTTGCGAGCTCCTCTAATCTGGGGTCAGCAGAACGCGAGGCCCTCCGCGACAACACATACATACAAAGTCAAAGGACAAACAGCCATGCCCAAGGCGGGACTCGAACCCGCGACCCTTCGGACCGTAGCGCTGAGTCGGTACTCGCTCTTAGCCACCTCGGCCATCCAGGTCGACCAAAAAAAACTCTCTATTGATAAAGTAAAAAAAAAGTATTACCTTCGCCCGATGACGATGAGCGGCTTGTCACTGTCGGTGTCGGACCCACTGTCCGCCAGCGTCTCCTCGTCCTCCGCTTCCTCTTCCTCGTCGTCGTGTCCTCGGAGCGGCCGCCCCGCGGGCAGGCGCTGGTAGGGCGCGGCGTAGGCGAGCAGCGCGGGGGCGTGCCTCCAGGCGGCGAGGTCGGCGTTGCGGTTGTCGAGCCAGGCGAAGCGGTTGTCCAGCGCCAGCGCGCCGCTCGCCACCACCCCGCGCGCGCTGCTGCTCAGCCCCGCGGCGGCGTTGGCGTTGCCGTCCGCGTCGGGCCCCAGCGCGCCGCCGAAGTCGCACCGCACGCAGCGCCGCGGCGCCGGGCAGCCCACCCCCCTCCACCCTCCACCACAGCTGGGCCGCGGGCCGGCACCGCGGCGCCCGCGCGCCTCCGCCAGCGCCGCCATCCGCCGCGCACTGAAGCTGCCGCGCGCCGACGGCCGGCGGTGGTGGCGGTGGTGGTGGAGGGGGAGACGGGACGCGACGCGCACGCGCGGTGGAGACCGAAACTTGCGGCCACGCTGACAAGAGCGGGGTGGGTGGATTCTCGCGTCTACAGGGACCGCCAGCATAGGTTGATCAGGGCAGCAATTCAGGTCGCTGAAAGTACCTCCACATCGATTGACTGATTGTTTTTAGTGTTTCCGGGCACGTCAACTGCTTTGGTCATTAGTCCCGATAGTGTAGTGCGTGTTTTTCTCCGGAGATGGCAGTGATCTTCCCCGCTGGATGGATCCGGCGCCGACGTACCGTCGATTAGTGGGTTTCCCCTAACCAGGACTCTCCCACCAGCGGAGCACCGCCCCAGCCGGGACAAGCTCTAGCTCCCGACCGGTCTCCCGGAATATATGATAGTGTAGTGCATCTTAGTGTAAGTTTTGTGTGTAAGGAGAGGAACGGACAAGCAAGAGGAAGGAAATATTGCACGCGATCTGTGGCCCGTTTGTTAAGGTACTGCTCCGGCATTCGCCTGGTGTTGATCGGAGAAATACGGAAATACCGATCAGAGCAGCCGGCCGCTAGAATTCTCCTCCAGATAGCGACTGAATTGGACCTAGCTGAAAGAGAAGGAGATAGGGAGAATGGGAGTGGGAGGGAGTGCGCAACGACGGACGGAAACATACGTAGTTTGCAGAGTTGCAATTTTTTGGGTTGAATTTTGATGTTTAAGGGGAGGTTGTACAGCCTATCTCTGTAATGTTATTTGTGTTGTGTTTACGTATCTTTATCTCTAAAACTATTTTAGGAAGCTCTTAGAAAGTTTACACGCTATTTTACCGCAATGTTCGTCACACGCTGTGTTGTTTTCACAACAATTCAACGACATTTACATCGTTTAATAATTTTTGCCCAACGTACTATTTTTTAAACATTTGTTTGTAAATATACTGAATATCCGAATTTTGAAGAACCGGATTTTTAACTAAAAACAAGAAACAACAGCAAATACATGACACCCAAGTGGTGAAAATTTTGTACAGTTATGTGCAATAGTTTTTGAGATAAAAAGTACACGAAGAAAAAAATAGTTTTCAGGAAATGCAGGTTTTGTAACAACACATCTAACACAATTCTAGTGTACATTGTGGCTCATCAGCATCTTCCTTCTCATTCTCTGAACTTTTCGTCGTTGTTCCTAGAATCTTACTCGTTTTCAACTTTTTCTACCGTTTTATCTGCCTTTTCCCCCAGTGGCTAAGAAGTAGTGTAGTATTGTAGTGTTCTGTAGTGACTAAGACACTATAAAACCATTCAAAATATACAAACTACAACGCACGACATTATCATAAAATGTCGGGAAACAAATGATTATCGCGAGGTATCTTTGACACACCACTCTAAATACAACTACAAAAGTAATTTCTCTAAAACACTTCGAAAACAAAAAAGTATAAAGTGGCAGGTGACGTAAAAATAGGCGTGACGCTTGGCGCAGCTTGACATTTAAATGTTTAAAATCCCTAAGTGACATAATATCTGGAAAAATTGCGATGTGTTATGTGAATATTAAATATTCAGAATTACACAGAAAACGAAAATCGAAAATTTCGATCCTATGACGTTACAACCTTCCCTTAATTTCGATATAATTGCTTGCTTTCCTTTTCAATGTTACGCTTGCATGAAGTTTGTTTTACTGAAAAGATCTTTGAAATATTTTAATGAACAATATGATCACGTTCTTGAAAAACTTTGGATGTGAAGAATTTGTGAAGATGTTCGATTTGCAAGGGACAACGACATTAATATTCATAAGGTTGTCTCTTTAACCCTTTTCCGAGCAACCAATTTTAATAACGCATCCGGAGAAGCAGGCTGAAGCAAACTCAGAAGTGTATGCGACGGAATTATGCATACAGATGTACTTGTAGGACATGGATAATGAAACAGAACTTAATAATATATTTTTTATTTTAACAAAACCTTTCAAAATACTTTAAATTGTTTTTAAACATTTTTTTCGTTTATTACAGATCGCACACCTTGTTTACCTGGGTACGTTGGTGACAGACAAGCTTTGAAGAGATGCTACATCTCATTGTTTCCTACTTCATCTCCAAGGGCACAAATGACATCTTGATTGGCATTGTTATAAACTTTATGTGTTGGGGAGCTGCTTCTTTTTTGATAACGTGTGTGATTGACAAACGAAACATGTTTTTCAATCATGTTTGACTGTCTCCTTAAAATTTGTTTACGAACAAAATCCTTCGCAATATCAACAATGAATAATCGTATGATCTCATGTTTTTTAATATTCAGTACGAGTCCGCAACATACCTGGGCTGTTCGTTTTCCCGCAAAAGGAAACCGCTACATACTAACCCGCAACAACCCTGTCTACGAAGGCTGTCATCTTAGAATCGATCACGCTTAGTCTCAGATAACATCCCGATGAAATGACGTTGCGCAACCCAACATCCGCCCATCCCTTGGACCCGAAACGGCCGTCAACTAACCGACCAAACACAACCAGAAAATGAAATATTACGCGTAGGACAGTCGTGGGTCCAATGGACACCGCTTGCCCGATTGCGGCTGAAAAACGATAAAGGTTTTTTATTTATTATTCGGTAACGCTTTCGTAAAATGGTTGCGAGTACAATTAAAAAACACCATAGCAAACAAAGTCACAAAAACCTATCCCATCTCGTTCCATACTTTTCACGTAAAATATTGAAAATTTTGCTTCCAGCTCCAATAGACCCCGGTTGCCCGAATGAGGGATAAAAAATAGGTAAGCTTTAACTTGCTTACATAGATTAATTTTACAAAGTGTTTTAGTATGAAATGCGTTTGGTGGTATGAAATGCGTCAATTCTCATTCGTGCGTGCCGGAGGCGTAAACATGCCGCAGTTACATTTTACTAGGCAAATACTTTTGAGCTGTTCGTGTATGAACGGATGCAGATGACTATTTGACTCTGCATACCGTAACATACTTTAACCTTGAACTATTAATAATCGACATATTAATTTTGTATTCAAATTAAAAATATTTATTCATAGATCTAAATAAAAGATAATTTTATGTAGCTGTCAGTAGCAACGTTCAAGGTTTTAGTATAACTTCAGTTGATCGTCACTGCGCAAGATTTGCAATTCAACACTTTGACAGTGGTGGCTGCTGCGGGCGACAGGAGGTTGCACCTCAATCCAATGACGGAAATGTAATTCCCAAAATTCAGAACATTAATATAAAATAAAATGGAATGAATTCATGTAAATAAATTAAAACTAAATTAAATAAAATCTATATTGAAACATGAGTTACGTAATTTTATGCGTAGTGTCCATGTCAGGTATATACAACTTCCGCACCCGTGGTTCTGGCTTTGATTTTCACTTGGCACCTAGTATTTAAGTTTTTGCATTAGTTTTGCATTGAGACAAAAGGAAAAGAGTTCTCCAAACATCTTAAAAAATGCATTAATTTTCGTCAATAATTTACTGAACCTTCAATAACACGCGAGATTGATAACATTAAGTTACAGCTAGTGTCAGACGAAGACAGAAAATTTGGAATACCCTCGGGACCCCGCGAAGAGCTCTGCGATCAAACCGCCCACCCATTGGGTACCGCACCGAAGATCCTATGTTGAAGGATGTTAAGGGACACACCTTACACCTTAAAACACCTTAACCAAGATACACCTTAAAACCTTAAAAAATTCGATTTTTGAAAACATTTTTTCCCATGCATTCATTATTCAGGAATATTTTGTGAAAAAAATTCGATATCTGCAATAGTTTTCGAGTTATATTTAAAAGGTATGTCGCTGCATCATGCATCTATTAGAGTAGTAAGGTAAGCAAAACTCATGAATCTAACTTCGCCTCCTATATTCCATAATTACCTTTTAAGATGTTTCCCTTATAACTATAAATTTTTAGGATGCATTTAACCAAGTATTATATACAAAACCATGCAAAATGTCTTTAGATCATAGTTTTTGTATAAAAAATTATAAAACTGAAAAAATATCGACATTAATTTTGTATTCAAATTAAAAATATTATTTATTCAGAGATCTAAATAAAAGGGCATTTTTTGTAGCTGTGAGTATTGCCAACAAATTACAACAAGAAATTTGTAAAAATCTTCAAAATTATTTGAGTTATCTGAGAAACAGGAAGTCAGCGCATGAAAAACCTGTTGAATTTGGATTTTTCCAAAAATGTTTAAGTTAAAAGCAAATTTTCCTTGTAGAAAAATAGTTTTGTGTGTCAGTTCATTTTCACTGCTGTGGAGTATATTTTAAAGGGAAAAAATGGAAAAGTAATAAAAATTTAACTGCTGTAAGCTGTATCTTCCCCCTTAAAGCGTAGGGCCAAAGAGTAAAGTGGAAGTAATAATAGAGAAAAGAGCCAAGAGCGTGGTGCAATACCTGAGTAGGGCACCAGATGCCGGTGAGAGAGCCAATTGAGCCTCTTTGATTTCAAAATGATTTCACATACAACAATATTGCTGGAATATCTTGAATATTGAATGCCATCAAAAAGAGAATTTATGTTCCTAACGTTTTATAAAATATTTTTCGATTATCTGGGGTTGTGCAACCGTTAAACCTACACACGGTTTTCCTTCCTCGTACACACTACGTCGCATTAACCACCTCCATACATTCCGTGGTTGAATGTAACCTGGAAACAGTCAACAATATAACTTGAACAATATATGTTATGTCTTAAATTGTATTGAAAAACGTGCATGACAAAATCCTAGGAATGTGGTATTAATGTTAAGCATATATGAAGGTGATTAAATGAAATAATAAGGGATGAATGTAATTTAAAAAATTTTCTTTACGAAATAAAGCATATAAAATTAAATATTAGTTTGGTAAAATAATTCACGTATATGATGCAACCTATAAAAGAAATAGAGTTCATACCAATTAAAATGAATATATTTTAAAATAAGAACATACTTCAATCAGAAAATATAGTTTTCTGCTAATTACCCTGCATGTTATATGATTGCTTTGTAGTATTATCTCAACTCAAAAAATATATTTGAAACCAGAATTGTTTTTCTGTTAATGTTGTAGAGAAATTTTGTTTTTAAAATGTTTATAACGACTGCGCACTTTCAGCCTGTTCAATTGACACACTTCTGTCATAGGCTGACATTAATTGGATTAATGGATATCATTTAATTGACACCCTATTTGCTTCCATCGTTGCCGGTCAATTTTGATTCCCATATTTCACAGGGAACGCTAAGATAATTGTCTTAACATTTATCCGTTCCTTTAGGAGTTCCGAGGCAAAGCAAATATGGAATATATACAGGATGGTACTTTTTCGGAGAATTTAATTTTGCCGAACATTTACTCAGGCTTATTTTACATGCGGCAAGTACCATGTTCGCAATGAAGATTTTCCACTCTCCGAAAATTTACTCGTCCTGGGATAGAAAAGACACTTGCTCTTAAAATCTAAGTCTTAAATAAACGGGTATGTCATTTTTCAAACTTGCCACTCTGAAACTAAAGCTTCGTAGACTGGAAGGTACAAGGTATTATGCTTGTTTATGTTGTATTTAGTACGAAAATCGATCGGTGCCGCAAATTCAGCTGGACGATTGATTCCGAATTTTCTTGGCAATTAAGAATTCAAAGAGAAATCCATTATTGATAAATACTTTTTAGCTGCCAACAAGCATAAGAGAAGCGAGGAACTTATGGGTACCACATAAAAACATAAGTTTAGTTGATCGGAAGGCTTTTGCAGTTTCGAGATCGCATTCTCAATTTGACAACATAAAATTTACCAAATTGGCTTAAAGGGGCTGGAGATGCTATCGTCAATCGTACAGGCTTAATGATTTTTAAACACTTCTTAAAAATTCCTTAAGATTTATTTAAAATATTATAGTATTTACACAAGACTTTTAAAGTTTTTGATACTTTTAACACTAAACATTTATTTTTCAAAGATTGATCTATAAAGAATTCAAAATAGTATCGTCACAATTCTCTTCTTTGAAACTGGCTTTGAAACACTTCATTCTTTATAAACTAATTTAAAAAAAAACATATTTTTTCTGAATATAACAAATTTGAAATATTTACTGAACATGCAGCTGTATTGAAAATTTACAAAAATTCAAGTACTGAAAGGACATTTTAAATACAATTAATTTGAAGTTTAGAATAAGTTCTCCTTTAAGCTTACAAAATTGGAGACACAAAAACAGTTTTAATTATTAAAAGAAACTTATATATTATTGAACTATGCACACTATCTTTTCAAATATTAACAAGTGCGATGTCAATGTTCCCAAACAATAATGAATAATAAATTACATAAAACACTCAAAATCAACAGCAACTATATGAGAGCTTTAAAGTGAGTGTCTGACTACATGATCATATTGTTTTTACTTTCATAAAAAAAACACAAACTTCAAATTGGAATTACTCATTAGGTAAAAATATACGTCTTTTTGTACTTTCTAACTACTTAATGAATAAGCACTTTTAGTTACTTTTAAAAACAGACTCGAGATTGGGCCAAGGCAATAAGCAACAAAAAAAGGCTCAACACCCTTTTTCGATTCAGCATGCATTCGGCCCAATGATTTCGGGCTTGTAACTCAAATGGGCGGCCTCAGCTGGAGACCGGATGGGCTACGGAGAAACAGCAGGCTACTCCTCGTTCTCTGTGCAGAACCAAACTTCTCATTAGCCTGCTTTGCACGAGGCTCATACTATGAACAGGTGTGGGTGGTCCTTGTGAATGCGGTCTAGTCTTCACTGCGCTGAAGCAACTCCACAGACATTATCACGTCTCCGTGGATTCACCTAAGCGTTATTTGATGCCAAATAATCCAGAGAACGAGTAGATGAATTTACTCATTCCAGCGACGGTTGGAACAAGAGACCAGGGCCTTTCAAATCGCGCATAACGAGGTGGAGACCATTATAGTAGCGCGATCACCTGTATCACTTTCTTACAGGTACAAAAATACCAACTGCTGACAGGCAGACGGTCGGACGGACGGACGTTTTGCTTTCAATTGTTTTTTCGGCATCAAGGACCAACAAATTGGGATTCTGACTGCACCACGTGTTAAAGGATTTTTTCTCTTAATTTAGCAACTGGATTTATCCACTTTCTTGTTTTCACAGAATTCTTTCTGTCAAAAATTCCCCGTTTTTTTTTTTTTGTGTTTTTTTGCGCCGCACTACATAACTTTCTCTATACTACGTATATTACTCCATATATACGTACGTATACGAGAAAGTAAAAATTAGATCAGGAGGCTTAGAGAGGCATTCAAACAGTGTCATTCCTCTATTCCCCAAAAAGGCTCGGCAAAATATCTTGGGCTTACTATGGGCAGAAGATTCACGTGGAAAAAAACATATCAAGATTATAAGAAAAGGATTAGACTGACATTTAGAAAGTTAAACTGGCTACTGGAAGAAAGTCATCTTAAGTATCTCAAACCAAGTAATTGTGTACAAAGCAATATTAAAACCAGTTGGACAACAACTCAAAATTCTAACATTGAAATATTTCAAAACTTCCAGTTAATAGACATAAGAAAATTTATTAATTCTCCCTGGTACGTTACGAACGCAACATTACACAAATATTTACAGATAGCAACAATAAAAGAAGAAATCAACAAGACCAGTGCAAAATACCTGAAAAGACTACATAACCATCCAAGTATTCTAGCCATCAACTTACTACACAATAGTGACACCACCAGACGACTTCAACGACATCATACTTTAGACCTCGCACATCGACTTTAATTGTTCGTTTTTGAAATTCTGTGTTCTATGCATTTATTATTGTATGTATCAATAATTTTATATTTATGAAATTCAATCAAAAATTTAGTGCAGCTTGTTACCTATTGATAATGTAACAGTGGAGTTCGGTCAATAGACTTTACACCTCTCAAATACTAGTTTAAACAAATTTATATAATTTGCCAAATGTTTGTTCACAAACAAATTTCAATACAAAATATAATTTTAAAAAGGCGTCACCAGCACATTGCCCGATCCATCGATGAGAAAGTTTCTCATTAAGGAAACGACTAACATGTGTAGGCCATGGCGGAAGAGCACAGTCTTACTGGAGTACAGAAATTTTCTACGATGCCTTTAAGTTGTGGTAATAACCACAAATATAATATTCCAAAGTGCAATTTCTTCTTGAATTTCCTATTGCGAAACACAATACGCTTTCTGCTACATACTTGTCGTTCAGCAAACTGGGGTAGTGCTGCTACCTGGGGAATCACAATGAAGCCAGCATAATATGATGAGAACTAGGAGAGTTTGCAGTTCTGTTGATATATCACTGAGTATATGTGTAATTGTTTCTGAAATATACATATTAAAATCCGATAACCATTTGTAAATAACTGTATTATACTGTCATAAATTTGCGTATGATGAATTTTTACCGTAAATATTTAACAATTTCATATGTCATTAGAAATACTGAAATAAATGTTTTGTCACAAAAACGTGATTTTTTTCAAAATGTAGGGTGAGTAATAATAAGAACAGGGCCTGAATATGTCTTGGGCTAAATATGATTTGAACCGTCGTTCTCCAAACACGATTGGAAAGTTTACAACTGAAAATAACATCCCTTTCGTGTGCACCGTGCAAATGTTATCTGATGTGCGGTCTCGCATACAAATTGCTTACCACTAAACGCGGTAGGTACGCACACAGACAGCCCATTAATTATTAATGAGCGATTCGCTGCCGGAGAGGTGAACGTCAAATCTAGCGAGAGGGCGCGTGTTCTCTAGCAAGCACTCGAGCCATTGTCCGGCGCGTTACCTTGTGCCAAGGACGCTGTGTTTGGAGACCAAACCCGCCGGCCAGCGACCGGGAAGGCAAACAAATCCCCTACTGCAGGCGTCCAGTCTGCTCATAACGAGGCGGGCGCTGTTGATGACGGGCGAGCTGGCGGGTATCGACTCGGAAGAGTGTGTTTGAGCTGATGGCGTGGCCACTGGTCTGTTTAAATGGGTTGACGGGGATGTACGCGCTTTGCAGCTGCATTCAGTTAAGGTGCTTGTCGCTCACAGGGCTGCTGAAAGCCCTGTGAGCCACGGCTGATAATGCTCTGATTTAGTTCGCGAATTGTGTGACGTAGTTACTCTATTTACACCCTGACAAACACATTCGAATGTGAGTTCTATTAGTACAGTTGCTCATTTGATATATAAAAAATTGAAATAAGAACTTTCTACAAATATAAAAAAATAAACTGGTAGTAAGGGGTAACGGGCATGTAATTAACACGGATCCCGTGAATACTTATTAAAAAACTCAGCATTTTTTCTAAGCAGTTTAGCAAGGATGCAAAAGTTATAGGCTACTATTTTTAAACAATGTTACGCCAAACTTTTATCATTCAAGTTATCTACAACAATTATAATAGTAATTTTTTAATTAAACACGTGTAAGGATTTTTTGAGCAATTAAATACGTTCTTACCAGATCGATATATAAAAAAAAATAACAATGGAAATCGTAAGAAACAATCTCCCTTATGAAATATAAACATTTTACGATTGTAAACATAACACTGTCTTTGTGAATGTGTAACAGGAGGCCGTGAACAGCATGAAGACGCGCAGAGAGAGTAAACAATGAGAGCAGGCCGTGAAGATGAAAGTGGCAATGGACTATGAGATCAAGCGTTGAGCACGAGCAATTAGTAATTATTTTCTTAATATTGTACTCTTTGCTATGTAATACCACGCTTAACGGCAGCCATTGATAAGTATTTACCCGTATGCCGTCCGTTCAGCCGAATCGCAACAGATGTGTTGACTAATGATGATGAATGAGTACACTTCTTCCCAGGAAAGGCATATCTTGAGTATTAATATTTTCTTTTAATACAGTATTAAAATCTGCTATAAATTATCAACCTTTCAGCAATAAAAATTCAACATTTATTCTTATATGTATATTACAACTTTTTTTTCTATCCCGTGAGAATTACGTTTCGATATAGAACATTAAAACACGTGCAGGTTTGCATATATGTTCGTAAGCTTAGTATAATGTCTTGACTGATGGCTTATCGGCTGACTAGGAGGATGTTGTCCATGAAATCCTTGTCATACTAGTTCTCGCCTTTTTGCCTAAATTAAAAATATTCCAGAATATCCTCAACGATTTGCTATTACTAGGACTTAATATTCCCAACAAATTAATACGCGGTCGCGACTTGCCGTATCTCGGTTTCGTATGAAACACCTACTCGTGACTGACTATATTCAGTTACTTATTGAAAATTTTCCATCTATGGAGCTACCCTAATACATCCCCTCGAAACACGGAGTCTATTATAATTCGAAATTCAACTACTACATTAATAAAAATTTCAATTACAATTTAATACTACTTAAACAGTAACAAGCCCTCAAACCTCAAACTAATCATAAATACCTTACTATCATTTATACAATACCTATCCTATGCTGACAATCCGTTCGTATCTCACTAATCGCTTACGGGCTCTCGCTTCAATGTTTATCTAGAGAATGCGTCCTTTCACAAGCTCCTCGCTCCCAACGCCCTCTTCACACCTTCTGCACATCATGTGTTCGGGGCCGTGTCCGTCGGCACAGAGTTGTGTCACCAACCATGGAATATTAAACTTTGTTGATCGGTTGTCCTAACAACGCGTATTCTTTTCTTTCGAGTTTGAAAATAATGCCATTTTTCCAATGCTGGATGCTGATTTTATCATTTCAACTAAAACCAGGGTTCCTGGCTTATCACATTTTTGATATCTTTGATACCTGCTTTTTTTTAATATTTATTTTCCATTCGGATGTATATAGTTCAGTAATATTTTACTTCTTCATATATATTGCTGGATTATAGCTATTCTTATTTCCTAAACTTAAACACTAACTACGGGAAGGGGTAGGAAGCTACACTCTGCACCTACTGTTCACAATTGTTGGAAAATAAGTTTAGGAAGGCGTTAAAAGGGTAACGGATTTTTATGCGTGTAGGAGTATGATCTGTTGAGGCCAGGTTGTAGTGGATGGCGTGTGGTATTGAGTTGATATTTGAATAGAATGTATTGGATAGATGGGCTATGTGTTTGGAGTCGGACGATACCTGCTCAGAAAAGGGGAACAGTAAATGCCCACCCTCACTCTGCCTACTTCGCCCTTGCATTAGCTTATTTTTAAACACGTTTTGGAGTAACCGTTTGAATAATATCCGTCCTATATTTTTTCTCTGTGGTATAAAATTTGAAAGAAATCTCTCCAGTAGTTCAAAAGTGATTCTGAAACAAACCAGGGCATATTGTCCTCAGCAGCGATACATCTTTGCCAGCGAATTTTCCAACCTACAAAATGATCACACCTACCAAGTCATGTTGACCGGGAGCGGTAGCTCAGTGCATCAACTTATGTCACTGCAGCGCCTGCAGCAGCCTCTGACCGGGAGATCCTAGGTTCGAGTCCTGACGACGGCAAGATTTTCGACACTAGCTTTTCAGCTAGGTCATATTCAGTCGCTGTCTGGAGGAGAATTCTAGCGTCCGGCTGAGCTGATCGGTAGTTTTCCGTGGTTTCTCCGATCAACACCAGGCGAATGCCGGAGCAGTACCCTATCAAACGGGCTACGGACCGCGCGCGATCTGTCCTTCCTCTTCCTTGTCCTATCCACTCCCCTTAGACACACACGTACATTTACAAGCACTACACTACTATATACTCCGGGAGACCGGTCGGGAGTTTAGAGCTTGCCCCGATTGGGGCGGTGCCCCGCTGGTGAGAGTCCTGGTTAGGGGGAAACCCCAGTAGCCGCCGGTAGGTCGGCGCCGGATCTCGCCATCCGGCGGGGGAAGATCACCGCCATCTTCCGAGAAAAAAACATGCACTACACTAACGGGGCTAATAACCAGAGCAGTTGACGCGCCCTGAAACATGAATAAATAAATCAATCAAAATCAAGTCATGTTGAGGAAGTGCGTTTAAAGACATTTCCCGAGTTGTTTTCATGTCTTCACGTCTTGTTCTATAACGATGTCCATTCAGGGGGGATTGCAAACGGGGAAACAAAAAATTAACTTTGGGAGCCAAGTCGGGACTGTAGTGACTGGGGCAGCGTTTCAACAGAAGCTGGTCACGAAGGTAGTGTGTGCTGGGCATGATTATATTGAAGTTACCAATCGCCGCTGATCCCTGATCTGGCGCACCGGTAATTACTCACAGTCTCTTGTTAGAGTTTATGGTTGTCCCCAGAGGTAAAAGCGGATGGTGGCAGATCCCCTGATGTCAAAAAACACAATGAGCATGGTCTTGATCTGTGACTAGCTCATTCGAGGTTTCTTGGGGTAAGAAGACGACATCTCGCTTTCTTTTCGGTTTGGGGTCGAAATAGGTACGTTACAACACTCGCGACTTATTGTCAAAAACGTGAGGATTATTTTCAAATATTACAAAAAATCTTGACAAATTGACTCTGAGAAAAACGTGGTCACTGAGGAAAAATGACAAAAGAGATTAGAGGCTTCCCAAATGAATTTCTTAGAGTCTACTGGATCTAACCTTGAAGGAGAGAGTTCCAAACGAAGACAAAGTCAAGGTTAAATATTAACAGTGTTGTACATGACATACAAATATACTACCAAAGTTAGCTCTTTTATATAAACTTAAAGGCTTCAGAGATATAGGTAGACCTAGAATTAGGTGGTGAGTCTCGGAACAGGCCATTGGCTCCCAACCCTTGTAAAGGAAGAAGAAGATCTTGACCAATTTCCACACAGCGAGATTTCTTTGACAAACTCCAGGAACACTTTTCAACTGTACAAATCTTTGGTCATAATCTCGTGGATGATAGTTTTTGGAATTTTTAACACGTAGTGATTAATCAAACAGTCATTTGACAGTATATTTTGAAATATTTCACAAGTTACATTTTCGTTTCAGAAGGTTTACGGGCACCCAGCTCGGGTTTCGTCGCAACCTGCACTTGGCCTTTCAAAAACGCCTAGTGCCGTTTGTCACACACGCCACACATCATTCACCTCCTCCCTCTTACATTAACATCCGCTACACTACCACACATGCCGGGAGACCGGTCGTGAGCTTACAGCATGCCTCGGCTGGGGTGGCGTCCCGCTGGTGGGAGAGTTCTGGTTAAGGGGAAACCCCGCTAGCCGACAGGAGGTCGGTGCTGGATCTCGACAAAGAGTGGGGGAAGATCACCGCCACTCCCGTGACGAAAACAAGCACTATACTTACAGGATGGTTTACCTTAGCCGTTGACGCGCCCGGAATCACTAACAATCAATCAATAATAAATCAAATACTATAAAGGGATGCGAGATATTTTCCGGACAGACTCTGATCATACACACACATGCATACACTTTCTTGTATCCAAGAACTCGCCGAGGGCTCTCTAGGGAGTGAAGGCACCTGGGCGGCCTCGACCCGCTCAGTCAAATACGTGCGGCGCATTTGCATATTACGAGCTCCGCTCGGGCGCACCGCCCGGCTAAACGCGCCTCTTTGCGACCTGGATCCGCTCGCTCACGCCGGCGGTGAGAGAGACAGAGAGAGACCGAGAGAGAGAGAGAGGGAGACAGAGAGAGGGAGGCATACCGAGAGAGACAGAGAGACGGAGACCGAGGAGAGAAAGACCGAGAGAGACGAGACCGAGAGACCGAGAGAGGGAGACAGAGAGAGAGAGACCGAGAGAGAGAGGAGACAGAGAGAGACAGAGACCGAGAGAGAAACCGACAGAAAGAGAGAGAGGCCGAAAGAAAGAGAGAGAGGGAGAGAGAGAGACCGCGCCCAGATGCATGTGGAAGGGGGACAAAGAAGACACCTGACACCCCTTGAACCGGTCTTCAGAACGCTTTGCGTAATCGAGCAATGATTGATGAATTGTTAGTGATTTCGTTCACGTCAACTACTGAGATCATTAGTCCCTTAAATGTAGTTGGTTTTAGCGAGAGGCCCCGGTGGATGGCGAGATCCGGCGCCGACCTACCGTCGGCTTGTAGGGTTTCCATAATCAGGTATCTCTCACCAACGGGTTTTTTCGCCCAGTTCCCCTGATCCTTCAAGCGAATGCTAAGAAGGCTCCTTGTTTTGCTTCTGGACATAAATGTAAGTTCATTATCTGTGCACATCTTCTAGAATTCAGTGAGAAATATAGTTATTTAAATTATCGTTTCCATGTTGTCGCGGCAGAAAGTATTATTCCTTGACGAAGGGCATGAGGAGGTATTTTTTCCTCCTTCCTGTATTCAAAATTCAAGTAGTATATGGCTTAGTGTAGTGATCACATAATTTTGAAAACGTGCATAGAACTCACTTCTCGCCATAGCACGTAACACACTGTTTTTGACGTAAAATAAATAAATAAATAATACATAAATGTATTAAAGCAGTTTAGGAACATACGCGTAAAATTTCTTGGTAATTTCAATGTATGTGCGTATACAAAGTTTCCAAACCATTTCCGAAACATTCGAAAAATATCGAATACTCTACAACACTGTATAATTCTTATATTCCATACTGTGCTAGAGATTTATGAATATGTATTTTAAGATTGTTCAGTTTGGTGACATTTTTATATCGTAAGAAAATCGAATGAATCAATTGTGTTAATTCCTTACGGTGTGAAGAAGTTGGGTAGGAAGGAAGGAGCTGAAGGAATGGACAGAGAAGTCACGATAAACGAGACCAGGCGTGGTGCAGACGGGAAGGCGAAAAGGATTGATTCAGGTAAAGCAAGTGAGGGAACTGTTGACCGTGTAGAAGCTTTCCCCATGAGGGTTGCACACAGGGTACACACTCTGATGTGTTTGAGATACTGAAAAGCAAAAGGCACTTAAGCTGTCAAACATACTCAGTTCACTCACAGGTAACGATGATGATTATAATAGTAATAATAATAATAATAATAATAATAATAATAATAATAATAATAATAATAATAATAATAATAATTTCAGCGATGTAATAAATTTATGGTAAGTGCAACAATAGTGTACTTTTTTAAGAAAAACATGTAGGAATAACAATCGAAAAAATTCTCTTCTTTCTGAAAATATTCGAAATGTAATGAATCACACAGATACACAGGCATGCTAGTATTCACTCGTACATTTTGAAAAATTCACAGAAATGATAAATTAAAATCTCTTTATCAAGCTAGTACAGTCATTATGCGTGAAAAAACTGCAGTGCCTGCAACGAAAGAAGGAAAGAAAGTTTTTAAATGGATTTCAAAGTTCTAGTGAACAAACATTTTCAGTTTCGTTGCTTTTTAATCACGATGGTAAATTGCATCTTGGACAGTTCTGCGTACGTGCTGCTAAGGGAGCAAAATTTCCTCGAGTTTCATAATGTTCTCTCTTCTCTTATTTCTTTCTTTGCGTTCTGATCGCGCAATTTGGGTTATCTTTGCTAGTCTAAAGACTGTTATAAAACTCTGAACGTGAGGTAGGATGAGCTAGTGGGGTAAAATACATTTTTCAAAAGAGAGACAGCTGCGAAGATTGAAGACCAGGGGGGAGTCGAACAAGATACATATAGTGCGTATGTGTTTACATCTGAGAGTAAGGCGAACATTGTATCTTACTCTTTATCTATCGTCGGGGTTTGCTTCTGATTGAATCCTGTTCCACGTATCAAAACAAGTAAATTTTCTTATTCCTTCTACGATTTGTTACAAAACAAATATTTAACATCTTTACACCGTTCAGGCAGTTGCCTGTTATTCGAGAGAACAAATTAAAAATATCAATTCACTGATCAATTCTGGTTTATCATAGATAAAATTTAAATAAACACTACAATTTCCTTTTACAGTGTGTAGCTATTATATTAAAAAGTTTTATCTTACGCACTGTTACTAGCCTCTAGCAAACTATTAGATACCAGTTCTGCCACACCGCTACTGGCGAAATATGTTAGGAACTAATCTGCTCTAAACGTCAGACAAAAAATAAAGATAGCTATAAATTTACCAACAGATTATTTAAATAATTTATTTTCCGCGTTTGTGCTGTATTAATCTTTACCGAACTTTGCAAGATCACTGCAACAGTTATGAAGAAGAGCCTGTAAAAATTTCGTATCTTTACAACCACTACGTTTTTGGTATCGTTATCAGTTATATCTCCTTGGATTCACATTTATTCGTAAAGATAACGGCTCGATGGCCCTGTCTCGGCCCCATTCACTTCCACTGACACGTTAGCGCGTAGCATTGTTGTGCAATTGTTGTTTCTATTTGTCACAAAAACGTTTCTTTTCCATTGTGTGTTTATCAGCACCGTCCATTGATTCTTTGTTAAAATAGTTATAATGTTACAAATACGGTGGTTTTAGTTAGATTCGGACTTTACTAAGTAATGTCTTGCGCAAACTGATTCATTTTGAAATTAGTAATTTTGCATGACCGTCTCATCGAATATAGAAAGTCAGGAAGTGCTATGATAAATACCTTGGGAGCGAATTTTCGAGAAACTACTAATTTGCGCGTAGACGTTTGGCTCAATATGTCAATTAAGGATGATGCATTATCAGGGACCGCATGCCAGTCAAAACCTTTCAGCAATGCTAGCGACTCGATTCTTACTAAGCTTGCTTTTTTACGTTAATTATTATATTTTTATGTTAATTATAAGCGGATTTTGTCCATTAATACACGCTTTATACACATGCTTTTTAAATTTTTTTTCAGTTCCCATCCCTCTCTTCCGTAGCCAGCTCTTCCCGATTCATTTACGCTGTGAATTCGGTTGTCCGAAATTTATTGATTGATTCCAGGTACGTCAACTGCTAAGGTCATTAGTCCCATAAGTGTTTTGTATATTTATCGTGGGATGTGGTGGTTTTCTCCCGCTGGATGGTCAGATCCGGCGTCGACCCATCCGTCAGTTGTGGAGTTCTTCCCCAACCAGATATCTCCCACCAGCGGGGCACCGCCCCAACCGGAACAAACTATAAGCTCGCAGCGTATATGGTAGTGTATTGCATTTGTAAGTAAGTGTATGTAAGTAAAGGGTGAGGATATGACAAGAAAGAGGAAGGAACAATCGCGCACCCACCATTGACCGTTTGTTAGAGTAGTATTCCAGCGTTCGACTGATATTGATCGGAAAAAAAACACGGAAAACTACCAATCAGAACAGCCAGCCCCTAAAATTCTCCTCCAGACAGCGGCTGAAATCTATCTAATTATGTAGATAGTGTAGAAAATAATTGAACTGCGCCTTCGGGATCCGAACTCTAGGAGCTCCCTGACAGAGGCAAGTGCAGTGACAAATGTATGCTCTGAGCCACTTAAGCCGGTAGGAGGGATAGGATGAGTTGAGTTCAGCTGAGTCGGAACGGGATGATACAAGACAAGACGAGATGAAACACAACCAGAAGAGTCGAGACAGGTGAAGAGGACGAGACCGACAAGCCCTGCTCACCCGCGAAGTGGCTGGGCGCTGAGGGGGGCTGGCGCGTGACCGGGCGGACGTGCAGGCGATCTATATCGCGGCGGCGGTCAGCGCATTGCCCGACCGTGACCCCGCTCGCCCACGTCCGCGTTCTTACGCCCCGCCCCCTACCCACCCCCGCGCCAGCTCCACCCCTTCTCGCCCCGGCCCCATCCACCCTGATCCGCTCTGATCCGCCCCGCCCCCCCGGCCAAGCCGACAGCCCTGCTCACTCCGCCTCCCCCGCCGCCCGTTCCACCCGCCACCCCGCTCGCTGCCCTGCGCCTCTTCCCGCCCCCCCCCCCCGCCCATCTGCCCTGCCCTATCCCGCCCCACCCCGCCATGTCCTGCCACGCCCCGCCCCGCCACGCGCGCCCCGCCCCGCCCGTCCGTCCGCTCCGACCCGCTCCGTCCCGCCCCAACACGCCACGCCCCGCCACGGCCCGCCACGCCCTGGCCCGTCCTATCCCGCCCCACCCCGCCTAGCTCCGCCCAATCCCGCCACGCCCCGTCCCGCCCCACTACGCCACAACCTGCCCCGACACGTCCCGCCCACCCCACCCCGCCCCTCCCGCTCCGGCTTTCCCGCAACGGGGTTTCCCCGCGCGTCACTCGACCCTCGCCGTGCAGCATGCAACGCCACCTCCACATCCATTAGCTTCCCACACAGAACATGCCACACAGGCAAAAACGGAAGGTTAAATCGTGGGCAGACTCATAGATTTCATTCAATACGCGGCTCTGCGGTAGAATTCAGGAACAATTAACGTAGGGTCACTTGGAATTACGAGTATTCATAGTGAGGTGGAATTTTTTTCTTCAATTCGAAACTTTTTTTCTTAAATGTATGATTGCTCGCAATGAATTTTTAGAACACTACCCTAGGCAGATCACAGGAGATTCACAAAATCCCAATAATATTTCCTGGAACGTTAACCTCTCGGAAATGGTTAGGGCCATTTTCCAGTTGCATCATTTAGTTGTAAGTGTTATTGAAATGCCTGACATAACTCTATTGTGTTATAAGAAGTATATCATTTATGATTCATTATGCCAGTAATGTGTTTAAAAATTTCATTATTACTGTATAGTTAAAAAGTTAGAAAAGAGTGACTCTCTTAGACACGCGAGAATAAAAATTTAGATTTACCTGTGACTCACACCGCACCTCCTTGAACCAAACTTACTTGGGGTGAACTAGATACTTATTCATCAGATACATTTAATCGAAAATTATTTAAGGAGAGTCAAAGGCATTGGCAAAAGCAATTTCCTTTGGAAAGTTTTAAAGGATTTTGGTATTATGAAGGTACCTCATTCTTTTAGAACGATACTTTAAAAGAACATGTTAAGAAACACGCTGAATTTTCGTCATAAAATATCTCGTTATTTTATTATGAAATGACACCAAATTGTTTAAATACATATTTTATTTATTTGGAAGTAATGATCATTTCGTTGATTGAAATGTCAATGAATTTCTGTAAATTAATCGTCGCCAAGTATTGACATGTTCATATATCAATAGTTGATGGATTTTCTAACGGGCAGTGTGTAGATTCTTAACAATGATTTTATAGTGTTTCTTTTCGGACTCACATTGAAACAGAAAATCACATAAAATGGAAGAACAAAATCTCTGCTCAGATTGTGCTCTCTCGCAGCTAACAAGCCGTTCCTCGTTCCTCCCTGTGTGCGCGTCCTTTCTGCGCAAATACAAATACAAATTACCGACTGAAGTGTTTAAAAATGAGCGCTCTTATAAAATCCAAACACTCATATGGAGATGTGATACAAAAAGAAGAACCAAAGATAATCCCTAGAAACGAAGTAAGAAATAGGAAGTGACGAGAGTGGGCGTATAAAAATGATGAGGCGATGGGGATGATAATTCTAACTCTCTCAAATGAACAACTTCTAGCGTGAAGGGGAAAAACTAGTGCAAAAATCTTGTGGAAAACTTTGAAGAAAAGACATGAGGCAATCCATAATCATAGACTAATATCGTTAAAAGCAAAATTTGTCGGAATTGAAAAAGAGGACGATTTTTAACGAGAGCAACAGGTTTATCGTGCGAAATGAATAAAGTAGAGGTGAAAATTGAAGAACAGAAACTGGGATTATCCGCGCACGTTTTCTTGAGCCTCGCTTCGCTGGTTACGAGGGAGTAGGGAGTTTGGTTATTTTCACAAAAGGAATTTTATATCGAATTTGAAGTTCGTTTTTAGATTCAAAATAGTTTCTATTACACGGGAGCAAACATTTATGGTTATCATATTTTGTCTACAACGCTCGTTCCCATCATTTATTGTTACTTCAATTAATGTTGGCAAAGGAGTGGGGGTAGGTATTCCGGGGCTCAAGAAATCGTATAATACATTACATCTTGACAGTCTACCAAAGAACTGTAGCAAAGTGACCACTGCGTTCTATGCTAATTTGGACATTTATTTTGAATCGATGAGGGATAGTTTGTGCGTGGGCGTCCCTTCTGTGGTATCTGAGCCACGTGAGCGCAGGGTGAGAAGTGACGTCACACCATTTTTCAGTAAATCTTGCGTGGCCAAACGCGCCACATTTCCAACAGTTCCTACCGGGAGCGGTAGCTCAGTGCATCAACTGATGTCACGGCGAGTCACGACGGCGGCTGGATTTTCGACACCAGTGTTTCAGCAGGTCGAATTCAGTCGCTGTCTGGAGGAGTATTCTAGCGACCGGCTGCTGTAATCGGTAGTTTTCCGTGGTTTCTCCGATCAACACCAGGCAAATGCCGGAGCAGTACCTTAACAAACGGGCTACGGACTGCGCGCGATCTTTCCTTCCTCTTCCTTGTCCTTTCCTCTCCCCTGACACCACACTTACACAATCATGCACTACACTACCACATATTCCGCGAGACCGGTCGGGAGCTTAGAGCTTGTCCCGGCTGGGCCGATGCCCCAACACTTCCAACCATTCTTAACAATCAAACCCTTCGAAATCGTTCTAGAACAAATTGAATACTCGATTCTGATACGAGAGTTATCTTCCCCAACCAGCGTTCATGCGCGGTGGATCTTATGCGTTCCGGTGCATAATTCACTTCACTTACTATAGAAGGAATTTCCTACGAATGAGCCAAAGTGACAGCTAGTGCTGGCAATATAACTGAAGGTTCTGTGGTCGTTGTGTCCTTGAGGCCATTGGACTCTCTTTCTGCATTCGTTCGTTTGCAGTTGGCTAACATGTAAATGGCTTCGACGCTCCCGTTTTTGAAGTCCTCGTCCGATGAGAATATAGTGCGCCACGATAAATAATTGAAATTAGAAAGTGCAGTGTTATGTGATCTGAAAAAAATATTTTTGTATAAACATTACATTGAATTTACGTTTTTGTGATAAATATTTTTTTGTTTTAAAACAAAGACTGTGCACGTGTTTCCGGCTATTGTGCTGTTGTGTGGCGAGCTGTGATTGCGAGATTTCTATTTACATTTATATCTATTTACACTTGTGGCAGTTTTGTTTTACTAATGTGATTCATGTGTAATATTCAAATGTTTGAATGCTTATAAAAACGGTTTAAGCGAAACATTTCTTGTCTATTTGTTCTCTGTTGGATGATTCTTTCAACTTCATGAGTCTTATTGTACAAGAATTTTTAAATGCAAGTGTTATTAATGAATGCACGATATTTAAAGACAATGCCAATGTATTATCGTCTACTAAAAAACAGTGAAATGTGTTTTGATAACTTTACACTTGATACAATATTGGGAAATTGAAAGTAAAACACATTAGGCTGAACGATAATTTAGAACCGAGTTTTGACAGTACTCGTGTTTAGATTACACTCACTGATGAATTATACAATATATTCTGCTAACCACAATATTTTAACGGGAATGAAGGTAAACAAACAGGCTATTATTTATTTAGTTGTTGGAAATACCAAACAAAACATACTACATCAATACAGTACATCAAATAGTATTGAGCTTGAAAGAGCTCACTGAGCTTCGCAAGCTGTGATTTGTCAAAATATTAACCATCAATAAGGAATTTATTGACAAGAAATTTAGTGTATATGAGAAACATTATTTAGTTTTTAATGAATAATACTACTTGTTTACACTCCTGTTGATGGCAGTTCCAGGTTGGTCGTCGTCTCTCGTTCTGTACAGCGTTTTCTCTTCTGGCCGCAGGAGTGATGTGAAACATTAACACACAAGCTAGTTTTGGAAGAGGATAGTGCTGTGTATAGCAGCATGGCTGTGTATAACAGCACTTGTGCCCACATGGTGGGCACACTGCACCGACCTACATAGTTGCGGCCCACTGTGACCGCTGCAGAATTGCGCCGGGCGCGCGGCCAGTAGAGAAATGAGGAGTACGGGAAGACGCCACCAGGAGCAGGGCAAGCGGCGGCGTTTGTCCGTGGTCACCAGGCCGTGGATTTCGCAACGCTGAAAAACACGGGAAGTTTAAAACGCCATCAAAGTAAATTCCACGAAACTTCTAAAAACATATAGATTTTCTCTCAATCATCTAAGCAAATATTTTATTTTGTAATTAGATTCAGAAGAAGAAAATACTTGTGAAGGGCTTCGCATTATTCCCTCCCCTGAGATGCACCCACTGATTTGAGAGTACGGGGTGGTGGAGAGCGGGGAGCCATGTGTCGCGCAGCGGGCCGCCACTCAACGAATAACAAGATGGCGAAATTGCCTCCACGGGGAGGGGAGTGGTACTGAAATAGTCGGCCGGGAGATGGAATGTCTCTGCGGCCCGGGGGAAACTGCTCTGCTCCAGGCATCCGCGGCGGCAGCAAAAGCAGTGGTGGTGGCAGCAGCTGTGGTAAAGACTGTGGTGGCAGCAACAGTTGAGAAGGAATAATGACAGCGATAGTAGTGACGGAAAGGGTGGGGATGGCGTGAGGGTGGAAGGACGACGAGGTATCTCGACGGAGAGTTGCAGCAGGTGCAGTGAAAATGCGAGGCTGATGGGATGTCAGGTTATAGCAAGGATTACGGGACTGCGTAAGAGGCGGGGCAATAGTTTGGAGCGGGCCTGGCTGGAGGAGCGAGGACGGCGAGAGCGACAGCACAGGCGACGAGCAAGGATTATGTGCGGTGGGACATGGTCGAGGGGCACATTAGAGGAGGCAGGGAGCGCGGACGTTGCGGGTTCCGGGTGCCGGTGCCGGTGTCCGCCGCTCCCGCTTTCGCTTTTTTGTCGGTGGGAGGTGGCAATGAGTGGTGGGTGGTGGCAATGGGTAGTGGGAGTTGGGCGGTGGGTGGTGGTGGTGGGTGACGGTGGCGGTGGCGGTGGCGGTGGCGGTGGCGGTGGCGGTGGCGGTGGCGGGGGCGGTGGCGGGGCGACTGCGCCTGTCACCTCCAGCCCCCACGCCCGGCGTCGTAATCCGGTTAGCGGCGGCGGGCGAGCAGCCCCTGCGCCCGTTGTCATCCTGCCTGCCAGCGCTTTTTCAGCCCTCTGGCGACGCCGCCTCGTTGCAACCGCCAGCCGCAATTTTCTCCCTTGGGCTCACCCCTTCCCCGCCACCTCGTCAAACCGTTTCGCACCTCAACCCGCGGGCCCGCCATGAAACTCTTAACAGCAGAGGGTGCTGATACGCCGACTCCCTCGACCCGCCTGGAAATTCTACCCGGTCCGGCGTGACGGATGCGTACGACCACTGACTACGCTCACTTGAATATTACTCATTCCGATTCTCTAGGATCCGACTCTCTCGAACACAACCCGACACGTCCATAGTTCGACACAACTTCGAAAGAATCTGACTTCGATGAAAAGAAAAGCAATGTAAATTCTCAATTAACAAAATTAAAAAGCAGTCGAATTGTGTAAATTGGGTGAATTTCTATGTTGATTTTTCTTTGTAAACAAATACATTCTTCTCTTCGACACCTTTTAAATAATCTCCACGAAAGCTGGCACATCTATATGTTTTTTCCTAAAGAAAGTCTTTATGCTGTTCATTTTGATGCATCTTCACTCTTGTGTTGCAGAACAAGACAGCGCTTCAGTTAAATGCATTTCCCTATTCACCTGGGCTTCATTGTTGTTGAGCGCAGCCTGTACGCAGGGTGAAGCCGAGAAAGGCAGGAAGGGAGGGAGAGAGAGAGGGAAAGACAAAGAGGAGGCAGAGAAAAGTGAGAACAATGGAGATAGAGGTAGAGTGGGATGGAGAGGAAGAGAGAAAGAGGGAGAGTAGGGCTATGTCTGCCGGGTTCTACTGACTTAATAATATAAAGAGTTGTAAGCTAATAACTCTTAGATGAAAATTTTAGGTATGCCGCGCATTCAACTTCTTTTAGTTGATTGTGAAGAAAAGAAAACATTTTAGTAGGTAATAAGAACTGTAAGCACAGGTCTGTCATATTCATTCAACCATGCGTGTTTTATTGCCTTACCGAATTCAGAACCTGATGAGGGCGTGTGGTGTGGGATTTATTTCCACTGGCATTTCGCCAAGGTTCTTTTATATCTCGCAAGCACGCTGTGGATTTAGTATATGAATCATCCCCATTTCGTAACAGATATGTACGAAAATTTTTCCCATTGTTTTAAAATGTTTAATCGACTTTTTCTGTTGAGGTCACTGGTACGAAATGTGTTAATATTCCATTTATATAAAAAAAATGTATAGCAATTAGAAAACCCAGTTTATTTAGGGATTCTTATTTAATTTTCTTACGTTATTTATTCGTAGCGAAATAAATATGAGATAAATATTTATTTTATCAAAAATTATGTATTCGATACGATACGAAAAAATGTTATAGTTTCGACACAAAAACCACACTGATTATGCTCAATACACATTAACATAATTAGTATTAAGAAAACCAATGTCATAATTGTCAACTTCTAGCCAGAGAATTAAAATTGTGAAAATAGGTAAACATAGTCTTCATATACTATTCAGTAACATGCCTAGTAAGATACATTACGTAATGTTATAATGAAGCATATTTCTTCAGAAAATTCAGTCGTTTGTGTACGCTAAAAATGGCGACATTTCGGGCCTCTGGCTAAACGTCTCTTTCTCTTTTTGTCTCTATCTTATTTATTTATCTCTCTATTTCTCTTTCTCTCGTTCTCTCTCTCTCTCTCTCTCTCTCTCTCTTCCTCATCATTCTTGAAAATTATGTGAATTAATTATTTACGTTGTTAAATGGCGAGAAAAAATATTACGTATTATGTAGTTGAAATGTTGAAGTTTATTCTAAAGGTGACTTATATAATATAATAAGCAAATGTATCTTTACTTTCTCGCAAACAACTTACATCGGGTTTAGAAAGTACGGTAAAGCTTCCGGGAAAAGGGATTGTTCAACATGAAACATCGCATTGTGGGAACTTGAAGCCGAACAAAATGGAAAATTCTTGGCGGCTGCTTTGGAGTCCGACAGTCTCTGTGGTCTTTCTTTATTTTTTTTATTTAAGGTCGCATCAATATCTACGTCATTAGCGACCACTATTGGAGTTAACAGTATGGTAACTATGAAGATGAAACGAAATGGTGATGATACGGGGTAAAAGGACGAACACAAATACAACCATTACCGAGGCGAGACTCGAACCGCGATCCTTCGGTCCGAGATCACTGCGACACTACTACTTTAGCGATCTGCCGGTGGGAGCCCTCTTTCCTGGCTTTGGGCAGAGACGAAGCGCTTGAGACGAGCGAAACGAACATCGTTTTCTCTGCGTGGGCTACCACTCCTCACATTTCTCATGTTCTAGCAGGGGGTGTAAGGGTGTCGGGAAACAGTGGACTCTAATAGACACCTATACATTCCCAAGATACTCAGTTTTTTAACTTCCAACGTCTTATGAATAGGAAGGTGCATGGCATCTTAGAAACTGTTCAAACCTTTGAGTTTATGTGGCAACAAATACATAAAAAAACAATTACACAATTCACACAAACCAATTAAGTGTATTAAACGAAACTGCAGTACAGAGTAAGAGAAAATACAGTACAGCCGTGTGCCTGCGCACGTGGCATAGGAGAAAGCATGTGTTAGAAACCGTTGATCATGGAATCCCAGCCGCGTAACACGTAGCAATCAAGGGCACCACTCACACATTAGATGTGCCACATGCCACTGAACTATGGTAGCACAAATAAACTGTAGCCGCGAAAAAACGCTGTAAAACCAGCGGCTTACAAGGCGCCATGCCTCTCCGTTAACAACTACATTGGAACTGTGTTCGGCGTAGCCGATACTCAATGCATCTCTTGGCGGCACTGGTTCAAAACACAGCCACCAGGATCGCTATGATTGACTTACGTGTGACTTACATATAATAAAATAATTTGTACAGTCATCACCAAGCTGCCAGGCGTATCAGACATTGAACAATACATTATTAGTTGCATGAACAGGGGGCACAAGCCTCCGCATCTGCCCCCCTTCCCCACCGACGCACAAGTACGCCGTCAGGCGGGTATCCGGATCCGCCGCAGTTTCCTCACGGCACCTCCCATTCAATCCTGGGGGGGCATTCCTACCATCCCAGACCCAATAGCTATCCGGATAGGCTATACTGCGGTTGTTACAGAGCTACCTCTCAATTCCACTCAAGGTCACATTACGGCACAGTTTTTCGCATCTTTCTCGGTCATGCCGCTAGAGTCGCTTCATCTGCAGCACCGTCTGATACGGCTCGAGCATGCGACATCTAGTGGCACGACTGAGAAAGACGCGAAAAAACGTGTCTAAATGCCACCGTGGTGACAGGCCTTGAGTGGAATTGAGAGGCAGCTCTTTGGTTTGGTTTGGTTTGGTTTAGTTTTTTCGTGTTTCCGGGCGCGTCAACTGCTTTGGTCATTAGTCCAGTTAGTGTAGTGCATGTTTTTTTCTCGGGAGATGGCGGTGATCTTCCGCCGCTGGATGGCGAGATCCGGCGCCGACCTACCCTCGGCTAGTGGGGTTTCCTAACCAGGACTTTCCCACCAGCGGGCACCGCCCCAGCCGGGACAAGCTCTAAGCTTCTGACCGGTCTGCCTGAATACGTGGTAGTGTTGTGCATGTGAGTGTAAGTGTGTGTGTGTACCACCGGGCACGATCGGAGAAACACGGAAAACTACCGATCAGAGCAGCCGGCCGCTAAATCCTCCTCTGTGTGTAAGAGGAGAGGATAGGACAAGGAAGAGGAAGGGCAGATCGCGCGCGGTCCGTGGCCCGTTTGGTAGGGTACTGCTCCGGCATTCGCCTGGTGTTGATCGAGAAACCACGGAAAACTACCGATCAGAGCAGCCGGCCGCTAAATCTCCTCCAGACAGCACTGAATTCGACCTAGCTGAAAAGCTAGTGTCGAAAATCCTGCCACCGTCAGGACTCGAACCTAGGATCTCCCGGTCAGAGGCGCTGCAGTGAGGTAGCTCTTTAAAATCTGCACTTTAATACCGGAATCCGAATAATGCGCTACTCACAGACGTCGGGAGCAAGTCTCTCCTCTTTACCCAGAGAGTCGGACCACAGCCAAGACGAATCCGAGGGGCCATCAGAGATTTCCTGCGGTCTTAATGTTTCTTTCAGTGAAATATGTCTTCTAATATCTACCGTAAATTAATTATATTTCTTCTTTTTATTAACGGCATCATTTTATCTGCACTTCCTACTATAATACTTCTCTGTGAAGTTTCGAGGCATAAAGGAACCGACTGATTAAGTAGGCGACATTGAGAAATTCTGACTCTCGCAGTTCAATATAGAATTAATGGGATTCAAAGATACCAGAATATATGATAAAAATGTTCTTTAATATTTGATAATATTTACTTGTTTTATTTACTTTCTCATCCATTAACATAGATTTATTATTTGATTGTCATATGAGGATGTGTATAATGGTATGTAACACTAATGAATGTGTGTTTTCGGACCTACATGCAAACAGATAATTGAAAAAAAACTATTTATATATTTTATTCCATATGGGAGCAAAAAGCGAGGAATAGCGTTCGAGACCGAGAAGAGCGGGAGAGAGAGTGAAAGAGAGAGAAAGGAGAAAGGGAGAGAGAGAGGAGAGAGAGCGAGAAAGGGAGAAGGGGGAGAGAGGGGTGAGGGGAGAGAGGGGGAGAGAAGAGATAGACGGAGTGTGAAACAGAGAGAGAGGAAAAGAGAGAGTGAGAGTGAGTGAGAGAGAGCGAAAATGAGTAGGACAACACTTGCAAGGTTCTGCTAGAACCACTTAAAAATTGCTACTACATAGTAGTCGCTTAATATATAATATGAATATACGGTAACCAGGACAAAATCCAGCACTGCTTGTGTACTTAATTGATTCTTTTCCAGCCGTCAGCGCCTCCAACAATGACGATTCCAAGTAGTTCTCTATCGCCGCGCGTAGGCAGCCAATATTCGCAGAATCTGTTACGGGTCACGCGCCCGCTGCCCTGCGGTCTACGTGACGCACGCCAAATTCTCGGTAACTCTCGCGTATGGTTCTCATTGAAAGCTTGCAAACAATTTTGTAACGGTTATTAACAGACCTAAGCTTCCAGACCATTCCGGAACGAATTAAATACTCAATTCTCATTCGCTCAACCCATACCTCAGCTAGTTACTATATCCGTGGTGGATTTCCGCGACACTGCCGCTCGCGGTAAGTTTCATTCGGATCAGACACGTGATGTCCTCTCGCGTTAATTTGTTTCGATCTTCGTAAGAAACATACACGGTAAGTTTAATTCTGATCCCGTCACTACTTGAGCAGTACTGTGATGTCCTCTCGCGTTAATTTGTTTCGATCTTCCTAAGAATCATACAGTATGCTCTCTTACGTAAAACTTACCTTTTGAGTGTCATTTCGAGCAAGTCGTGTATGCAAGTCGAGCATGCGTGTAAGCTACTGCGCTGAGTGTCATTTCACTTCAAATTTAATGCCTTACAGTATTGTTTTCACTTATACGTGATCGCGTAAGTTGTAACTAATCATTCATCCGGAAATAAATGCAGAATTCTGTTCGCGTAGTCAGTAACTGTTAAGTATACAAATGTATCCTAGTCACAACGACTGTGCATTGTGAATATTTTGTCTTGTAACTGTTGAAAGTGGACACGAATAAATGTAATTGCGTCTGAAACACATGTTCGAATTTTATGAACGAGGTACAAAGAGTCCTATACTCGCATTCCGTCAATGCCGCCCACCTGAGCTATCTTGGAGCTTCAGACTGTTTGCTCAACCAGAAAATCCATACAGTCCACTCAATTCCCTCGTAAGTAGTCTAAACATTGTGTATGCTACAGCGTCCCAATCTGTCTATTTTAATAAATAGCCGGTTAATTTTCAAATTATTACATATAATTTACAATAATTTACACATATTACAGATAATTTACAACATGCATAAGTGAAGATCGAAGCAGGAACAGTTTCGAAGTTTCCGGATATTATTTGAGTTCACATTAGCCAAAATGAATAGGCTAGAGTAGATAAAGTACGTTACGACGAAGAAGATAATTGTCAACATTTGGTAACTGTGCCTAGGACGCGGCGTCTCACTGACAGATAATCTAACGAAGAGCAGATAATAGGTGAAAAATAGGAATAAAAATTGTGGGAAGGTTTTGAGGCTAGTACAAGGTAAATGGTTTTTTTTTCGACTTCCACTGCTTCAGCCTAAATTTATTTCTATATGCACGATACCACCGAACTCAACTTCTCTGTAAACCTTGGTTAACTCTTTGCTAGGCATGTTGGAGTTAGCGTCGAGTCTCCGGCCTTTGGCTTTCCCAATTTATATAAATTAATATTTGAATCTATGAAACGCTTCATAACCAACGTATTTTATAGCAAAACACTTCTAGTAAACACAAGATTTATCATATTTGGACAATAACACTACTTTATCCAGTGCCTTGTAACTAATTCCATCATTAGCCGAATAAAATACGAAATAATGTACTCATGTCAGTTTTACTGCCTTACACACACCGTCTGGTTAACGTGAGACTTAACCTGCAACACACAACATTAACCAAATTTCAGACTGAAGCCATAAAATATATGCCTTTGTATTAGTATGTGGCTGTGTTTTTGTTCTCCACGATATATCTCAGTTCCGAAAAAAATCATAACTCTACTGTGTGCCAAAGGCCGACTTCCAGCGCAACCTGGACGGCTGCCACGAAAAAAGCGACTAAGCGAAGGGGTGGATTGTGGAGTGGTGGTGAGGAGCAGGGGAGATAGCGGAGAGAAAGTTCGTGGTATGAGAGGGGGAGGATGTGGAAGAGAGAAGGGTGAAGTAAGGGGGGGGGGTGAAGAGGAAGACGAGACAAGTCGCAATGAAGAGTTGGATCGTGGACATGTGGGGGAGCGGCGAGACGGAAAATGATAACGCAGCAGACCGAGAACATGGGTCCATTGAGATTAGCCCAGACTCAGCCCTGCAACCCTGACCAAGAGTTCCTACACTGGCGTATTTTTGGCACTAGCTAGGTCGCATTCAGCCTCTGTTTACAGGGTAATTCTAGTGGCCGTAGCTTTCCGAGGTATTGCCAATCAATACCAGGCAAATCCTGGAGCAGTACCATAACGAACGGGCCCCAAACCGCGCGCGATCTTTCATACCCCTTCCTTGTGGATGATCTTGGCTGTCCGGGTGACGCCGCGTCGAAGGCTGTGTTCAGACTCAGATCAGCCCTGGGGAAGATCACGAAAAGATGGTCGAAACGACGGCAACACAGCCTTCAACGCGGCGTCACCCGGACAGCCAATATCATCCACATGACTCCGGTCTCGAAAGCCTACGACTTCAGACAATAACCCTTCCTTGTCCTCCCCGTACCACTTAAGCTCAGAGTTTGCGCCGGCAGGAGTTGCATCTGCTGAGGGAGATACCTGGTATATAAGGAAACACCGCAAGTCGTGAAGGCCGGCAACAGATTTCACCATTCAGTGAGAGAGGAATATCGCCACCTCCTGGGATAAAACATTCACTACGCAAAAAGGAGTAATGACCGAAGCAGTTGACGTGCTCGGACAAAGTTGACTCTGAGTGTGAACTGAAGTCAGTGCAGTACCTCTGACTGGGTGGTTCTAGAATTCGAGTCCCGACGGTGCCAGAATTTTTACCACTATCCTAGATCGAATAGGCGGAGTTGCCCGCTCTCTGGGAGGAGATTTCCTAACAGCGAATACCACTGCTCCTGATTCTGAGCCGGTTATTTCAGTAGGGCATCTCCCCCGAAAGTCAACTCTTCATATGCCGGAGAGAAACCTAAAAAACGCTCACCAGGACACGCAGTATCCACTACCTGAGTATACTGCTATTGATCTTCTTACAAGTACGATCAAACTATCATAGCTACATGGAGGAGGCCAGAGGAAAGCTTGAGGCTGAGTGCGGGACATGGGGCTGCCTAGATGGAGGAGTGCCTGGTTAGGGAACACCGCAAGCCGTCAACAGGTCAGCACCAGATCGTCCCATTCAGTGGGAGAGAAGCAACACCCCTCACCAGGACAAAACATCCACTACACTAAAGGGAGTAGTGAACGTAGCAGTTGACGTTCCAGAAATGTCGATCAAACAACCGGGAAGGCAGGATGGGTTACGAGGGAGGAGGTTAAGAGGTGAAGGCGGAGATCGACCGGGCGGAGAATGGGGGTGCAGAAAGAGGGCGTGGTAGGGTGCTGCGTCGGCGGTTACTCCCCGTGGGAATCAATTTAGATAACGCACAGGCCGCCCGCAAAAAGCAAAGCGCAAAACTGGAGTTTCCGCCGCCACAGCGGTGCGTCACCGTCCATCCATCACTCTCCATCACCAGCGCGCTCTCTGCGAGACAGGTAGAGGCCATTGAGGTGCGCGGGATCTATTTCTGGCATCCGCAGATACGTCGGTCAACGCGCGCTTTTTCTTGATACACAGCTTTGTAGAAAGCGAGCATTTCACTTGAAACGGTAAAACTTATGGTCAGGGATTGTGAAGATATTTTCGACTTTAGATTTATTGATCGGTGATTCCAAGCGCGTCAACTGGGAAGTCATCATTATCGTAAGTATAGTGCATGTTTTTATCGCGGAAGGCGGCGGTGCTATTTCCTGCTGGCTAGCGTGATTCGGCGCTAACCTACGCATCTAGTGGATTTTACTCTAACCATGTATCTCCCACCAGAGAGGCAACTCCCAGCCGGGACAATGTTTACACTCCGATCCGGTCCCCCGACAAGTGTTGTAGTGTAGTGCCTGTAAGAGTGAAGATAGGACAAAGAAGATAAAAGAAAGATCGCGCGCTGTCCGTGGGTCGTATGTTAGGTACTGCTTCTGCATTCGCCTGGTGTTGATCCGAGACACCACAGTCAACTATCGATGAGAGCAGCAAACTTGTAGAATTCTCGTCCAGACATCGACTGAATTCGATCCAGATATCTAGCTAGCATCGAAAATCATGCCAATGTTGGGACTCGAACCTAGGACCTCCTGGTCAGAGGCAGTGCAGTGATACCGTTTGATGACTAGAGCCACCTCTTCTGGTTTCGATTGCAGATTGTATAATCTTGGTTTGATTGGTTTGTTTTTCTCGTGCTTCCGAGCGCGTCAACTGCTTTGATCATTAGTCCCGTTAGTGTAGTGGATGTTTGTTTCTCGGAAGATGGCGGTGGTTTTCTCCGATGGATGGCGAGATACGGCGCCGACTTACCGTCGGCTAGTGAGGTTTCCTCCTAACTAGGACTCTCCCACCATCAGGGCACCGCCCCAGTCGGACAACCTCTAAGTTCCCGACCGATCTACCAGAATATGTGGTAGTGTAGTGCATGTTAGTGTGTGTGTGTGTGTGTGTGTGTAAGGAGAGAATAGGACAAGGAAGAGGAAGGAAAGATCGCGCGCGGTCCGTGGCCCGTTTGTTAGGGTACTACTCCGGCATTCGCCTGTTGTTGATTGGAGAAACCACGGAAAACTACCGATCAGAGCAGCCGGCCGCTAGAATTCTCCTCCAAGCAGCGACTGTATTCGACCTAGCTGAAATTAAACGCTCGAGGAAGTTTTATTTACAGGGATTGTGTTTCAGCAGGTTTTTCCCATGCAACGCTGCTCTGTTCGTGCTCGTGTGTTGTCAACGCTCTATTGCTCCCTAGCGGTGCATGATTCAATCATATATCTCGAGTTACAAATTCCTCTATTGAATGTATGGCGCAGGTCTCATTTTCGGTGTACTCTCTGAAATTTTCGAAAAATGAAAAAGGTAGAAATAATGCGAGAAAGTACGTGCTCTTGTTGCATCCTTATTTTATTATAAGATAATATGACGAGCTATTAAAATCCGACTGACGAAGTCGAATATCTTTTGACAAAGATGACTACATTTGTTCAACGGGATTCGTTTAAGCAAAAGTACGTTTCAAGAAGATGGTGCAATCTCCTGTGTCTCAACACTGTGCAAGTTCTTGAATACCAAGAGAGATCTCTCAGAGATGCAGCCCCCGAGCACCGACGCGGCAGGTACACCTCTACTCCACTTTGCGAGGATGCCGAGGGCGCAGATCAATATTCCATACAGCCATTTGCCCGCGGGTGGGCTCGCGCTGTATTATTAAAGAGGCCCTTGGTGCACCCTGCGGACACGAAAGAGAAAGGAAGATGGAGGAGGCACAAATTACACAGTGGAAATGAACGTTCACCGCAAAGCAAAAACAGAGAAAGCGAGATTGGTGTTTGGAAGGTGAAGAAGACGAGGAATTTGGGGCAATGTTAGGCGGAAGGAAAAGGGCGGGAACGTTATTTTGAATACGAATTTTTCGCTAGTGCACTTGCCCATAAAGATTGCCAAATAGAAACTATGCAGAATAAATGTTACAACTTTAAGGTATGTAGGAGGGACGCGGCAAACAAATTTGCCAATAAAAAAATAACAATTAACAAAGTTAGACATGACGACGGCTGAGAATCAGATTGCAAGTCCATTTTACTAAATTTTCAAGAGAACGACTGGAAGATTTTGAATGTAGTGTATACGTATGGTAAGTGTTAAAATGGAATGGGTTTGTTGCAAGCTTAAAAAGTGAAATATTTATAATATTTTTGGTGTACACATGTAGTCAAAGACATAGAAACAATGAAACAGAAATCTCATTTTGTTACAAAAAACTGGACTTAAAACAGTCTGGTTCTCCATCTATGTATTTGGCATACGAAATCAGTCGCGGCCGGCTGCCCTGATCGGATGTTTTTGGGGATTTCTCCGACCAAATACCAGGCGAATGCAACAGTAATACCTTATCAAACGTGCCACGGACCGCACACGATATTTCCTTCCCCTTCCATGTTCAGTACTTACACCACACTTACACACATGCACACACTACCACATTTGTCAGGAGACCAGTCGGGAGCTTAGAGCTTGTCCCGACTAGGGCGGTACCATGCTGGTGGGAGATACCGATTGGGGAAAACCCTGCATGACGTCGGGAGGCAGCAGTAAGATCTGTTTCCGACATTTGGCGACTGATTCTGCTTCTCACCATTTTCCTTATTCTGCTTCTGGCGATCATTTTTCTGGAAAAATATTGGAAAAATTGTGGAAAAAGGACTGGAAAAATTGGAAAAGACCGATTACCGAACATTTTAGAAAATGATAGAAGATAGTTTCATTACAACGTATGACAAACACTACATTGCAGACAAAACTAAGATAATTACAACAAGCTCATGCACAAAATAACGGGAAAATGTTAGGACGAGGGTGAAACTTTTGGAGATAAGACGGAAACAGTGTGTGCAAGTTTGATTGAAGCGTATCTGTTACATGTGTAATGTTGCGAATTCGCGCAAGTGAACACAACAAAAATAAAGATGTGGATTTTTTTAATTTTCGCAATATTATCAATCAACACAAGTAACAAAAATAAAATTTATAATTCTGTTTTAACTAAGTTTTTAATTTTTTTTGTTTAATAACCCCTCATCATTTGGTTCTTCATGGATAAGTTAAACGTACTATAGGCGGTTAATCAGTGGGCATTGCGAAAGCCAGAGAAAAACAAGATGAAGAAGAGAAGGAAAATACTGGAAACTTACGTTTAACCGTGAAATTGATAAAAGGACAAAGAGAAAGAAAGAGGTTTAGAAGACACTCTAACTTTTAAAGTCTTGTAAATATTCCTGCTGGATAAAAGTAAACTCTGATTCTTAGTCAAAGAAATTGTAAAATACTGAAGCATTATAACGTTTACATTAATTTATTTTTCATAATTATATAGAATTTAGAATGTGATTAATTAATGTTAGAATACGGTTTACAATGCTTTTAAATTTAACAACGATTTGCATTTTCTCAAAGCACCTTACCATCAGTAGATTAATTCAATGTTTAGTGCCTTTTTAATAAACAAGAAATCCGTTTGTTTTTTACCATGGCGCTCTGTACATTTGCTTGGGGTATGCGAGTAAATTGGCCTGCTGCTGCATTATTAAAAAGGTACTCTGCTGGCATTGCAAAGGCAACAGAAAGCAACGCTCCAGGAGCAGAGAAAGGTAGCAAAGTGAATGGTAGAGGAAAGACATGGAGGTGGGGAAGGGCGGAATAAAAGAATTGAAGGCAAGGGAGATAGTGAGGTTTGGGATGGAGGGGACGAGCGACGTCAAGTGGGAAGGTCGGGGAAGTGACAAGGAGGAGAGGGGAGCAGCGGAGAGCTGCCGGAAGGAATTGAAAGTGGGAAGGGTATAGCGAACGGAGGACTGCGAATTGAGGGATGCAGTTCGTCCCGGAAAGTGGGAGGGCGGGCATGGGCTGGAAAAGAATAGCGAACGTCGAGGAATTGCTTAGGGTGAGTGTCGTGAACGCCCGCACGCATTTGAAGGAGCCGCCGCCGAGTGACGTCAACGGGGCGTTACCACCCCTGGCCGGAGAGGAAGGCGACCGGTGCAAGCCGGCCTGGACTGCCCGCGCGGCTAGTAGAGCAGCTAGTCGGCGGGCCAATAGCTCTAACGGGCTATAAAGGGCTCCGACCCGAAGCCAGGGCAGATAGCGAGCAACAGTGTTAGTGATGGGATCCTGGCGAGTGACTTGAGCGCAGAGTGGAGATCAGCTACGACGACGACCTGTGCAACGAAAGTAGAACTCTCTTGTGGATATTTGACGACTCGGCTGATTTTGGGACTTCTCTGGACGATAACACGGCTTCGCTTTTGGTACATTCTTCTGGTGATAAAAACTTCGGCAATTGTACCTGGTCTTGAATAAAAATTGTTTTATGAATTCTAGCAATTATGGACAGTGGGGGAGCGAGGGAAGGTTTGGAGCGGGAAGGGCTGGTAAGGAATATGATACGAGAGTCCGGAAGAAGGGAGGATATGGAGGAGGCGGGGGATTGGAGACGGACGGGGAGGCAGAAGGGGCGGGCGACCGGGCTGGGCGAGTGGGACAGGCAGGGGCCAATAGTCTGGAGAGGCGGAAAAGCGATTGATTGATTGACTGTTAGTGATTCCGGGCGCGTCAACTACTGAGGTCATTAGCCCCGTAAGTGTAGTACATGTTTTTTCATCGGGAGGTGGCGGTGATCTTCCCCCACTGGTTGGCGAGATCCGGCGCCGACCTAACGTCGACTAGTGAGGTTTCCCAACCAGGTGATCTTCCCCAATGGTTGTCGAGATCCGGCGCCGACCTAACGTCGACTAGTGAGGTTTCCCAACCAGGTATCTCCCATACGCGGAGCACCGCCCAAGCCGGGACATGTTCTAAGCCCCCGACCGGTCTACCGGCATGTGCGGTAGTGTGACGCATATAAGTGCGTGGGTATGTGTGTGTAAGGAGTGAGGATAGGACAAGAAAAAGGAAGGAAAGATCGCGCCCAGTCCGTGGCCCGTTCGTGCAGGTACTGCATCAGCATTCGCCTGGTGCTGATCGGAGAAATCACCGAAAACTACCAATCAGAGCAGCAGGTAGAATTCTCCTCCTGACAGCCACTGAATACGACCTATCTCTGTAACTAGTGTCTAGAATTCTGCCAGTGTTGGGACTCGAACCCCAGAATCTGCCGTTCAGAGACACTACAGTGATATCAGTTGGTTCCCTGAGCCAACTAAGCCGGTGGAAGGCGATGAGAAAGGAAAAGGAACGAATGGTGCTGTGAGGAGCGGCATCGGGCCGCGTGGAGGCCACTAGTTACTAGTGGCGGGTAGGAGTGGGACGGGAGAGGGGATCGCAAGTGACTCGGATTGGTTTGGTTTTCGTGTTTCCAGGCGCGCCTACTGCTTTGGTCATTAGTCCCGTTAGTGTAGTGCATCTTTTTCTCGGAGATGGCGGTGATCTTCCCCGCTGGATGGCGAGATCCGGCGCCGACCTCCGTCCGCTAGAGGGTTCGCCCTAACCAGGACTCTCCCACCAGCGGGGCAACGCCCCAGCCGGACAAGCTCTAAGCTCCCGACCGATCTCCGTAATATGTGGTAGTGTAGTGCATGTTATTGTGTGTGTAAGGAGAGGATAGAAGAAGGAAGAGGAAGGACAGATCGCGCGCGGCCGGCCGCTAGAATTCTCCTCCAGGCAGCGACTGCATTCGACCTAGCTGAAAAGCTAGTGTCGAAGATCCTGCGGCCGTGGGGAGTGGGAACCTAGGACCTCCCGGTCAGAGGCGCTGCAGTGGCATCAGTTGATGCACTGACTACCGCCCCGGTCAAGTGACTCGGAGAGTGGGCTCTCAGTTAGAGACGAAGAGAGCCGTGCGGTGCAGGTGGCGTGTTGGAGGGAGAGGAGGGGAGTGGGAGGACCTCTCTGATTCCAACGCAGCGCAGGAGCACCTGGCCCCGCCCACGCCGCCCGCCGTCTCGTTCCGCCTGATATTAAATTCATGTGTACAGACGCGTCCTGTCCCTCTGTGCCCTGCGCCGCCTCGCAATAACCTCCTCCGTCGCCCAGGACCAGCGCAGCGCACACCAGCGCTCTCACGGACACTAAAGGGAACACACTATTTATTTTTTGGGAGGTATTACCAAATTTTTAGGTAATATAAATATTAAGAAATTACACACAAACTTGGTATTTTGATATTATCATGATAAGATCGCGGGTTAATCCCGATTAGCATTTTTTTAATAACATAAAATATTAGAGAAATTCAGACGAACGTGGTAAGTTGATGTTATCACAGTAAGATCGCGGGTTCAATCCCGATCGAAACGGTAGAGTTTTAAGGGAGAAAAAGTCCTTCGGAGGGGATGAAGGCCGTCTGTCCCATGCTGTAGATTTACTGCATATAAAAATCTTCAAGTCCAAATAAAGCCTCTGAGATAAAATAAAATCTGTTTCATCGTCCATCATTGCTACCTTCTTTCTTAGCTAGGTGAAAGGAGTGTAGGGAAATTTGCGTGGTCAAACAGAAGAGCAGGTTTGATGACCTGTGTCTCGACACGTAAAATAAGTCATCATTGCATTATTGTCGATATAGAACGGTTGGTTTGAATCATGTTAACATTTAAAGTCTACTCTATTCTCTCCATTTGGCTTTATAAAATGAACCAACATTCTTCGAGATTTTTTTCTGAAGTTAGAAATATCCCTCTAGTCCAGGTTATTTATCGTCAGATATCAAATTATGTACAATTTGTTAGGTATCAATTTGAAAAAATTTCCTTGGCCAGTACTTGTGACTTTCTTGTTGTAAAAATTTAAGTATAATTTCACTATTTCTATACTATCTCTAGACGATAAGCGACGTGAGTGCAAAATAAGGCTTCATCCACAAATAAAACTCCAAATAAAAAAGGTGGTCGCTGGATTTCCCTTAAATTTTGTGAATTAAAAATATTGTCACCACATTTCTGAAAATGTTCATTGTTTTAGCTGGTACCATCTCTTCTATCCTCACGAACGGTGTGAAATTTATCATTTGTTAAAATTCGCTCTCGGCATCGAAGACCAAGAACCCATTTTGTAATATAAGTGTGACAAATGTTCTGACATTGATCGAAGTTACTGCACACGACAGAGAAAAATAATTATGCAGCAACAGCACAATATGATAACACACAATGTAAATCATAATATCTCACGCAGTTATACTGAAATGAATTCAATCACATATAAAATAGAACAAGTGTGACCGCGCCAGAACTCTCGCATGTTATACTCCCCCTCTTTCTTATCTTTTCATTTCAATATTGAAGGGGAAAGTTGTTAATAAAACGTTTATATATTTAAAAATGTATAAAGATAACTTCCAATGTACTCACAGGATATCAAATAAAAATAAAAACAAATGCTATTTATATTTATAAATATTTTTGAAGAAATGTTTATTCAGTGTTATATGCATATTCTTGGAACAATTCACAAAATTTCCTTAAAAGAACATTTAAAACAATTATACAATCTTTCTTGACAGTTTCCTTTTCACTTTTCTTGATAGTCACAAGCTATTTGCTCTTTTAAAAAGCTATCTAAAACTGTCAATGTGAAAATACAGGATCAGCCAAATACAACCCTACTCTTTGTAATGTTTGAAATTGCAACAAAATAAAGTTTCAAGAAACTTATAACTGTCAAAAATGTAATAGAATATCCAAAAGCAATGTTTCTTTGAGGCCATTCGTCTCAATATTCCAGATTTTATGCAATAAAACGCTTTTTTGAGTTATATTATTATATAGATTTCAACACAGTTGACAGAGTTGCATTTCACATGAAAAGTTAGATGTCATTTTTAAAAAATCCTTGAAAATCTATCTTTAGAATTTCCACTTTTAATTGGTTGCGTGAAACTCATTATACTCCTTAGATTATATAAGGGAGGATTTTCGCATATTTGACATAAGTCGGGCCACTTTAACTTGTTCAAACAATACAATACTAAGTTATTTGTGTAAGAAACCGAAATTGGGGGGTACAAAAGAGCTTAGAAAGCTCATCCAACCAACTTTAAAATAAAATAAATTTTTGGTATAGGAATTGTACTCTGTAAATTGAAAACGTCATTAACAAAGTAAGGAGAGCAAAACCTACAGTGATTTTAGCGGAATTATTATATTCCAAATTAATAACTGGTTTATTTTTATTCCTTTCACCATTTGTATAATGTTTTATAACACTATGGCACTCGAATCATTCTACATTTTTAATCTTATCTCCAATTCTGGAGAAAATAATATGAAAAAGCTTCTTATTTGGTACAATTTAAAAGGATGTTCACTATTTTCCTTGGGATGTGGATGTTTGTTAATAAATTAAAACATGCATAAAGGATAGCCACGTCTTCTTAATTGATAAATATCACTAAACAGTTTTAAAACAAAGAAGCTACATGAATATTACAACACCAATAAAAAGTATACAAACGTTAAGAAAACATAACCAGAAAATTAAATTAATGCTAAAACATCGGCATGTTCAAAAGAAAACAAAAAAAAAAATAGAATTTTAGGTACTCAATATAGTGACCTGGAGATAGAAAGGTATTTTGAACGACTCACCTTGACCGTTTGTCCCAGTCTTGCCAACCTGCAACATATAAAGCCAATTTTAACACGTGCACCATATATAATCTATTTTTGTATACCATCATTATAAACGGCCCTTTTCGATACCCCGAATCGTGCATAATCCAGTATTTTATCGCACGCTACATGACGTCATCGTCATTATTAAACGCGACATGACGTCATCACACATTCAGCCAATAGTTGCGAGATAATCGTGGGGAGGTAGAAGAAGACGGAACAGCCGACCACCGTTTTCTCGCACGGATGTCAACAATGCCATCTTGAATTTGATTTCCAGAGGGCGTTGGATGTCAAGCACCCGAGACGTCAGAAGAAAGTTGTTTCGCGAAATTAAGTTTGATTCTCTTGTAAATTTATAATGCTGTTATACAAAAATAGCGTATGCAACTCGTTTATAATGTTGCTTTATTGCATTCGTACAAATTTGAAAACTCGCTCTAACGTCGCTCGTTTTCAAAACATGTACTCATGCAATAAAGCTCAACATATAAACTAATTCATAATAGTAGTTTATGCAATAAGTTTATAATGTTAAGCTTTATTGCATGAGTACATGTTTTGAAAACGAGCGACGTTAGGAGCGAGTTTTCAAATTGTACGAATGCAATAAAGCAACATTATAAACGAGTTACATACGCTATTTTTGTATAACGCATTATAAATTTACAAGAGAATCAAACTTCATTTGCGAAACAACTTTCTTCTGACGTCTCAGTGCTGACATCCAACGCCTCTGGAAATCAAATTCAGATGGCATTGTTGACATCCGTACGGAAAACTGTGGTCGGCTGTTCCGTCTTCTTCTACCTCCCACGATCTCTCGCTACTATTGGCTGAATGTGTGATGACGTCATGTCGCGTTTAATAATGGGGATGACGTCATGTAGCGTGCGATAAAATACTGGATTATGCACGATTCGGTATCGAAAAGGTCGTTTATAATGATGGTATAAAAACTACTATTATCATTTCATAAAACGTTTATTCACACCCGTTTTGTTTCTTCAATTACCATTCTAAAAACAGTAGTCTGATTTGACTCAAGCATTTCGGATTTAAAAACTGTATTGTATCCTACCTTCGAAGAAGATTATTAATACCTCTGAACATGCGACACAAACATGTCACCAGTCACCATCTGTCGTTACTGTGGATCGATTGTGCATTCATTTGCATGTAACGGGTGTCGTTTCCACGCAACTGCATCGACTGTTGAATTAAATTTGAATATGTTCCTAACCCGCTTTCCTCTTTAAAATTCAGTGGTCGATCGATTAACGAACAAACTAAAAACAAATAACGATATTCACGTATGTATAATGAACATCTCACAATACAAACATAAGAAGATGTGACGCGACTTGCATGATTTTTAAAAATTTACTCCTATTTATAAACTGTTTCTATTATAAGGTTTTGGCAGTTTTACACATCGCTTTTCTGAAGAAAAAACCTGAAAGAATAAATCTGAAGGTACATTTACGATTTGTTTTACATAAAAATAATTAGTAAATATGATAATGTAACATTTGTAGTTGATAATAACAATTTGTTAGTGAATGTGTCGCAATGGTACATTTTACCACCTTCTTGAGTAGTATAGAAAGAGTCAATTTAATTACTTTTGGTTAGAAGCGAAAGTTCAGGAATACATGTAACTATACATATTGTGACGAACTTAAGAATCTATTATGAAGTTGTAAGGGTGTAATTCTGGGAAATCGGTAAGTTTCTTCACTGTTATCTAGGAAGCTGGTGGCTTGAGGATTTGAGTGGATTTCCATACATTGAAGATAATTTGAACTGCTTGTTTCGATTCTTTGAAAGACTGTTTGTACTTTTAAGTCTCTCTAGTGTTGTGTTGAGATGTACCATGGTGCTGCAGCAATCATCCTTAGAATTTTGGATTAAAATCTTAGTAAAATGGTGAGAATTGAACTGTCTTCCGTGCCCCAAAAATATAATTAATAATAATATAAAAATATATTAAAAAATATTCTAAAAAATATAATAAAGTAATTAATGTTTTTCAAATGAAAATCACGTTGCAGATAAAAATACGAGAGTGTATGTGAGTCCCTGTAAATTTTTTGTTGTTGAGTAATGCCCAGATTACATAGTCGCTTTATGTTACCAAATATTTTTACTCCCATATTTGCCATTATACGTTTGCACAACAACGGCCTTTGCAACTTTTTAAATTCGTTACTTGAATCGTTCCCTGTCAGAGTGGAAAAGATCTGATAAATGTACTAATTGCCTGATGATTTCATATTGCAGCCATTTAGTCAAGGTTCTCTTACATGATACAAGCGGGATAGGACTCGACAATACCGCGATCTTTGTACCCGAAGCCGCCTCCACCAGCCGGGTTTGTACCCAAAACCTATACCGGGAACCTTGTCCCAGTGCATCAACTAATACCACTGCAGCGCCCCTGACCGGCAGGTCCTAGGTTTCCACTCCCGACGGCGGCAGGATTTTCGACACTAGCTTCTCAGCTAAGTCGAATTCAGTCACTGTCTGAAGGAGAATTCTGGCGGCCGGCTGTTCTGATTGGTAGTTTTCCGTGGTTTCTCCGGTCAACACCAGGCGAATGCCGGAGCAGTACCCTGACAAACAGGGCCACGGAGCGCACTCGATATTCCTTCCTCTTCCTTGTCCTATCCTCACCATTTACACTAAAATTTACACCATTTACACTACTACACATACCATGGGGAGACGAACGAAACTTTAGAACGTGTCCTAACTGAGGCGGTGTCCCGCTGGTGGAGATACCTGTTAGGAAAAACACTAGTCGACGGTAGATGGGCGCCCGATCTCGACATGCAGTGGAGAAGATCATCGCCACCTCCAAAGGAAAAAACATGCAATACACGTACGGGACTAATGACCTTACTAGTTGATGAGCCCGAAATCACTAACAATAATCATCAATCAAAACTATGTTTTCTAATCAATATGCTACGTTCCTAACAACTTGGAAAGCTGGGTACAGTATATACATATAAATAAACGTAGGGACGAGTTGAATTCCTTCGATAATAAATTATTTGCTATTAAAATGACATGACCGACATTTATAGAATGCCATTATGTCATTCGTATGCATCAATGCAAAATGCGTTCGCATGTGCTAACGATCCATCATGAAAGTAAGCAAAAAGGGTCATTAGGTTAAAGTATCCTCTGAAGATTATTGGAAAGATAAACAAAAATTCAAAAATGTTATGTTTCATGTCCTAATACAAACTCAAAAATTCCACACATAATTAATGAGAAATAATTTTGAACTTACTTTTTGTCCCCAGAATAAATTTTTAAAATTTCCACTCGAAATTAATGATCGGATAACGAGGAAGTGGAGTAGCAAACATTTTGGAACGATTATTGGTCATGAACGAATGACTCCCTTCACTCCTCAAATTATTTATTAACTGGAACGCCCTTCTCATGTGCAGCGTGAGGAAGAGAGTAGTAACCTACAACCCAAAGTGATTAATTTCACTTTCACGACCACTCGCGCTCATGAATTCACGCAGCCAGGAATTTGCTCCGTGACCCGCAAAGCTCCTTTCAGAGCCTTCGAGGCGACTTCCCCGCCGCCTGGGCGCCGCCCCGCTCCGCGCCGCCCCAGAAGAAAGTTGGGGCTCCGTTGCCTGTCGCAGTTTCTCAGCTCCTCGGGAAAATGCAATGCCCTTGCGCCCTTGGCAAGGAGCTCCCGCCGATGATAAGGAACCCATGCGGAAGAAAAGTTCATCGCTGCGTGTAATCGGCCTGAGCAGCCCCATCCCTGTTCGCCTCCGTTCGTCCGCCCACCCTCGCCTGTTCCCGTTCGCCCCGCCCCGCCCCATCCGCCCCAACTGCCACCTCCCACCGCCCGCCCCAACTGCCACCGTCCCCACCGCCCACCCCAACTGCCACCGTCCCCACCGACCGCATCCGCCCGGCCCCACCTAGCCCCACTCGCACCCGTCCGCCCGCTGCATCCGCCCCGCCCCGACCGCCCCTTCCGCCCCAGTCCACTCCAATCCGCCCCATCTGCCCCCGTCCGCCCCAGTCCACCCCAGTCAATCCCATCCGCCCCGTTCGCCCCAACCGCCCCGTCCGCCCCAACCGCCCCGTCCGCCCCAACCGCCCCCGTCCGCCCCAACCGCCCCCGTCCGCCCCAACCACCCCCGTCCGCCCCAACCGCCCCCCTCCGCCCAACCGTCCCCGTTTACCATCCACTCCCGTCCGCCCCATCCGGCCCGTCCGCCCCAACCGCCCCGTCCGCCCCATCCGTCCCCGTCCGCCCCAACCGCTCCCGTCCGCCCCATCCGCTCTCGTCCACCCCATTTGCTCCATCCGCCCACGTCCGCCCCAACCGCCCCGTCCGCCCCAACCGCCCCGTCCGCCCCATCCGCTCCCGTTCACCCCAACCACCCCGTCTGCCCCAACCGCTCCAGTCCGCCCCAACCGCCCCGTCCGCCCCATCCACCCCCGTCCGCCCCATCCACCCCGTCCGCCCCATCCACCCCCGTCCGCCCCATCCACCCCCGTCTATGCCCGCCTACACCTTCCCCCACCAGCCTACGCCCGTATACTCCTGCCCCGGTTCGCCAGCTCGCTCGCCCCTCATTCTCCCGCACCCCTGCCCGAGCCCCCGCTATAACGAGCCCCTAGTGTTTTTATTTAAGCCGTGCTCAACTACGCTTGCTTCCGAACCTCCGAAGTTTCTTTATTTCTTTTGCTGTCTTACTGCTTCGTTTTTGTCAGCCCCGTCTTCACATCTCTCTCTTTCTTTTCACATTTTTTGTAGGCTCCATTCAGCTTTATCGTAATAAGGTGGTAGCGTTCTCATTTTTAGCCAAGTTGCTTTGCAATTTCCTTCACTTGTTTTGGAGATTGCAAATTTACTTCCTTCGCATTCTCTCCCCCCCTTTTTTTTTATTATTCTCTCTTTTCTTTTTTTTTTTTAAAATCGTGCTTAATCAGTTGTTTTAATGATTGGGTCAACGCTCTAAACACATCACTTTCTTCCACTTGCTTCGAAATTCATCCTTTTCTTTCATATTTTGCCTTCGTGCTTCTGTATTGCATTTTACTTCCCTAATTACTCTCACTTATGTTTTAATTTCCCTTCTTTCATTTCCTTCCTGTTTCTCGAAACAAATATGACCATGAAGCGTAATGACCCTTAGTGATTATTTAGAGACACGCCCCACCCATAGCGTTTCTTTTCGCCAGCTTCCAGATGCCATCTTCGGAGATGATTCTTCCTCTTCGCCTTGGTTTCATGCTTTATCGTTTCATTTTTTCATTATTTGGCTATACTCTTCTAAGTATCAACGTCTGGAAATGCACCTCAAACTTCTATCTCTAAACTTCGCCGATATTTATCAAGAAATATCTCGCCTCAATAGATTTTACTTCCTTTATTTCCCTCGTCGCATTGTTAGTTAATCTACACACAAAGAAGTTCTTTCAGTTTTTTATATTATTTTAATATACATTAATTTTTGGTAAAGTTCTGGAAAGAATGTCACAAACAATGACGATGAGCGACTTACTGCAAGATATAAACATTTTTTTTGTTGTAAATAACTATTTCTCTTCTCATATTTCATTCAAACCCCTCTCCCTCCCCCCCTCGTCATAATCAGCCTCAAGTGTTCTCCTTTAAACCTTGGTTGTGGCTTCGGTGTGCGATTACTTCGGAAACTGCTTACGCTCTTCACAACGCTTTCCTCTTTCGTCTTTTAATTTATTTTTACCACTGCTGATTAATTGTCTTTATTTGAAATGATATCTCATTTATTATTAGGTTTCGTCTTTTACAGCATTAGATTTCTTCCTCTCACGCCATCTTACTTTACTTCATATCTTTTTTATCCGTTTCTTTGAATTATTTTCTAGCTGATATAACATCCAATTTGCTTTTTAGTCTCTCATTTTCATTATTTTTTTTCTTTATATTTCCATAATATCGTTTATTTTTTGCTTGATACGTTCTTGTTGTTTTAACACATTTAAACTCGTTCTAACTTTCATATGTACTTTCATTTCATTTAAAGGCACTATGAGCAAATTTCGGTACAATATTATTTCACACTCGCGTTCTATTTTATTGCACTTCCTAGAGAAATCTCAAAATAGAAGAATAAAGAAGTTAAAGCAGTCTAAAATCACATCGTGTTATCTTTCATTCAGAGGACAAAAACAACTTTTGATTGTTCTTCTGTAAAACTAGTTAATAAAGGCGTGGCTATTTTACACCGCACTTCTATTTTCTTGCTCTTCCTAGAGATATTGTCCAGAATCAAAAGACATTAATAACAAAAGAAGAAGTAGTAAAATCAACAAAACATTCAAGAGACAACAAATCTTCAAGTCTCTTCAGTAAAATAGAAAAATGCGACATAATTGACTGAAGGATAATTCAAATATTTAGAAGGTATAATTTCTAATGCAGCATTTACGGGGAACATTAAAGACGTTTCAGGTCGATGCCATCGTAAAACAGAACGAAAACAATCAGTTTCCTTGAATTGTGGAATTACATGGGAGGTAATATATGGCCACTGATGTCTCAAGAAGACAATTCATCCTACATCATCTGGACAAATTCCATCAGCATTAAGCATTCTCGTAAGTCAAGCGAAGACCTATGGGGAGTTTAAGACCACAGAGAGTCTGTCTGATACGCGCCTCTTCCCGTCAGGGTTTCCACAACGTCTCCTCCCCTCTGCCCCACCGCACTTTGGTCTCCGTGGAGTTAACTTTCTCCCAGCTTCGCAAATCAACGAGAAGCCTGTCCTCCTTTGCGGCACTCCCGACTCCATCTCAATAGCCTTCACCGGGAGCGGAAGCTCAGTACACTAACTGATGTCACTGCAACGCCTCTGACCGGGAGGTCCTAGGTTGGAGTCCTGACGGCGGCAGGATTTTCGACACTAGCTTTTCCAGCTACGTCGAATTCTGGAGAATGTCGTTGTCTGGAGAAGAATTCTAGCGGCCAGCTGCTCTGATCGGTAAATTTTCCGTGGTTTCTCCCATCAACACCTGGCGAATGCTGGAGCAGTACCCTACCAAACGGGCCACGGTCCGCGCGCAATCTTTCCTTCCTCTTCCTTGTCCTATCCCTTCCTCTTACACACACTTACACTAACACGCACTACACTACCACATATTCCGGGAGACCGGTCGGGAGGTTAGAGCTTGTCCCGACTGGGGCAGTGCCCCACTGGTAGGAGAGTCCTTGTTAGGGGGAAACCCCACTAGCAGACGGTAGGTCGGCGCCGGATCTCGCCATCCACCGGGGGAAGATCACTGCCATCTCCCAAGAGAAAAACATGCACTACCCTTACGGGACTAATGACCAAAGCCGTAGACGCGCCCGGAAACACGAAAAAGAACAGTCAATCGATAGCTTTCGTTCCCAACAGTCTCTCGTCACCAAACATGCGCCCACTGTCTCCACCACCCTCACCCTCGTTCGTCATGTCCCCCCTCTGCGACAGCTCCCTCTATCATCTTTGCATCAAATCTGTGCATTTTGTTATATGGATTTGAAAAGAGTAAAGTGAGAGCCAAAGAACTGGATTGTGTCATTAGCGGACCCATATTAAATATGGCGTGTGTAGGACCCAAACAGAATTTTGCAGTTAAGAAATCTAGAAAAGGTCAGCGTAGAGCATCCAAATTGACTTTCAGGTGTACAAATAATTATAATAATAAAGAAGTATGAGTCACTCGAAAGAAGGAGAATGAATGCGCTATGCTATATATAAAGCTAACACGTGCTTTCGAGGTGCAAAGAAATTCAAAGTCGATTAGTGAAACCTACGTTTTTCGGCAGAGGGATCATATGCACAAAGTTTAAATGAGAATTCAGAAAACGACGTTTGGAAATATTCATTCGCGAATCGAACTAGTGGAGACTGAACAGTTTGCCTGTAACAATCTTCAATTTTTTCCTCAAAACCCTGAGGAAATTTAAAAAATAAATTAGATTCCCATATGTTCATATGTGTATTATATCTCTAATATTATTAAATAACTAGCCTGTGTAAACTATGCGCTATGGTGAAAATTCCAATAAATTCAGACCACTTAGCGAGGAGTAGTAGTGTTGTGAAGTTGAGGAACGAGTGTGTAAAAACACATTAAACTCAGTGATCGCAGTGCGGTGAAGTGAAGTGTGTGAGGTGGAGTGCTATGAAAGTTGCACGGTGAATTGATGTATTTGAAAAGTAGCAAATTTTTAGTTATTTTGTGTTAAGTTATTTATTCTGCCACCAAGTTCCAAACGTATTTCAGAATTATAATAATCTAATCTAATCACTTCGTCTATTAGGACCTGCCTCACCCCTCCATTCTTTCCACCACCACTTGCTCCATTTCGGATTCACCACTCTGACCAAACCACCATCTTCGCTTCCTCCTCAACCCTTTCATCTTCCCCTCCCATCGCCTCACTTCCCTTTGCCATGACGTCTACTTCAGACCCATTTTCACTCTATTCTCACCTAACACCATGTTTTTGCTGCCCACCTTTAGCTTCATCTCTGCCACCTACGCATCCTCCGCGTTGACTTCTCCCCCTCCTCTCGACCCCCCCTCCCCCCCCCCCCCCTTCAGGCTGCAACACCTCCCCTACTCCGCCTCGACACCTCACCCTCCCACTCTCCCCATCTTCACCTCCTCTCTCATTCTCGCCTACCAGCCATACAACTACCCCCTCGCCCTGCCATGCTGCCTCCACTACCCCCTCACCCTACCCCACACCTTCACTGATTGATTGATTGATTGATTTTTTCGTGTTTCCGGGCGCGTCAACTGCTTCGGTCATTAGTCCCGTTAGTGTAGTGCATGTTTTTTTCTCGGGAGATGGCGGTGATCTTCCCCCGCTGGATGGCGAGATCCGGCGCCGACCTACCGTCGGCTAGTGGGGTTTCCCCCTAACCAGGACTCTCCCACCAACGGGACACCGCCCCAGCCGGGACAAGCTCTAAGCTCCCGACCGGTCTTCCGGAATATGTGATAGTGTAGTGCATGGTAGTGTAAGTGTGTGTGTGTAAGGGGAGGATAGGACAAGGAAGAGGAAGGACAGATCTCGCGCGGTCCGTGGCCCGTTTGGTTGGGTACTGCTCCGGCATTCGTCTGGCGTTGATCGGAGAAACCATGGAAAACTATCGATCAGAGCAACCGGCCGCTAGAATTCTCCTCCAGACAACGACATAATTCAACCTAGCTGAAAAGCTAGTGTCAAAAATCCTGCCGCCGTCAGGAGCCGAACCTAGGACCTCCCGGTCAGAGGCGCTGCACTGACATCAGTTGATGCACTGAGCTATCGCTACCGGTCCCTTCACCACCTCTCCTCCCTTCCCTTCCCCTCCCCCCCACAACCTCCCCCCGCTCTTCCCTTCTCACCCCCCCGCCGCCGCCTTCGTTCGCTCCGCTCCGTCCGCCTGTGACAGAATGATCGATGGGACCTAATGAGCGGATTCGAGATGCGTCTGAATGCAGACGGCGGCAGCGCGACCTCCAGACCACCTCCTCGCGGGACCAGGGGGGGGGGACGGAGAGTAGCGGCGGGACGACAAATTTCCGTAGCTCCACAAGCTCCCAAGGGCAAGCAAGGGTAAGTCAGGGTCAGGCCACTTTTAGCACCTTCATTCTCCTTGGATTATCTGTATTATAACGGTAAGGCACGACGCGAAGATTATCTATAGCGTTTCCGACATTGCTTTATAACAAAAGATAATCGACCAGAGCGCCAGTAAATTATTTCATACATCCCAGAGTTTACATAATTGAAAAGATATTTGAACCTCGATAAGAGAATAAAGTAACCGATCATAATGGAAGGCAGATTGATTTTGCTTGCCGTGTGCGAGGATGCGTTTGTCGATTTTGGATTAGTTTTATTTTACCAAGAGATGGTATATCCGTTATCTTAGCAATTTTTTTCTGTTCCCGTTCTCAAATTTCTCGTAAACATGTAAATGTTGTAAATGATGAATTGTTATCTCCTCACATAGAAGACTCAGTTCATTAGCTCTGAAAAAACGGAACCGTTCCTGTTGCCGGTTCAGCAGTTATTTTGCCGTTTGTAAGATAACTTCAGAAGTTACTGCAGACATGCGCTGTTTGTGAAGGAATAATTCGTACCTTACATTTTAGCGTCACCTTTTTCGCGGAGCTAATTATCTTACACGTGACGATAACACTCCTTACTTCCTACGTCTTCTGCTCACTTTATCACAGTGAGATACTGCCTTCAAAGTGACTCTATACGAGAACGAATAGATGTGGAGAGTCCCGAGGTCTACTTAACAGCAACTCCAGAACAGTCCTGAGACAAAACCTTACGCAACACCATTGTACATTCCATCACACTATTAAAATGTTGAATGAGCATTAAGGCATTGCAATGGGAGGACGTTGCAATATACTGCAATTGCATAGTTTGAGATATCTTTGAGAGCAGAATAACACACGTCAGAGCGTCAAGATCGAGAAGAATACTCATTTATTTTACAATTAAGTACAGCTAGAAATTTCGCGTGGAAATGACCATTGTAACTCTACACATAAAGAGCGAGGAGTGTTTTGGAGAGGCGACTCCGTATTGACTCCACCGGCAAGTCGGTGATTATTGCTGAGCTTCCGGGATTCTCGGAGTTAGTACCGGTACGTGGTAACTCAGTGCATCAACTGATGTCACTGCAATGCCTCTGACCAGGTGGTCCTAGGTTCGAGTCCTAACGGCGGCAGGATTTTCGACACTAGCTTTTCAGCTAGGTCGAATTCAATCGCTGTCTGGAGGAGAATTCTAGTTAGGATACGTTTTCCTTGGTTTATCCGATTAATACCAGGCTAATTATGGAGCAGTACCTAAGAAACGGGACACGGACCGCGCGCGATCTTTCCTTCCTCTTCCTTGTCACATCCTCTCCCCTTACACACACGCACACGTACACTAACCTGCACTACACTACCACATATTCTGGGAGACCGGTCGGGAGCTTGTCCCGGCTGGGGCGGTGCCCCGTTGGTGGGAGAGTCCTGGTTAGGGGAAACCCTACTAGCCGACGGTAGGTCGGCGTCGTATCTCTCCATCCACCGTGGGAAGATCACCCCCATCTCTCGATGAAAAATCATGCACTGCACATACGGGACTAGTGATCTAAGCTGTTGACGCGCCCGCAATCACTAATCATCCAACCCAAACCAACCAATCAGAGTTCGTTCTCCATGGCATTGAATGAAGTAAGACTCTAAAGAGAATTCATGACATGTTTGACGTAGGTTCTGCAGTCACTTTAGTCACTGTGCTTGAGAATTGGAAGGGAAAATTCCACGTCATTATTCATTGTACTCTTACAAGAAGGTTCACTATGTACGTTGGAGATCATAGAAAATCACAGAAATAACTGATCAGAGAAAATTTAACTCCACTAGGCACTACAAACGCACTGATCTTCAATAATGAAGTTAGTTTCTTGCGTATAACAGTGTCTTAATAGATTACCTGACCACATTGCATTGCCTTAACGGTGCCCCCACAAATGTCGAAGAAAGATTGTTTAATCTAGCACCGCAAGAAATTGCTGATTTGCAACTACAGTCGACGCCCCCATCAATTCGTCACGTTTTCAACAACCTCTGTCTATGAAGTAGGTCAAGGTCAGTTCTACTCGCGTTTACAGACAGCTCAATAAAAGCAATAAATAGTGATTAAAATTTGCATGGAATATTGCAATCTGAGTCTGGAAAAGTCAGCGGTAAATTGTAGAGCTCATGATACGATCAGCAAGAGTTGGTTTACTGTTTACGGTGCAGAATAGATCAACGAGAAAAGAAAGAACATGACATTTGGCAAACAGACTGAGGTGTAGTCGGCGACAAATTGCACGGATCGTTGTAGTATCAGTAGGTCGTAGAGATACATATAAGGTTAATCGAGAGATTTAATTACTCACAATTAATTTTTACGTCAGAACAGCGAAAAATACTGATCAATATGATCAGCCTCTGTAATCAGTATTTTGAAGCCACGACAAATTTGAACGCTCGTTTGTCTACTCAAGAAACTGAAGAACTCTAAACGACATTCTTGTGTTTTCTTCTGAATGGAAATTGTTCTTACAGTCTTGATTGTCTTTGCCTTCTCCGTATGTCTTTATATCCTACTCTCTATTTTTACTCTTATTAATTTTCTTTGTCTTTATAAGGGGAGTGAGAATTTTCTATGCTGACCATATTAAAATATGGATGATTGAAATTAATATTCTAAATTTTCAGGGTGAAATTTTATTTCTTTTTTATAAAATCCAAAATACAAACGTTTTTAAAATATAGTTAATTCATCAGATAGAAAACTTTAATAAAATATTCACAAATTTTATTTGATGATAGTTGTCATAAAATGTTCTTTTATAAAAAAAATAAACTAACGGAAATAGGTTTTAATATTTATTCCTAATCCTGCTGGATCACAGCTTTTATCATCTTCATTTTCTTCCGTTGCCACTTGGAGGCTTCTTAACATATTTCTTTTATTATATTTTTTGTATAGATTCGCCCCCTTCTACAGTGTTTGCGAAATTTGAAATCGACACTGGATAAATACGATACAAATTTGACAGTGCAAATGACGGCGGGCGAAGGAAAATGGCGTTCACGCATGTTTTTAAACAATTAACATTTTCCCTATTCAATTAACCTAATTTATACTCAGTTTAAACTCTCCTCTTAAGACAAAGTATTCTAAAAGAAATATTTGTCAATAAATTTAAACGACCGAAACCACAAGCTGAATTAATATTTTATTCAATATATATGACTACTATTAGTCTTATAAATGCCTTAATTCAAATGATAAACAAGAATATTGGTTCGAACAGGTAACACAAAAGAGACCACAGATGCAACGTGCAGCACCGTTGTTGTGCCGGTTGCATATTCATTATTTACCGATGCCATGGTACAACAGAAAACATTTCATAACTCTCCATAAATATGATAATTAAAACTTGAACAATTAATTGTATATGTGCATAAACATTTTTCATTTCACAAATTAGCATTGTTTGTTACATCAAAAGAGATGTCATAGAAATCCCACGTATGACAAACATGCCTATTGTCTCGTTATGCCTCGATGAATACAATATGAATTTACTGTATTCACATTCAAAACAGATTATACAAATAACTTCAAACATACATTTCATAAAAGAGAAATATGTCACCCACAAATTCATTTATCTACTAAATACCTCTGTGCAGGTTCAGACAAACTTTATTAGCCGATCAACAATTGCAGCTTTACAAGCTAATTTTTGGACTACTAATAATTTTGTACAAAAACGTTTAAAAAATAAGACATCCATTAGTAAAAGCGATTCTTTCAGAACATACATAGTGTGTTAAAATTCAATTTTTAGCTTTTATTTGTCTAGTAAAAATACAACGTACTGTGCTGGTAGAGTTTCAGAGACCTAAATAGAAAATAATTTACTGAACACATTATTTTTCAATGAAAAGTATTTTAATAAAATTCAGCTCATGATAGTCATATATTTCGGAAAGTAAAAAATCAAATATAAGCATTAAAATGCATCAATATTGATAAAAATACCAAACAAAATAAAATATTAAAATGTAATTGAACTTCCGAAGCAGAATAATGAAAACAAAGTTTGAGTGTGGCAAACAAATACATTTGGGGCAGTTAATGCAAAGATCAGAAGAAGGTCTCTCAGATCCTCGCTGACAAGCTTCACATCGTGTTCTTCTTGTTTACTCTCGTACTGCTGATTGTGGTCTAACTATGGGGTTAATATCGAAACGTGTTTCTACGGTCCTACAACAATCCCAGGATTTCTTAGTCGGTGATTGTCGACATTTCAAATGATATTTCACATTCAAAAAAAATAGGAATCACCCACCAGCGGGGCATCACCACAGCCGCGACAAGTTCTAATTCCCTGACCGGTCTCCCGGCATGTGCAGTAATGGTGTGCATATTGTGTGTGTGTGTGTGTGTAGGGTGAAATAGGACAAGGAAGAGGAAGGAAAGACATGGCCCGTTTGTTTGGGAACTGCTCCGGCATTCGCCTAGTGTTGATCGGAGAAGCCACGGAAAGCTACCGATGGGAATAGCCGGTCGCTAGTATTTTCCTCCAGGCACGGACTGAATTCGACCTAGCTGAAAATCCTGCCGCCTTCCGGACTCAAACCTAGGACCTCTCGGTCAGAGGCACTGCAGTGACATCAGTTGATACACTGAGCCACCGCTCCCGTTCAAGTTACCTTCGTACGCCAAAGATTCACTTCCTGTATTACTTTCATAAATAGCTATTTTTTCAGTGCTCAAATTCTCTAAAAGAAACCCTCCTCGTACGATAGTCACCTTTCTTCAAACTTTTAAGAAAAAAACAGTATCGGGTGCCTTCACCTGTAGCAACGGCAATTCATTGTCAGCAGCCTCGTAACGCGTGACACGGGAAGCGCTAGTACGTAGGGGCGGCACATATTGGTTCCAACTGACCAAAAACATGGCCATAATTTAAAAAATCAGACTTCGCGATTAGCGTTCCGTCACTTGCGCGGTCGTTTATACAAACAGTACTCGTGCGTTAACTCTGTCCAACGCACCGAATATGAATTGATGACTATTTTACGTGGCGAGGCACACGCCATAAAGCCTGCTCTTCCGTCTGACCACGCGAATTTCGCTACGCTCCTTTTCACTAACTAGGGTAGAAAGAAGGTATTACTTGGGCGACGAAGCAGGCAATTTGAATTTAGCTCAGAGGCTTCATTTAGGCTTAAGGATCTTTTACATGCAGTAAATCTACAAAAGGGGCAGCGCCTTTGCTGCCCTCCGAAGGAAGGCGTACGAAAGCCTTTGTCGCTCTTTAAAATCCACGGCATCGATCGAGTTTCAACCCGTGAACTTTGAACCCAAGTTCACGGGTCCAAACCCGATACGCTAACCGTTACACCATCTAAGACCAACCATTTTATACCGCAGTGGATTCGCCATTTTGAAATTTTAAATTTTTCGTTCAAATTCGTTAAATATGCATAGTTTCTCGGGAATCTAATTTACTTTTAATTATTTGATCCGCCATATTGAATCCGCTATTTTTGATTTTCCAATTTTGACATTGGATTTGTAATCAGTGGCCCCCAAAACCATACCATACACATGTTCGTAGAGTTTTATACGTAGTTGCTAATTGTGGCCAGGATTCAGGTCAGATGGAACTAGTGTGTGGCAGTGCGGTCGGCGCAGGGACTACGGTCAGCGTACCGTGAAATGAGACAGCGGTCGGCGGTGCAGGACGCGGCGCTGGCTGTGGCTGCAGGGCACAGTGGGCCACAAAAAAGAAAAGTGGACAAAAGTTTTAAGCGTTTTCGGAATTTTTGGAATAAAAAACACTTCATATTTAAATAATAACTTATTTCATTGTTTATCCGTTCATTATTTATTTACATAAACTCAAAGTCAGAACTTTCATCACGTGACTCTTCTTCAAGAAGTGAATTTGTACTTGAAGACATTAACATTGGTGTAACTTGTAGGTCCAATGCTTTTGAGATAGTTTTTCTCTATTCCATTTGTGAAATCAGTGGGTTACATACATAACAGCCTGCGAAGCAGTCCTTTTTTCTTCCTTGCACTTTTTCTTCCATTTTTTCATGTGTTTAATAACACCATACATATCCCTCCTTGTTAATAAAGAGCTCTCAGTACCAGATCCGAAGGAAAAATAAAAATGAATATTGTAGGTAGAAAGGCTAACAAAATAGATGAATATAACGTACGTGATTACCTCATCATAAAGTATCTTAACGCAAAATGGGGCAAAAATGGGCCAACTTTGAATAATGTTTTGAAAACTAAATAAATTTCAGAATCATATAAAGTGAATATCATAGCCCGGACATGCCCGGAAAGGAACTAAAAGAAAAACCGGACTTAAAAATTGCATTCCATTGTAACACGTAAAGTTTCTACTTGGAATTGCTGATTTATTATTCAAGGAATATGGTTTCAAGGTAAATGGACACATGTAAAGTACATATCTCCAATAATAGTATCCATAGCACGTACGATTCTCCTAGTCGAGAGACCAAAAATATATGCATAAAAAAACACACCTCTCTTCTTACTGCGAGAGCGAAGCAGTGCGTTGGCATACTTGTGCAGTTCAAACTTTCACTGCAAGGAGTAGCGTGATTTCCCTCTCCTTTCTTGATCGGGCACGATTAAGGATACATTTTGCTATCCCTTCCAAGTGAAATGGAGCTTCTAAGGCACATTTCGATTTTGGATTTAGGCCAACTTTCTCATCCTCTGGTCCCACTGTGCGGCGGCGGACGTCACACAGCAGGGAGGGCAGCGCTTACTCGTACGTACAACTCCGTCGCGGGGAGGATGGGACGAAGAATGTGGATGCGAGCATAGGAAGGATGGTCGGAAAGGCAGAATAGCAAGCCTGGAGGGGAGGGAAGGCTGGAAAGGGCGACAAGAGCCGTCTTTGGAAAGATCGTTCTGCGAGGATGGAGAAGGCAAGAACGAAAGGGGCTGCAAGGATGGAGAGAGATGAGGAGCGATGCAGATGATGATGAAGATGGAAGGAGATGGATGGACGGCGAATGGCCCGATGATGCTATGTGGAGATGGCAAGGATGAGGAACTGTGCAAGGATGGGATGGAGAGGCGGCAGGAGGATGGACGAGATAAGGGTATGATAATAAGTGTAGATGGCAAGGTGAATTCGGCAGGGACAGCTGGTATATTGCGAAGTAGGCACTAGCAACATTGGAGACTGTGATAGAGGTACAAAATCAGTCAAAACAATACTTTTTGGCGAGAGTGGATGCTGCAAACGTTATTGTGTGAGCAATTTGGTGACAGGGTGAAGCCAAAGGAGGGAGATTGGAACTAACCGAGATGGTGGTAGCTGCGAGGACTACTGAGATGAGAATCAAGTTTCTGGGGAGATGGCGGAAAGTTCTACGAAAGACCGTGCCCATTGGTTGCTGTGAGGAGTGTGAAAGATTGGTTGAACAGCGAGAAATACGGAGTCTAGGTAGGAATATAACGTGAGCCGTGAGACAGCAGGGAAGTTGACAGGACAGGCTAAAGGAGCACGAAATAGGATGGAGCGCACGAACGAACAGGCGGGGTAGTATAAGAAGGCTGAGGCGGTGTCGATTGGGGCTGGGCAGACACGAGAGGGCATGGTGAATCAGGAAGTGTAGGCACGAGGCGGGAAGGTGTAGTGTGCGGATTTATTTAAATTTTTTATTTAAATTATTTATTTATTTAAATTTATTTATTTATTTAAATTTTTTAAATTTTTTTTTATTTATTTATTTATTTATTTAAATTTATTTATTTATTTTAATTTATTTATTTTATCTCTAAGTGATATCGGGTACGTCAACAGCTAAGATCATTAATCCTGTAAGTGTAATGTACAGTTTGTATGTTGCGGGAAGTGGCGGTGATCTTCCGCAGTTGAGGGGCGAGATCCGGCGCCGACCCACATCGGCTTGCAGGGATTCTCCATAATCATGCATTTCCGCCAGCGTGGCACGGCCCCAGCCGGGACAAGTTCTAAGCTCTCCACTGGTCTCCCGGCATGTGTGATAGTGTAGCGCAATGTAAGTGTGTGGAAATAAGGAACGAAGATAGGCCAAGGAAGAGAAAGGAAACATCGCGCGCGGTCTATTTTTTTTGGTATTGCTCCGGCATTGCTAGGTGTTGATTAATAAACACGGAAAAGTACCGATGAAAACAGCTGACCGCTAATTTCTTTACAATGAATGGCTGAATTTGATGTAAGTACAAAAATTGTCATGAAAATGCTATCACCATCGGGACTAGAAACCTAGGCCTCACGGTTAGAGACTGAAGCGATATCAGTGGATGGCTTGAGCCACCGTTGCCGGAACAGATGTGCGGACGCCGGTAGAGGCACGAAAGGCCGAAACGGCGGTGTGAAGGCGGTGAGCAGCAGCGGCGGTCGCCGTTAGTCGGCGGAAGGGTCTTTACCTCACCCTCCCCTGCGCTTCCCTCCATGTCCCGAGGCGAGCGACGACCGGCCAGGGAGGGCGGTCTCTCTCGAGCGCTGCGCTGCGGACAGTTGCGCAGTTAAGCGAAGCTCCATTTGCGGCCTCCGCAACTTGCGCATCCACATAATTAAATATCGGCGCAGAGCGTGGGGCTCCCTCTCGCCTTCACCGCGCTCCCGGCCCTCCCCGCGGCGCACCAGGCCGCGCCCTTTACCACGAGTTCCCGCCGCTCCCGGCAGGCTTTTACTCCACTGTGCGAACGTAAGGAAAAGTCATTTGCTTGTTGATCTTGTACTGAAAGGGCGACACGAATGAAGAGAACGGTAAAGATGGAGGAAACGGTAGGTACAGAGGCGGCGGCAAATGTGGAAGGGAGAGCAGGCACCGATGTGTTGGCGAAGATGGACGGAACGGCAGACACTGTGGTGGCGGCAAGGATAGAGAGTAAGGCAGCCAAAGAGGTGAAACCAAGGAAGAGAAGAGCAACAGAGGTGACGGCAAGGATAGAGGGTAAGGCAGCTCAGAGGTGATGGAAGAATGGAGAGTAAGGCAGCCAAAGAAGAGAAGGCAGGAACAAAGGTGACGGCAAGGATAGAGGGTAAGGCAGCTACAGAGGTGATGGCAAAGAATAGAGAGTAAGGCAGCCAAAGAGGTGAAACCGAAGGAAGAGAAGGCAGGAACAAAGGTGACGGCAAAGATAGAGGGTAAGGCAGTCACAAAGGTGATGGCAAAGATTCCGAGTCCCGAGGGTATAGAATTTTTGGCAATAGCTGTATAGCTGGGTCGATGTCAAGCGCTTCGCGAACGAATTCTAGCTTGCTATGATTGCTTCTTTCCGTGCTTTCTGCTTTCAGTTCCATGGGAATATCGGGGCAGTACGGACCTTCACCTACTCGTACCTTCACAAACAGGCCACGAACCGTAAGCAATATTTCCTTCCTCGTCGTTGATCCTCCCCACGTGTGTGTGTGTGTGTGTGTGTGTCTCTCTCTCTCTCTCATCTATCTCTATCTATCTCTATCTATCTCTATCTCTCTCACACACACACACGCGCACGCGCACACACACACATTCACGCACACATTTTATCATTACTCTTCTCTCTCTCTCTCTCTCTCTCTCTCTCTCTCTCTCTCTCACACACACGCGCACACACACTCACGGACACACACTCACTCACACACAATGACGCGCACACACTCACGCACACACACTCACGCACATACACTCACGCGCACACAATCACGCACACACACACACGCACACACATTCACGCGCCACGCACACATTTTATCATTAACCTTACTTGCAATATTTCCCTCCCAACTTCACCCTCTCTCAACTTTTATTATTGTGGACCACTATTTGAGCAACCTTAGTTTTGTTTTCCCAGCTCTACTTTGTCGCTTTGGACGTCAACTTGGATTGTCCTTCCTGAATGCCATTATCTGCAGTCGACTATTTCTGCCTTCTGTTATCATGTCTGTTGCCATTCTCCTTTCCCGTAACGAGCGCATCCAGCTGACCTCCAGCTACGCGGCCTTAGTTTGTCCCAACACCATTGTGTGAAGTCTCTGCTCATTACTATAAAATTTATAGCAGAGTGGATGTAGAGGAATTTACTAACAAACTCACTGTATATACGTAGTTGAAATGGGCATCAAATGGGCTCCAAACTTTAGTGGTAAACTCCTGCATTAACCGGAAATTGCCGTTTGACGCCGCTCCCTGTGGTCTCTCTTTGTATTACTCTGAATAAGAGCTTCCGGCGTTGCCTCATTCACAGCAAAACGAGTAGCACACGCATGTTGAAATTTATTACAAAAATAAAGAACAAAGTAAATTTCCTTTCATTTAAATTAAGCTAAAACTTACACAAACATGTATTCCTGTGAGTTTAAACCTACGAATTTTTTTTAAATTGCTTTGAAATAGAAGACAAACTCACATTTCTATATGAGATTTTTAGAATTCTAATGTGATCATACAATACAAGATGTAGAACATTTATCAAAAATCAGTGTAAACAACATATAAACAGAACGCCGTAATAATTAAATTTATCTTCAAATATTAACTACATTCATTAAATTAATATAATAATTATTAAACATTTTATGAATTATGTCGCTCTCTATACCGAGCTAATAAAATTCATCCATCGTAAATGTCTAAAAAAATATAGAAGAGTGTGTCCAATTAAAAATTTTAGCAACATTTCTTTCGTTTCTATACGAATCGTTATTACTAAGAAAATAAGTTTATATATTAGTTTTTTCTTTCAGGGCCCAAGTTGCAACAAATAAGGAATAAATTTAATTAGAATAATTAAATATCTGGCACTTTTATTTTCTCTCTTTAATCGATGTACTTTTTACATGAGCATTACTTAAAACATGTGGTGAATGAATTCTTCCCAGCGACTTACCGTATGAGCAACCATTGCTTTCGTTTCTATATGAATGCCTTACTACAAATAGAAAATTAGTTCTATATAAATTACAATTTTTTTCTCACAACCCAAATTTGTAAACAAATTAAGAATGAATTTAATCAAAATATTCAATATCTGGCATTTTATTTTCTCTCTTTAATCAAGATACATGAGTATTCCTTAAACATGTGAGGAATGTATTCTACATCAACGACTTCTCCGCTCTGGGCTCTGATCTCAAGTAAACTCCTCCTCCCGCCTGCGTTCGCCGAGCTTGCTGAACTATAGTGATCTCTTTTTGCTTCTCCTGCGACCAGGAGGTGGAGGTCGTAACATCAGACGGTCGAGAGTTCTGCATCAGTCGCGGCCGTCGTAACCAAAGTGGTACAGTACTATCGATTCAGCTACGGTCGTACAAAAACAGACTACTGTGTAGAACGTGTATGTATGTTTTTGTAGGTATACTCGTGTATTTATGCGTATTCATTTTTGTCAGGTGATTCAGAACAAATATTGCTAAGAGCTAGAAGCTAGAGCATTCGGGGACTGCTTCGGCGGAGCCGGAATTTTTAATGGATGATAGACTGGTGTTTCCGGGTATGTCAACTGCTATTTGAGAGCAAACATTCAAAAGGTGACTTCCATTTGCAAAAATTGAATTCTTCTGTTGTTTTACCTAGAATTTTATTTCCAAAAAGAAATGAATGTCTTACAATACATTAAGTAATACTCTATTCGTTGAGTTAAAGACAGTGTTGAAAAGTGTAATATTCGGGCTTCATTTTTCAATTTTATTAAAAAAGTGTGAAGTGGGCATGTCACGTTTTGAATATTTGCTCATTTGGTCTTGTTAGAACAGTCAGAATTTTATCTCGGGGGAGGGGGAATGTTCCTCCCTCATTGAAAGGTGAGAACGGCTCTCTGTGCTCCGTTTGTTAGGGTACTGCTCTGGTATTCGCCTGGAACTCATCGGAGAAACCATGGTAAACAACCGATCAGCGAAAGCGGCCGCTAGAATTCACCTCCAGACAGCGACTGAATTCGACCTAACTAGATAACTGGTGTCGAAAATCTCACCACCATCGCTACTCGAACCTAAGGACTTTCCCACTGCAGTGCTTCTGGCTGCGAAGTCCAAGGTTCCCGACAGCGGCAGAATTTTCGACGCTAGCTTGTCAGTTAGGGCGAATTCAGTCGCTGTCAGGAGGAGAATTCTAGTGGCCGGCTGCTCTGATCGGTAGTTTTTCGTGATTTCTTCGATGAACACCAGGCAAACGCTGGTGAAGTACCCTATCAAACTGGCCACGGAACACGCGCGATCTTTCCTTCCTCTTCCTTGTCCTCACCCCTTATATACTTAACTAACATGAACTACATACCACACTGCCGGGAACCAGTCGAGAGCTAAAACTGTCCTCTGGGGCGGTTCCCCGCTGGGGAGGTACCTGGTTGAGGAAAACAACTCGCTAGCCGACGGTAGGACGGCGCCGATCTCGCAATACATCGGGTGAAGACCAGAGACACCTGCCGAGCAAAAGCACCCACGACACGTACGGGACTAATGACCATAGTATTTGACGCGCCCGGAATCACTAACAACCAACCAATCAATCAACCAACCAACCGAAACCAACCAACCAACCAACCAACCAACAACCAACCAACCAACCAACCAAAACCAACCAACCAAAACCAACCAACCAAAACCAACCAACCAAAACCAACCAACCAAAACCAACCAACCAAAACCAACCAAACCAAACCCAAACCAAACACCTTCCGAATCAATTATTGCTCTAAGCCACCTCCACCTGTTGAGAAGTCGACTATGGCACTACCATCATCAAAAAGCCCACGCCCACTCGCTTACTTTCCTTGCGGTTTGCGGAGTGTTGTTCCCACTGTGCCCCGGCTTAAAGACGCCCGAGACCCCGGCCTTGCGCGGAGGTGTCGCCGGCGGCTGGGCCTTTGTCTGGAACACAAAAGGCGTTCGGGGCGTAGAGCGGTGTCACCCCGGCAGGGGTGGCTCGGGCAGCGAAGCACTTGGTCGCCAGAGAGCGCCGAAGTCATTTGCGCCGCCAGATAGGTCGGCACGATAGCCGGGTTATGGGCCCCATCCGATGCTCAATAGAAATGGCTGGTTGGACGAAATGGGTCCGCCGGGTTTAACAATGCTTCTACATACCAGAAAATGTAATAGCCGTGTAAACAAGAAAATTCTTTTATGAAGGAGATAGCTTTTTGTGACCTTCGGATTACTTGTTGGATGTTGGTGGAGGTTTGTCTACTCCCAGGAACGGAGAGATTTTCACGTTGGTGAACTGTTACATCCCTGGCATCTAGAGAGACATGTACACGTTCGGTATAATAACAAATGTACTGAAACAAACTGTCTGATTTGATTTTTAAATTAAACATCTTCTCTGCCCTTATAACATAATTAAATATAAATTCAACGTAATCCGTTCCAAATTTATAAAATAATTTGGTCGCCAGAAAAATATTACGTTAATTCAATTATTAAAATTAATCTTTAACTGCTATTTCCATAAATTAATGTCCGGCTAACTGGGTCGGTGGGTCTTATAAGAAATAATCGCTATTGCCTACTAATAGCCGATTATTCGATCTGCCATCTGTACAGAGTAGCCGAGGGATCTGAAAAGCAAATATAAATTTCTAGCTACTCATTTGCTGAAATTGGCTAAATGAAAATAATCTTTTGTTTTCACAGAAACTTGTACGTTTATTCAATGTTCCTTGTTAACAATACGAAACTTTTGGTCGTGACCAGTCTCAAACCTTTATTGCAGTACCCGTCTTCGCGCGTTCTTGGTCGATGTCGCCGCGTAGAACCATTTTCAATCTTCCCCGGTGTCGATGGCTCCAGGTCCAAATACCATCTTTTCTTCCGTTCTGGCACAAAAGTACTCAAGTCACTGATCCTCACCGCCTCTTAAGTTGATAAGACTTAATTAATTTTCCTTTTAAAAGTTCCCAGTTCTTTCTACGCGTATACTTAAAATATTAAATCAAAATTCAATCCAATTCTCCAAAGTTTTTCCCTTTCAAAAATTTACATTAATATTCAAAGTCCGACAATCATACGCTCCAAAGTAAATGTTCCCAATTCCCAAACTCCCAACATCAATTGTCTACACACGATCCGCACAGCACCAGGACATAAGTCGGAATAAATCCATATTCCCCTCTTTCAGCCCTTCAAAACTCGGTTCATCTATCGACTGTTTCTTGCCTGAAAAAATTCCATGCCTAGCCAATCTCTCAATTACTTACAAATTTAACTAGCCGCGCCCCAGAGTGTCATTGTTTTCTCGGCCAATCCCCAAACACTTTACTTTATCAACTAGCCGCGCCCCGGGGTTCAAAGCAATGAAGTTTGTTGACCTTGACGACAACTCGTCTGCCGTTGCTATGCCGCCATATTTACACATGTCTATCCTTACAATTCACCCTGTTTACAATAAATGTGACGCAATACAAGGTCTCACATATTGATGTCACAGTACCCTCCTCCGGGTATCTCGTATTGTGAATATCAATGTTACCCTCCTCCGGGTGTCCTTGTCTTGTAACCATCCACTACCGACACGGAGAAGAAACTGGTTTTTATCTTTTTTATTTCCACTTTTATGTTTTCTATTTTTTCATTCATTTACAAATTAAATATTTCTATTAATCGTTTCTTAATTATCTGAAATATTCCATTAAAAACACTTATTTTGCTGTACACTTGATGTAGAGAAGGTAATCAGGATTAGAGAAGGTAAGGAATACATACAGGAATGCTCTGGGAATGCTAGTAAAAGTGTTGATACTTTGACAGAAATTCCTGTTTTGTTGATCCCTGATAAAGTAAAATTGTTTTCTTTATTTTCTCATATATGCAGTGAATTTACTTTTTTGTGCAAACTGCTCAGTTCAAAATACACCTTGTAGGAAATGTAGACACATTGGAATCAGTGTTCCATATTTGAATTGCGGTAGAAAACGATGAAGATTTACTCGTTCTAGAGCAGGGTTGCCAGATTGGTGAATTTTGTCCCCGATATGGGGAATTTTTCTCGTTGTGGGAAAAAATGGGGAATATAAATGGACGGGGAAATGGTTGGTGATTATTCGGGGAAATTATTTTAATACGGAGTAGAAACACAAATATTATTCTCTCAATTATTATGAATAAAAAAATATAACAGACGTTATTCTCTCTCATTTTTAAGTATCAAAAGGAGAAAAATAAACGACAGGCATAGAGAAACATGAGAACAAAGATAGTATAGTGATTATGTGATTTGAATTTATAGGGACAGCCAATGAAATCACCTAGGACAGCTCATGTGGTATGTCATAATCTGTAGTATAGTTTTCATTTGAAAGTTGAGATTTTTTTCTATTGGCGAGATTATTTGAGGGAATTCTGTAGTAGTGGTGGGAAAAGAGCTTGCTACACACCAAGCAACCCTGTTCTAGAGAACCCTCAATTTAATATCAGTAAATGCTTACGTTATCAAATTCTAAAAAGAAAAGGAATGCAAACAAGAATAAGAGATACACTTTCTCCATGATATCCTCTCAGAAAGCCTATTTGTGTTGAATGTCGAAAGAGATGCCGACTGAGGGAACTCAGGGCTTCACTGATGTCACTGCAATGTTCCTGAGCAGTAGTTCTTAGAGTTTCAATTCGGTCGGTGGACCCGGGTGGCAGAATTTCCAACACTAATAACATAGCTAGGCCAAGTTTACCAGCAGTCTAGAGAAGAATTCCAACTACCGGCTGCTCTGATCGGTAGTTTTCCGAGTTTTCTCTGATAAATACTATGAGTATGCCAAACCTGTAACCGGGAGCGGTAGCTCAGTGCATCAACTGATGCCACTGCAGCGCCTCTGACCGGGAGGTCCTAGGTTCGAGTCCTGACGGCGGCAGGATTTTCGACACTAGCTTTTCACTAGGTCGAATCTGCTGCCTGGAGGAGAATTCTAGCGGCCGGCTGCTCTGATCGGTAGTTTTTCGTGGTTTCTCCGATCAACACCAAGCGAATGCCGGAGCAGTACCCTACCAAACAGGCCACGGAACGCGCGCTATCTTTCCTTCCTCTTCCTTGTCCTATCCTCTCCTCTTGCACACACACTTACATTAAAATGCAGTACACTACCACATATTCCGGGAGACCGGTCGAGAGCTTAGAGCTTGTCCCGGCTGGGGCGGTGCCCCGCTGGTGGGAGAGTCCTAGTTAGGGGGAAACCCCACTAGCCGACGGTAGGTCGGCGACGGATCTCGCCATCCAGCGGGGGATGATCACCGCGATCTCCCGAGAAAAACATGCACTACACTAACGGGACTAATGACCAAAGCAGTTGACGTGCCCGGAAACACACACAAAAAAACCAAACCTGTACCCTCAAAAATGGGCCACGAACCACGCGCGATCTTTTCTTCTTCTTCCTGGTCTATCCTCTCCCCTTACTTACAGATACACTCTTTCCTCTCCCCTTACTTACTTTCACTTGCACTACACTACCAGGCCTGCCAGAAGATTAGAGACTGCCTGACTGGCAATGCCCCAATGGTGGGCGCCACCTGAATGGGACAAAGCTCACAAGCCGGCGTGTAGGTCAGGTCCGGATCACGCCATCCAGCGGTGGAGGAACGTCTCCTTCCGTGATAAAAATGTGCACTGCACTTGCGGCACTAATGATCATATGCTATCATGTACTTTTTCTTTGTAATCGTTATTCCGTCATCTACGTAAATACGAGTTTACAAACAATAAGTATAGCATAAATAATCTTTGATTTTTTCTCATCATACTTCATGATAACATACTTTAGAAACAACCAGTAACCCAAATAATGTAAAAAGTAGTAACCGAAAATTTTCTTAGGATATTGAAATGTGAAGGAGAACGAGTGTGTAGATTTTATTTTATCGTTAGTGTGCACAGGTGTACATTGTGGTTATATTTTAATAGTAAAAAAGTCAATTTCCATTTCAAAAAACATTATACGGAGCATAAATATTATATAACCGTGAGCTAAAACTGCTGCAAGTCAGCGAAGTACTGAAATCGTGAAAAGCCCCCAAGGCGCTTGTGATGTGGAATATGTTTCTTTTGATCTTCTGATTTGCAATCTCACAAACGCAATTCTCAAGAATTCAATTACAATAAAATCTCTCTCGATTGCGATTTAATGAACGAGTCTCTTTTCAGGAAAAGCAATATTTAGTAAGCTGTATTCTACTGTAGTCGCATTTATTTTAATGAAGTAATTACGAAAAATGTTTTTGAAAAGCAGATTTATTTAGTACACCTCTTTCTATTTAACAGACTAAACTTTTTAAATAAATTAACTTCATTTAAACTTTTGAAAATTCGACAATATTGGCTATAGAACCGCGGAAGAATTCGAGAGTTATGCTTGAAACTTTGTGTATAAAGACGAATAAATCCATAAATTCAACAACGGAGTCAAATACATTTACATCTACTTTTAATAGTGCTCTACGAAAGTTAAACCAATATTGCTAATAGATTACAATACAAATTTTCAAATTAATGGAATTATTTTTTGTATGAAGTACGTCACCCTCCTCCACCTTTCTCTAACAGAATTTCTTCTCCTGCCATCCCAGCATTTGTGACTGGAACGGTTTTCAAATTTCTACTGGTCCTAATAACATGCGAGATTCACTAGTGCTGAGTTTGAAATCAAAATTTTATGATTCTCAAATGTGATGTGAATTCTATTAAGTTTTCTTTTGCATTTCAAGGTGAGGTAAAGCAGATACATTCGTAATTTAACTTCATTTAAAAACAGTCAGGAATTTAAATGATAAATTTGTTCATGTGTAGATTTAATTATACTTGACCTTGATTTGATTGTCAAATAATCTAAGTATTTTAAATGTTAATATGGTATTAGAATTATATGTAATGTATATATATGTAATACATCTTTAAATATGTTCCTGAAGATGGGCCAACACCGCGTCTCGATACGTTGTACCTTTACCAGGTTTTTTGATAAAAATAAAATTTAAAGATAATCTATGAGCAATGAAATTAATTTAGTTAAAAAGTTTGGTGTGTCAAAATAGAAGGAGGTGCACTAAATAAATCTAAGCAGTTTTCCTTTTTTCTAAAGATGAATGTTGACCATAGAATCAACATATGATTCATTTTTAAATCTACTAAAAATATTAAATTTTAAATAAATTCATTTAGTACCCCAAATATATGTAGAAAGGACAGTTATGGTTTTCAACGTCAAGTGAGTTTATCACATCATGACATTGGTAGAAGTTCTGACCAATCAAATTTTTCATCTAATCAAGAACACATTTTAGAAGTGATAAAGGCAATTTAAAATTACATACAAATAAATGTAGTGAGTATTTAGATGTTAAAAGAACGAAGGGTGCAAACTGAGAATGTAAGCCTTCAAAGATATTTTTCGTTTATAGATCATAGAATAATTATCTTCAATGGACAAAGGGCACCATTTAAGGTATTTCGATCAAAACTAACGTTGTTTTAGCCTGTTTCCCTTTCCAGGTAACCAGATCATCTATGATTACATGTAGTGGGTCGGTCATTTGCTCAAAAAGACGTAGTCTTTCATAATATTAATGAGATTAACTCGTTCAAGGGATGTAATGAAATTGATTAATTGTGAATCACGTAAATATAATACGTAAAACGACGTACGTAAATATAAGAAATGACATATTTTCAACAGTAAATAATAATTTACTTCACAAGTCGTTTAAAAGAGTCCGGAAGTGCAGGTTTGCTGATTATTTACATGCGGTAGTACGAGTATATGATATCAACGAGAACATAATTTAACAACGTATGATGCACTATTTATCCTATCCGACGCCTTTTTAAAATTTCATATATTTTCTAGCAGTGTAGTTAATATAATGATAATGGCGTCGGCAGTAATTAAGAATTGCATGGCGTTCTTCACTGCTCCTAAGCAACATATCGCTGCAAGTGAAATGGGAATGTTGAAATAAATTACTGAATTTATTCGATTAAAAGCCGTGAACACTGCACAAGGGTTAACTTCACAGGTCAGGAAGTTACGATAAATAATGTGAGCTTTTCAACAGTCCCATATGAATGAGTGGAGGTCAACAATAGACCTCAGCGGGGATCCTACGTATTTGCGGGGACTACGATGCGTTGATTCCCCGCGATATTTGTCTTGGGCTCGCGTGCGGGGCTTTTCGGATAGTTTCAGCTATTGAGGTTTTGCAGAGAAGTGGCGAGCCCTAACGAGATGTGAAGCTGCCCGCTCACACGACATACCCCGTGTTTTCGCACACAAGCGCATAGTTCAAAGCTTAACGTTAATTATTTACAAAACTAAATGAAGAGACTCAATTTTGAAGAATTCATCTGTACATTACAAGGATAATGTCGGCATATTAGCAACGAAAACTGAATCACCCTGTGAAAAATATATATTGCGTTGCCAAGAACAACGAAATAAATTAGGCATACGTTTTTCTTCATTGAAAGATAAACTTGTTTTGACAATACCGCTCAGTCCGAACTTAATAAAACTCACGTCGCATTTCCTTTCTGAGTGGCAGGCAAAAACCAAAAACGTAATTACAGAAGGCTGCGCGGGAGTAAGATTTTTCATTCTCTTCTCGGATGCCAATATGGGAGGTGCGCGCCGAGTGTCAGGAATTCCAGACAAGCGCCGAAGCCCTGAAATTGACTTTCGCCGCGTGCGCACCCGCCCCGCTTATTGGCGTTCGCCGCCCCGCCCCCACCCACTCACTCCCCATCCCCCGCCGATATCTGCACCTTCTACATACTGCGAAAATCTTCTGTGCTCTGTTCCTCGTCCTTCGATTTATTAGTTACTTATTTATTTAATTTATTTCGTTTACTTCATTTCATTTACTTCATTTATTTAATTTATTTAATTTATTTCATTTGTTTCATTTGTTTCATTTGTTTCATTTGTTTCATTTGTTTCATTTGTTTCATTTGTTTCATTTGTTTCATTTGTTTCATTTGTTTCATTTGTTTCATTTGTTTCATTTGTTTCATTTGTTTCATTTGTTTCATTTGTTTCATTTGTTTCATTTGTTTCATTTATTTCATTTCAATCATTTATTCCATTTAAATTATTTATTTTATTTAATTCATTTATTCCATTTATTCCCTTCCATTTATTTCATTGACTTAATTGTTTCATTTATTATATTTATTATGCAAATTTAACAGCGGCATGGGACACGGTACTGGCGGCGAAGTCGACTACGACCAATAACGCCAAACATACATATTCATTTATTGCTTTTTTTGTGTTAAATTTTATTTTTTTATTTATTTTCAAATAAGTTACAAAACTAGCGTACCCGTGCGAGAACTCTCGCATGTTAAACCCCACCCTCTTCTCTGTTTTTCCATTTCACATTAAGCCTGTAATATTTTTTTTTAACCCGGGGGAGAAGTGTCGAACCAGCAAAAATGTATTAGAATATTCAAGAAGATATCATCCTGTACATTACGGTGCGAAAACGTTTCTTTAGTATCAATATATTAGTTTTTAGCGCCTTGAAACGCCCCGTTCAGGAGTGATTTAACGATATAAATTAAAAAATTCGGCCATGTGTTGCGGGTTGCATTTGGCGTGAATGATTAGATGCGTTTTCTAAACAAATCCTTCATATTTTTAAAGTCAAAGCGGAATTCGTCACGTCACCGTGAAAGTCTCCTTTAGAGACCTCATTTATAAACGTTGCATATGAGAACCGCAGAAGGTATGTATACTACTGAAATAATGTAGGTGAAATTTATGAGAGAACATTTTCAATTCAATTTAATTTAATTGTGCCTTCTTTTCCGTGGCATGGCTAAGACCACTTACATCTGACCACGCAAACTCCGCTACGGTCCTCTCAACGTCTGCGCAGAGAATGGAGGTAATATTCGGGCGACGAAACAGGCGACTTGAATTTAGCGGAGACGCTTCTTGTAGGTTTGAAGATATTTTACGTGCAGTAAATATACAACATGGGATCGTCAGCTTTACTTCCCCTGAAGACATGTGTATGAAGGATTTTTTTCACCATTATAAATCCAGGTTTTCGATCGGGTTTGAGGCGGTGAACGTGGGTGTAACAGTCCGATACGCGTTCACCGCTACACCACCGAAGCGCTTGCAATGTTGCAATCTGTGTACGTTTTCCTGAGCTGCGACCTCATTTCTCATTTTTTCACAATTATGAATTCTATTACTATTACGAATAGACGGACCAAATTTTGGTATTTTTATATCAAGAGAGATTCGTGTACGTACAATAGGAACTATTTGCAGTAACAAACAAGATACTGAATTTGCTTCTCATCTCTTATTGTACCCTACGAGATGGAATCGACTCACAACCTTCAAAGGAGAATATTTGCTGGTACATAGAGGGGTTGGAAAATGAATCATGCTTTCAACGTACCCTTTTATTATTCAACAGTCTATTATTCAAAGAATAATTACAGGGTACCCGCTGAACTCATAGTTCATTTTCCAACATCTTTGTGCCTTTCTCCTAAAATATGAAACTTCGTCGACACCTACTTTAATGTTTATGACCGTAAAGTCTACCTTATGGTCTTAGCGTCAAATAACGGTCACTCACACTACTCGAGTGCAAATTCGTTTACCGTCCTCTCAGACGGACAGACGGGTCTTCGACTCAACCTAGCGGATAGCTCTGGCCCTTTAGATTCACTATTTAATGACAAAAACTATTCCCCACCACCCCTTCCCCGTCTCCTCTGCATTTGAGCATTTTCTTTCTGAAACGCCTGCATAGCTGCGTCATGGCCCTGGTCCTTAATCCCGTTGTTTACACCTACTTCTCTCATACCTTCCGCCTCTTGTCTCCCTCTCCTCATTGGTTTAGCTTCCCACCTACATCGTTTGGCATCGGGTCAAGCACTTCTTGCCATTCTGCACGGCACAAAAAACACACAAAATACGAAATGCAATTTTTGTTATTAATTTATAAATATGTTTATTTCATATATTTATAACAATTATATTGATTGTCTAGGTAGATTTCTATTAATCAGGTTCAATTTAATTATAGACAATCAGTTCATCTGAAATAAAAATAACAGTTCGTAAACATAGTTTATTTCACAAAGAGTCTTGAAAACACAACTTTTGAGCCTAGTTGTCTCCATATCGGGTAAATAATGTATAGATTATTAAAAGCAGAGTGAGTTCAAATTCAGATTAGAAAGCATAAATGTGATAAATCACATTTTCGTTACATAGGATTACATAAATTACCATCCATAATCTTAATCCTATATCACAACAATGTAATTTATCAACATTATGCCTCATAATTTGAATTTGAATTCATTCTACTTATAACTTAATAAAATATACATTACTTACCTGATGATGGGGACACAGTAAGGCTCCGAAACGTTGGCTATTTTCAATACTCTGTGAAATAAAATATGTTTACGAACTGTAAATTTTATTTCAAATGTACTGATTGTCTATAGTTAAGTGGAACTTAATTCATACATATTAAATGTATTGCAGTTATAAACAGTTGTTCAATATTCATTAATCATTAATTCAATAAATATTGTTTTTTGCTTCTGATCCAAAGGTGGACCAGGAGCGGTGGTTCAGTGCATCAACTGCTGTCACTGCAGCGCCTCTGACCGAGAGGTCCTAGGTTCGAGTCCTGACGGCGGCAGGATTTTTGACACTAGCTTTTGAGCTATGTCGTATTTAGTCGCTGTCTGGAGGAGAATTCTAGCGGTCGGCTGCTCTGATCGGTAGTTTTCCGTGGTTTCTCCGATCAACACCACGCGAATGCCGGAGCAGTACCCTACAAAACGGGCCACGGACCGCGTACGATCTTTCCTTCCTCTTCCTTGTCCTATCCTCTCCGCTTACACACACACACACACCTACACTAAAATGCACTACACTACCGCATATTCGGGAGCTTAGAGCTTGTCCCGGCGGGGCGGTGCCCCGCTGGTGGGAGAGTCCTGGTTAGGGGGAAACCCCATAGCCGACGGTAGGTCGGCGCCGGATCTCCCATCCAGCGGGGGAAGATCACCGCCATCTCCCGAGAAAAAACATGCACTACACTGACGAGACTAATGACCAAAGCAGTTGACGCGCCCGGAAACACGAAAAAAATCAATCAATCAATCCGCGGGATTCCAAAGGTGAGTTTCAAGGCGCTGCACCTTGCGTCAGGTCACAGGTACCAGGCGCGGGCCTCCGACGCGCCGTTGCCGCCACCTAGCGGCTCACTTGGGCATCCTGTAAGATTAGCCCTGCGCGCTACCTTCCTCACACGAGCGGCGGCGCCACCGTCGCCCCCCCCCCCACACACACTTCGCGGGGAATTATCGGCGGGCGCCAGGCCCCGACTCCGTCCTTGCTGCCGCATTCTTTAGCTTAACCCCGCCCCCCGTTCAGTCCCCTCTTGCTATTTCGCGTCACCCTTTCGCGTGCCAGAACCCTGTCACGAATCTGCCTCCTTCCACCTTCACTCCAATTTCCTCATTATCTCGACCGCCATCGCCCTTTCACTGCGATTTTCTCTACAACACCCATCGCCCCCCAATTGCGCATTCCCCACACGATCCCGTCCCCCTACATCCGTATTTTTCATTTTATCACAGTTCCCCCTACTATCACCCTCTCCCCTGTGGAACCAGCCCTCTAAATCTCTCATTTCCCACTTTCATCATCCCCCATCTCAGAACTATTCGCCCGGACCTGCCTAAACCCCGTCCCGCCTCAACACCACCCCACCTCAAACCACGTTCAGCCTCAACTCCGTCTCAACCCCGCCCTGCCGCAACCCCGCCCCGCCGCAACCCCGCCCCGCCGCAACCCCGCCCCGCCGCAACTCCGCCCGCCGCAACCCCGCCCGCCGCAACCCCGCCCGCCGCAACCCCGCCCGCCGCAACCCCGCCCGCCGCAACCCCGCCCGCCGCAACCTCGCCCCGCCGCAACCCCGCCCCGCCGCAACCCCGCCCCGCCGCAACCCCGCCCGCCGCAACCCCGCCCGCTCGCACATCCCCCCCCACCCTCACGCCTCCTCCTCGACACCGTATCCCTCCCCCCGACCCTCATTCGCTTCGCGCGGCTCATCGAACCTCGCTCCCTCATTTTCCAGCGCGTCAACACCCCACCGCCGTTGAAGCATCGCTCTCCCCACACGCCCCCACATCGGGAGATGGCGGTGTGAGAATATCACCGCCACCTCCCGATGAAAAACATGCGCTATACTTACGGGACTAATGGCCTTATAATAGACGCATCCAAAATCATCAATCAATCAAATCCATTATACCTCTTCTGCCCGACTCCTCCAACCCCGTTCTACCGCCTTACAATCATATCCAATCATTAATAGTAGTTTATGTAATTAGTTTATAATGTTAAGCTTTAATGCATAAGTACATGTTTTGAAAACGAGCGATGGCAGAAGCGAGTCCTCAAATTTTGTACGAATACAATAAACCAGCATAACAAACGCGTTGAATACGCTCCTTTTTTGTATAACAATTTCATTTTTCAATCAAACTCAATTTTGCAAAATAACTTTCTTGTAACGTCTAGGATATTTGACATCCAAAGCTCTCTGGAAAGCAAATTCACGATGGCATTGTTGACATATGTGTGGGGAAACGGTAGCCGGCTGTTCCATTTTACCTTTACCTCCCCACGATTCTCTGTCTGCGATTGGCTGAACGTGGGATGACGCAATAACTTGTCCCGAAAATACTAATACGTCATCATTTGTGCCGTAAATTTCCCGATAATGAACAATTTCTTGCAATAATGCTGGAATACAAAAAATTAAGTTTGATACCTGCACTCGTGCTGATGTTTTTAAGTGTTTCTTCACAGAATATATTATTTTCGGTTCTTTGCCACATTTATTTGCGTAAACAAAAAAAATAGAAAGTCACCAGATAAAATAGTTTTATCCATGTGCACGTTGGGTTTTGAAATGTTAAAGTCAAGCACGCACAGATGTAATGTCGGTGAATACCAATCCATTAGAACATTATTAATGAAATATCATTTCTCCTGAAATACTACCGATTTAATTTACCTTTATTCTTAATTTTTTACTTAAAATTTCGTTTTTAATAAGAACCTGACGAAACGAAACTGAATTGTCAATTAGCATGTCTTTATTTTATGAAATAGACCATTATTTATCCAAAAATCAGCACAAATATGCAAATATTTTGGAAACATATTTCGGTTGTTTCATTAAAATTCTAATATTTGGCAACCCTAATGAAAATGTATGCAAAACATCTGCTGAGATAAATAGGGGTTGGTATTGTACCCTGGTACTTGATACGTTCGCAAGTGGAATGATAATAAACGAGGCTATCTCCTGGCGCACTAGCGCGGGCGAAAACGGTGGCGTAACTTTGAGCCATTTTGACGGCGGGCAATTAGCCAAAACCCTTGTAATGGGAATGAGTTACTGGACTGCAGCACGCCACACCGGATGCATTTCATAATTACACTCATAAAGTAGAGCAAATACTCTCGATTGTGGGATGTTAAATTTCGAGAAAGCCACGCAGTTGCATAGCATGAAAGGAAGTTTGGCACACTTTCGCGTACATTGCTTTATTTATTCGACCTGATTACAGTCCTTGACGCATATGCAGAGTAATCTCCGTAATCAAAAGAGAATAATGCCATAATAAACAGTTTTACCTCATAAAAAGTCACTGAAGATTCAAATAGATGCGATAAAACTTAATATTTTTCTTACGAAATTACAATTAACATGATCATGAAATTGTGAACCTATTGGTAGGTCATTGTCCTTTACATTTTGCCTTCTACTTCCCTTTTTATTCTTTTGAAGCCATCTTCTGCTTTGCATACGTTATCCCACAATTGGTACCTTCTCTATTTCTCATTATTACAACCTTAATGACATCGAATACCTGGCAAATTCTTGAAAAGTTCAGAGCAATCCAGTTTCTCTTCCTGTTTCTTCGTATCCTACTATTGCATCCCTTTCATTTCAGCACTAATTCACTTGTTTTATCTCTCTAGTTACGCCCTACAATTTTTCGCCAAACTTTTTGGGTGTTTCAATTTTCTTGTATCAATAATCCTCTGCGACTGGTTTTTACCTTACAAAGCGCTACAATCCATAATGAGCATTCGCAATATTTTTCTTAGAATCTTACTAAAATTTCGATTTGAAGCCTATATTTTTTAATATTTATTAAAACTTTAAGAAATAATTGTTTCAAATAGTGACACGTAATTATTGTCATAAAATAGCATTATATATGGCAAGACATTTTTTAACATTGCGTATATTTAAAATGATTGATGTTAATTATTTTACGTACCTCAAAATTACTTCATATATTCAAACGATATTGATGACGGCTTGAATATTTTAACACATATATTGAAATAATGATCAGAACTTTTGCAAAATGTAATACACCCGTACGTAAAGTGTTAGGTTTTAATTCTATAAAATGAAAGTTGTTTTTGCGAGAAAATATGCTAGTTTTTAAGCATGAAGACAGGTTAGTACAAACACGTGAAGATAGTTCAGCTACCCGAGTGTAGGATATGCTGATGTAAATGTTTTCGTTATTACAGATGGCCAATTAAGAATCTTTTAATATTCATCGGAAAACTTATTTTTATTTGTTTGTTTTTTGTAATTATTAGGATTAAGTGCGTTATTAACTTTTTTGAAACAAGCTTGAAATGTCATTTTTCATACATTTTACATCATTACATACATTTTAAACTAGTGCTTTTGGATTTTCAATCGTGGAAAGACGAGCTGCTTATACCTACTTAGCTCAATAACACATTTTTTACAAAACGGTTCTTCAAGTTACCTATAAGTTGCTATTTGATACATGGGTAAAAATGTAAACAATGGGAGATAATTGCAAGGAGATTGCAAAAATCCGGAAGAAATTAAGAGCAGCTTTTGAAATACAATTTGTCTTGGCTGCCAGAAACTCTACCCTTCCTGATTATGTTTCAGAGGCAGCGCCAGACAAATAATGTAAAAATTAATAGAGTTGAAGACGTAATCAGTTCTTCAGATACCATAGAATTAAAGCCAAAAACCCTAAAACTGAAACCTCTCTTGAACACTACTAGCTCAGAAGAATTATCCATAGCCACTGAAATCAATCTACGGAAGGGGCATTCTATGAAGCCTCTCCCAATATGATAACTAAAATTAAGAAAGCATAAAGATCCATTCTTCAAAATTGTTCTTCTTGGTCAGTGAGCAGGCACTTGCTTTGATGGTGTGTAGCAATCTTTCAACCCGCCAGTATGTACACATACGCCATCAGGCGAAAGACTCAAATTGTAATTTCCATTCCTCTTATTACAAACCGAAGGAAGCTAAACAATTATGCTAACAAGCGGAAATTACAATTACTGAAAGATCTGCTGAAATTCCCCTCCAAATATTGATTAATCACACCGTGGCCGAGACATTGAAAATTCAAAAAGTAGCAGAAATTCTACATTTGCTTAAAACTACATCTTTTGAAATAATCATTATTTGGGTATGTGTTGGTTTGAAGAAAACAGATATAAACAAAATTTTTAAGTAATTTTCAAAGTACAGTATGTGACGAAAGTTTGCTTGTATTTCAATGGCATCTACAACATATTAAAAATATGTTGATAAATGAAAACTATCGTTTGGAAAATTTCAGGTTCTACTTACATAATTTTACATATCAATTAAATTATTTTTTGCCAAAGAAACAGTAGATTTAATAACTTGACAAGCTGGGAGAATATAGCAGCAAATGAGAGTCCTTTAACCATCTAAAGTGACCATAAATGACACAGAATTCAAAGTGAAGGCTGTGTTGGTACTTTGCATGAATGTTGGGAAAGTACGCAATGCTATTTCGTCTTGTCATTCAACAGCGACTTGCTATTTATGTGGATATCAACCAAGTAAAATGAACGACTTTAAAATTGTTGTGAACAAAGAATTAAAGAATGAACGTCTTGCCTTCGCATTCATTCGTTAATAAAATTTGTTGAGTGCATCTTGGATATTTCTTATCGTTTAGAAATTAAAACATGGCAAGTGAGAGGAGAAAAAATAAACCGAAAGTGGCGAAAAAGAAGAAGCAATTGCAAGAAAGATTTAGAAGTAAGTTGGGTCTCCTAAGTTATATTCCTAAAAAATGTGGAAATACAAAGGAAACACAGAACTTTGTTTTCAAACATGCTGAAATATCTGTTGAAAAAACAGGAGTTAATTTAGATCTTATAAAAATATGTGGTATTATTTTACAATGCATAACTGGTAATTTAGAAATTAATTTACAAAAATTTGAAGTCTACACCTTAGAGACGAGGTAACTGTACGTGAAAGAGTATTCGTGGTGCCCAATGCCTGTTGGTTGACAAGATACTTTTTCATGAAATAGACATCATGTCATCGTTTATTTTGCCAATTGCATTGTGAAGACGTCCAGGAGCCCACAAACAAGAGTCACCGAGAATTCGCTAGGAAAACGAGAGGTATGCACAAGATACTTTTTCATGAAATAGACATCATGTCATCGTTTATTTTGCCAATTGCATTGTGAAGACGTCCAGGAGCCCACAAACAAGAGTCACGGAGAATTCGCTAGGAAAACGAGAAGTGCAGACACAAATACCGATTTGCTTCCCAAGGTGCTTATTAGATCAAACCCGTTCATTTCAAGCTTACAAATTTTATCCTAATTCTACGTGCCAATCCTACAACTGCACCCAAAAATGTGAAACCTGAACTTTTGGTGTTATCAGAATTAATGAATTAGATAAATTAAGAGGACGTACTCAGAAGGAACACCATCAGAAGAATCCAAGTGGTTAAAACTAATTTGTAAGTATTTTTGGTACGTTCTTCACATTTTATTTTTGTTTTCATTTTTTCAATATTTGCTATTTCTCTTTGTACGCTCTCTTTTTGCAGAGTATATGTCGTAAAATTCAAATATTATGTCCAATAATGTTAAACAAATGTAAAGTTTGAAAACTTTATAATCATGAGCGCTAATACAAGTATTCAAATTTCCTAAATATTTTATAAAATATTTCGTAAAAATTTACGTTTTACGAGCAAATTTGTTTACTTCTACAATATTTACACAATAGATCGCCAAAAACTGAAAATTAAAAATTTTTTCCGATCGTCAAAATTACATACTGTAACCTTCTAAAACTCTAGTTCATTCAGTATTTGTCGCTCAACACCAACAGCTCATCTTCTATTTAAGCGTATTTATACAATATCTTCCAAATAAATAACGTTACAGTACAAGTATATTTGAATAAATTTAGTTTTAAAAAATTTTATGACACACGTACATTAAAATGACAAACGTAATGAACCGCAGTGTCCGCACGTTTGAGAAGATATAACATAAAATAAATTCATTATTTCGGTCTGTGAATTTGTTTCACTCTTTCCACAGATTTTATTATAATATGCGATATAATTGTTCAGACAATGCCGACATTTTTCCCAGGATAATACATACGGAATGCAAGTATTTTTTCAGACTGTAATGACGCTTGCCACTTTTGTAACACATGAATTATCCCCGTGATACATACAATACATTATATTAAATTATAACAGTACTATATTTCAAGATGACACAGCTACTCACGGCAAAGGTTACAAATAAAAAATCTTCGTTTTTCAGTTACGTGAACATATGGTTAGAATATAGAACAACAATTAAAAACGTGAGTTATACCAAAAATTGTACAATCATACTAGTTGGTATATTCAAAAAAATACATTGACATTGGGTGAAAAATTAAACGGCTGTGTTCAAATTTTTTATTTGGTACTCCCTCGTACTTAAAATGAAATGAATTAAGGGCATATTATCTTAAAACGCTTTTAGAGGTTAAAAATCTTCACTTTATACATTCTTGCGTGAAGAATTCGCTTATAAATTAAGAGACAGGAATACAACTCAAACACTAGTTATGATCAAAATATACAAAACGATCTCACCCAAACATAAATTTTCCTTCACGCTCGCATTTCATCGAAACATTTATCAAACGGTGCCTTGACAGTACAAGCTTCCACGCGATCCAGTGTTTCGGGAACGCTAATCCTCTTTGCGCATCTGGGGCCTTCAGCCCCTTCATAATCCCACGGCGATGTCGGGCAGCTATAGATGCAAATCCCACAGATCAGGGCGAGTGCTGTACACATTATTGACTTTCCTTTCCTGCAAAGTTTCACAGGAATTTAGCTAAAAGATGAATATTCCCACGCTACCTCTAAGGAGTATACATAGTGATGTGCTGATGTTAAACTAAATTAAACAGATGAAGGGAAACACTATAAATTTCTATTAACAATTTAACGTTTCATGTTCTTCAAAAAATTATAAAATTGAAAATCATTTATCTCAACCACTCTTTCTCTCTCACAACCATTCTTCTTTTTCATTTGCGATATTTAAAGGAACAAGAACTTCATTTTATTTTCTGTAGCTTCGATAGAATTCCAATTATTTTAGTCAACTGGATCGCAACTGTAATTAAGACGCATACATCTCAAAGACATATTTTGTAAAATATACCGAACCTATTTAATTTGAGACATCGAAATAATATTTTGAAAATCTTGCATCGAAACAGTATTTCAAACAAATAGTTGATATTTTCAAAAGGTACATGCAAGTGTGCTACAAACAGAATTCACGTCAATTGTGGGAAATTTTAAACAATTTTTAATCTAATTTTATTGCAATTTTGGTGAAGTACCAGGTAGTTCATTATCACAATATATTTAAAGGAAAATGTATGAATTCTATCTACATCGAACCCCGGATCTGATGTCCTTAGATCTGCCCAAACCCATTGTACACCTTCCCATACTTCTTGCTCTTTCATCGCCTAGCAATGCCCTGAACCATAATCCTAGCCCTGTCAAGATCACAATAATCACACCATTGCTTTCACCATCGTTATTATGAACAGCTATAAACAGATGAATTGTTGCATGTTCTCGGGAATAATTTTGAATTGCAGTTACTCGAAGTGTAATGGCGCAATTGGAATGAGTTAAAAACATATCGTAGAAAATTTTATAAGCTTTAAGACATGTTTAATGCACTTTCATGGGTTTCCTCATCCTTTCCGAAATGTTCGCAAAAAACTAAATGAGTGCACACCTCATAGCATATGGGAGAGGGAAACTTGGAGAGATATTTTTCACGCTATCTCGTGAGAAGAGTAACTTTTTTTGTAAGAGTAATGTTTTGAGAATCACGCGCACAAAATTTCATTAAGATCGGAATAAAACTGGATTTGAATAAAAAACAAATATTTTTTCTATAACAATCATATACATTACTTCTAATACGCTTTATGTTAACATCCCTTTTCCGGAGGAACTATTCCACCTATCTCAGAAAGCAAGGTGTTGCCTGAAAACTGGAAGCCCTCGGTAACTGCATGTGTAACTCATTTGTTTGTATACGCTGCATGAATATTAACATTATTTTTTTTAAATGCCTACATCAAGCACACCTCGCGGAGATATAAGTAATTACTTCTGGCAATAACATGGAAGCGAAATACCAGTGCATCTTTTGTGCACAATGTTATATTACGCAGTTGGAAGACGCACGCGTTTTTCAATATGTTTCCACTACACATCTCAACTGGTATGAAATTTTCAAGATGTCAGCAACGATGATCGTAGACAACATGGCAGGGAGAGGCGGGCCGGAGCCGAGTCAGGGGAAGCAGTAGGGGAAGTGAGGGCATTGAGGGTTATTTTTTGTTTTTTCAAAATAAATCAGTACGATGTGCACAAGTATGTGATTTTATATGACATATTAGTTATTAAGCTTAGGTTTTCACCACAAAATATAATCAAATATTCACTAAAACTCTCTCAAATATCGAACTTAATTTTGAACATTTTACCCCCATTACGCTCACATGTGGGTAATGGACGTCACTAATGAAATATGAAACAAAATTAACACATTAGTACTTTAAACAGATATTTTACAATAACTGTAGGCGTCTAAAGTAATGTGATTCCCAAAGTTGCCCAAGATCAGCAGCACTGGATCCTGGGCAGTTGGTCAAGTAAGGCTTTTGAAGCGTTTGAGCTATTCGATGAATTCTTCTGTTCAGTCATTTTCGCTACATGTGTAAATAGCACCAGTTGGTCCATTCAAACTCATTCAGATCAATAAAGTATTGGTTTGGGGCAATGACAGTCACGCTGCGATAATGATAATCTATGACCACCATTACCCCACAAGCACATTTTTTATCATAACAACTCAAACGTTTTATAGATTGTTTAAAATTACTGGCAATTGGTATAAAATGATTTGATAAATAACTTGTCTTCCAACAAATTTTAATTCTTCCAGAAATGTCCAAGTCCACGTGAATAAGACCTTATTTTCTGAGAGCTCTTGTTAGCAAAATCCATTAACTTTATGGCATGAACGTATTTGATGTAATCTTTCTTTAGCTGCGGCGATCAACTGGCTACAGTTATTATGACAAATGATAGGAATATGCATATGTTGATGCCTTTAAGTATAGTTTGTTGACAATATTTATCGATAATTTACCGCTGACCACCACCGCTTCCCCTACAGACTGTGGAATACGGAAAGGAGAAGGGTGAATTTGGGCAGTTTGCTTAAGGCAGGGAAAGTCGCGTGGGGATAGAGTTGAATGGACAAAATCACATCTCCATACAGTCCACTTTTTCAATATTCATCGCATTATGCTAAAAAATACAACGCTTTTACCTGAATGAGAGTTTGTAATATATGGCTCTTACACTGCTGTATTAATTTATAACACGTTTACTTCGATTTGTAAATACATTTTCAGTCAAAGAGTAGGTTCATTATAATTTAATTTCGTATAAATTTTCCCACACATACTGGAACACGCCATTGTTAATATCCTAACGCTTAGAACACAATTGAAGTTTCAGTTTGCGGTTAGAAAGAAAACATCGTTTTTTAGAGGGAACTCAAATTCGAAGCGATAAGCGTTGTGGTATAAATACACATCGGTTTGAATGCCACAACAAAAGTCTCGTTCATTAAACAAACACTAGATACCAAAACAAGCAGATTTTTTTCTGTAGCCTCTTCCAATTGCCAATCAATATTGAATGAATTGAAAACCCGGTCCATGGATATGCTATTCAGATATTTCCAGGAAACGCAAATGGGCCCTGCATAGCAACCGACAGAGGAGATGGGGTGGAATGTTGTGTGTATACAAAGGCATCACCGGCATATTACCTGCAGGTCTCGCTGGAATCCAAACTCTTCCTGCATGGACATTCCGCTGATGGCAGCCTGCAGGACAAAGAGATGCAACCGCTGACAAGCCAAAATGTGAAATAGAACCACGTGAGCAGGCACATTATGTCCGTCATATCTTCCGGGAGCCAGTCTCAGCGACACAGCACCCTGACTTCATCTACCAAAATCAGAGTTCCTGGGTTTTTATTTATTTATTTATTTAGTCAAAAAACAGTCAAAAACTGTATGTGACGTATGGAGGAAAAATCATTTGCGCACGCTTTCTAGAGTTTCAGAGTCCCTTCCCAACAATTTTATTATTAATAGTTAAAAGATGAATAATAATAATAATAATAATAATAAAATAATAACAAATATAAAAAAGCGAGGGATTAACATTTCACAAACTAGATATTTTCGTTGCCAAATTATAGAAAACTTATTTTCAACGGTAAAGGAACAAACAGATTTGATTTTTCTGTATTGTTAACAAAATAGAAACACACCCTAAGCTCTACTACTACTACTACAAGCAAAAGGAAAGTTCAACAAAACGTGCGCATAATGAAGCTACATTTACGTCCTGAAGCAAATCAAGGGGCCATCTCAGCATTTGCTCAATGGATCAGGGAAACTGGACAAAAACCCGATCGAGATGGGGGTCATTGTTTATTATTACATTATTTACATTATTTATTACAGGCATATTGAGTCTTTTTTTCAAATTATACAATGCAAATTGCTCCTCCATCCCCTTGCTACCCCTCTGTCAGGTTGCCTAATTTCTCGCCCCCTCTTGCTACCCCTCTCTCGGGTTGCCTAGGTACTCACATCACTTGCCTCAAGATGGTGGCAGTGAGAAAACGGGACGTGGGCTGTGAGCCGCCCAGACCTTAGTTCAGGTGGCACCCGTTCGGCTTCGTCGTGGCAGTGGCCTGATACTTTGGGCAAAGAGGAGAAACTTGCCACGGTGCATGTGAGTGGCGCATTGATTTTATTCTGGTACTAGCTTGGATAGCTAGGAGCTCTGAGCTGGCAGGGCGGCCCGACCAGGCATTGTATGGAGAGATTGCCGTGAGGGCAAAGTGCGTTTCGGCAGGATCAGGATACCAACTTGTCGTCATACGTGGGCTTCAGCTAGGGGAGAGGATAAACATGAAAGCTTAGTAGATCACCCCGAGGTTTGCGCCTTCTGATAGAACAAGAATTTGTGTGAAATTCTAGGCCACGCAGGGTACATACTGCCCCTTGCTGGCTCAGCCTCATCCGTATACGAGTCTTGCTTGCATTCTGCAGCGCTTTTAGAGGCCGCTGCCATCCAGAATGTTTGCTTTCTTGAAGGCCACTCATGTTGGGAGTCGTCTGTGCATGGTGCGACGTTGAAATGGCGGATCGTCATAAGTGTGGCCTCGTGTACGTTTTGAAACCCGGTGGGATTGGTTGGTCGTTAGTGATTCCGGACGCGTCAACTGCACAGGTTATTATACCCGTAAGTGTAGTGCATGTTTTTCATCGGGAGGTGGCGTTGATCTTCCCCCACTGGATGGGTAGAACCGGGGCCGACCTACCATCGGCTAGCACTGTTTTTCATACCCAGGTATCTCCCACCAACGGGGCATCGCCCCAACCGGGACAAACTTTAAGCTCCCGACAGGTATCCCGTCATGTAGGGTTGTGTAGTGCATGTTAGTGTAAGTGTGTGTAAGGGTGACAGGAAAGGACAAGGAATAGGAAGGACAGATCGCGCGCGGTCCGTGGCCCGTGTGTTAGGGTACTGCTCCGGCATTCACCTGGTTTTAATCGGAGAAATCACGGAAAATTACCGATCATGCAGGTGGACGCTAGGATTCTCCAGACAGCGGCTGAATTCGATCTAGCTGACAAGTTAGTGTCAAAAATCATGCCACCGTCGGGTTTCGAACCTAAGACCTCCTGGTCAGAGGCACTGTTGTGACATCAGTTGATGCACTGAGTCACTTCTCCCAATAACCCCGACGGGAGGTGCCCCCTCTTTCAGACCTTGAGAACCGACGCCGACCTACACGTCGGCTTGTTGAAGGAGTGTTCATGTAAATAATGTCGCTCTTGAGAAGAATAATTCCACTCATATGAAAGAGAAGAGTTGTTCGCTAACAAAAGTTCAACGATGTGATACAGTAAGGTCGGTTACGTAGCAACAAACAATGACACACATTTTCTTCGGTAGTTGAGAGAAACCTTTTGATCATTTGAAAGGCGTCACTTCGGCAACACAGATAGTGATCGCCAGACTAGTTTATTTCGAAGGTGTGAACGCTGTCGAGAAAGAAGGCTTGAAGAGAATCAGAGGATAGTATTACAACTACTAGAAGGAAATACAAGAAAACAGGTAATACAGAAAAGCTGTTTTTGTTTGAAATTGTCGAAGGACGTCCCAATGCGAGTTCACTGCTTTGGATTGTCATTTTGTGTCTTGGAGAAAACAAGTTGGAAATAGATTTGAAATAGGAGTATCAATTAAATGTGATACTGGTTTTTGGTAAGAATGAAACGTACTTCATAATGGAAACTGCGCAAAAATTGAAAAGTTTGTTAAAGGTTTTTCTCAGTATTCAGCGATTTGTATTGAAATTTATTATGAAATGTATTTAAAACCGTAATTGAAACAATATATCTATATTTAAACAATTAGTGCTTTTGTTTGGAAAGAAATTTGAGATATCTACTGAATTAAATTTCGTGATTTTCGCTTCATATGAAAGGTAGTGGTCTCCTGATGTGTTATCAACTTTTATTAATCGGGTATACAATACAAATCAATTTCTTAACAAACAATTATTGTAAAATTTAAAACAACATTTTTCTGCCATTATTTGTTCACTACATCGTTTTTCATACGAGTTGTAATAATTAATCTACTGAAATCAGTCCATATTTCGTCGACTAGCCTGAAAATGCATGTGTGAATGTCACGTTATAGTAAACCGATTAGTGAGGTCTTTTTAGTTCGATGGTTGCATTTTTTTAAATACAAAGATAACAGTCTCTAAATGCATTCTCAAGCAGTCAGTTGAAAGAGATGTCCTTTCACAAAAAAGTATCAGTGATAAAAATTGAATGGCTCGGATATGGTAGTTCTACGTCACGTTTTCCACAAAAGTAAGATAATACCACTAACATACTCCTCATACCGATTAAATTTTGTGCGAGTATTGTAGTGTTGGTGTAACAAATTACACTCTTTTACATCGACGTTTTCTCAGTTTGTAACGAGGAAGGTCAGATTGAAATATTGATACTCGTTTCAAATGATTAATTCGATCTGACCATGGACCCTCTCGAGCAGAGATATCCAACTTCCAAGGCCTCAAGGGCCACAAATAAAATCTTTAATATGGTTTTGGGCCATATTTTCGTTACTTGGGCGATCCACATCTGACGTATTTATCTCGGCACTTTGACCGGGTGCTCTGAAAGCGGGGATGGGACCGTGCATAATATCAGACCGTACCATAACGCAGTGAAACACATTGAGATGATTTTCAATATCTGAATCAACTAGGAAAATATCTTGAATCTAAATCTCACCTATTTTTACATCTTTACAAAAGGGGTGTTGATCACGACAGGGCGCCTGCGCTAAGCGCGCGTTCTCGCTTGAAATGAATGTAAGGATAGACTAATAACGTTTTTACACTTTTGAGTAATGTTTCGCGGGCCACAATCAATGGCACCGCGGGCCACAAGCAATGGCACCGCGGGCCACAATCAATGGCACCCCGGGGCCAAAATCAATGGCACCGCACGCCACAATCAATGGCACCGCGGACCACAATCAATGGCACCGCGGGCCATAATCAATGGCACTGCGGGCCACAATCAATGGCACCGCGGGCCATAATCAATGGCACTGCGGGCCGCCAGTTGCACAACCCTGCTCTAGAGCCAAGCCTGTCATATGCCATGCTTTACGTTTTTTAAATTAAGTTGCTGTTGTCTTCTACAACATACATGCCCAGATTTTGACAAGTGTAAATATTTCATTTACATTTTCGGAAACATGTTTAATTCTATTGGCGTGAATAGTGAATCTATTGTTCCAGAAATTGTAACCCTCCCTCATTTCAGTAGTCTTACAATTAGAGAATAAATACTGAACGACGTCAAACAGTACTTTTTTGGGAGAAGTGTATTTTCCACATAGTAGATATGTTTTACTTTTTTGCAGTTCTTCCATTTCTGCAACGTAATCGCAATGGTACTGCTAGTTGATTTAGTTTTACTGTATTATACTATAATGTATCGCCTAATTGTTAAACTCCGGCGTTTTAGTACAGTGTGGGTATGACATTTGTTTATTTAACCCTTAATCACGCGCGTTAAATTGTGGAACATAAGTGAGCGTGCGGTGCACGGAGTGCGCCAAGCAGATTTCAACTATTTTTGCCACTATAAGGTCATATTTTTTTTAAATTTATGGCTTATATCGTTATATCGTTACCTATTACACAATACTGTTCTATTATTAATGCACTTTTCCTAGGGAATTGAATGTGGGAGTTGTTGAGGTGAAGGATGAGAATGAGAAGTTAAATAGGAAAAAATGGTCAAGAGAAAGATATTAACAAGATAGTAGATATTGATTACACGATAGGAAGTTGTTTTTAAGTCTATAGTCCTTTACAACTAAAAGAAAATTTGCACTTTGTTTTAGATTTACACATTTATTATAATGATACATTACATATATCTATGCGCAACACAATCCACCAATTCTTCAACGCAGGAGCGAGTGAGGACAACCAAACTTCACACAAAGAAAGCCAAGATTGCACTGAAAAGTTACACGAAGAGATAACGAATGTTGACTCTTCTATCGGAAATGACGTAACAATATCCGGCAATAGTGCACGTTGTGCGCCAGCGCGCGCACGTAAAGGTTAATTACTTCATCCAAACATGAAATACCAATACCACGCGTTTGCTCATTACTAGGGGGCGGATTTTAATTAAATGTCGTTTTTTTCTTTTCAGAATAAAACAATGCCGTTTAGTTTAGAAATACATTTTACGTTACGACGAAAGGAAATCACCCATATATATATATATATATATATATATATATATATATACATATATATATATTTAATATATATATATTGTGACGTCACGGGGTCATACGAACCCGTAACGCCACTATAAGCCACTAGAAAAGACCGAAGAACTGAGAAATAGGGTACGAGGCGGAGCGATGGTCCGAGAAGGCGACATCTACCCGCAGGTTTTCGCACTTCGATGTCCAAAGTTAGCGGATAATATTTTCTCGAGAGGGCGCGAAGGAGGAGAAAATTCACCCCTCCAGAAATTTTTCCCCAGGCGGAGTCGCATAAATACCGTGACGCACTTTGGTAGAGCTCTCTTACGACTTCGACAGCGACGGCGACTCAACTAGATTCTTCAGCGGTAGTAATTGGTTAGTTCAGGAGTATCATTTTACTTGCTTAAGTAAAGCTGATTTAAGAAACGCGGTAATAAGTGATAGAATTCAGAAGCAAAGTGCATGTACAGTATTTGCACTAACATTACGCGAGTAAGCGAGCGATGTGACTGCTCGAACTTGAAATAGTTTCATCATCGAAGTAAATTCGCGCAGAAGGACTCTGAACGAAATCCAGTATTTAATTTTGTACGCCGCGACCACGCACGCTCAAAGTGTGGTATGTCGGCCGAGTGCTAGAAGTAGTCAATTCAAGCACGTTAGTTATTTAAAACTGGTAGCGCGAGCAACGGGTACGCGGCAGGCGGCAGAAGGACGACTCCAACACTCAAGCGTAGGCGAGAAGGACTTGGACCAATCCGTCGATGGTACGAGCCCGAGGACGAGAGAAAGGTTTGGAATTTGGACGTGTGGCGGCATCCTGAGATCGAGCGAAAGAAGAGGTGTAACCGCGGGACATCGAACCAGTCAAGTGACGTGGCGAGGACTGCGAGCGACCGAACACCCCAAGGTTAACTGACGGCGAGGGGGAAGGAAATGTCGAGGTAAAGAACTGGCAACTTCTATGCGACAATTTGTTGGGAAACTGTGTAGCTTTAAACACCAGGCGTAGCGTCCTAAATAGGTGAAAGTTCCATATAACTACTGGGAAATATTTCGAATGTATGAGCGGCAGTTTTGATTTCATTCGCTGTACGCACCAGTAAATTCGTTTGAATGCCATACCTTGTACAACTTTTCTAAAGTAAATTATAATTTTTCATGTAATGTAAAAGTAATCTTATTGAAAAGTATTGTGTCCATTGTATGATGTCAGGGATAATCAGTTGCTATAATTTTGTAAAGGGTACGATTTAGTAACGTGTGTGTCACGTTTATTCTTGTGCTAGAGTTAACAGCGTTGTAATAAATGCGCAGCTCAAGGCTGACCTCTGTGAAGTTTATAAAAGAATACTTGTAGAGAATCACTTAAAGGGCCGTGCACGGAGAAAACTTTAGATTAACAAAAGTTAAATGAGGTACACGAAATAATTGAGAAGGAGGTAAAAGCAAAAGTATTGTAAATAGTGCGTATTGAAGTAATCAGGCAGTCAAGGTGACGCCTATACATTCTCTTATGGTTGTGTTATTTCTGTTCTTTTTGTTTCTGTTTTCTTTGCAGTGACCATCTACGTAAAGTACATACTTATTGTATATTTGTGCCACTGTGTAATTTGTTTTACTGAATATATGCTCATTCTACCAGAATTTTATATAATTCATTGTGTCAAGGATTCAGACCTTTCTCATACCCGAAAGATCCTGCTTCCTGAGAATTCAAAGCTCGCTTCACGAGCATTCATAGTTTCACGCTTCATCGCCACCGGCTGGAAGGTAGTAGGTGGGCGTGTTATTATATATATATATATATATACAGGGTGAGTCACGTAACTTTAGCACCTCCTATAACTTTTGAACGGTTGAAGATATTGAAATGTAGTTTTCACGGAAGTGCATGAGAAAATAGGGCTAACTGATACGTGTATTTATTTCCATTTTTTCACTTGTATTTTACGAGATAGGTGAGGTAAATTTGATTTTTCAAATGGAACTATACATATTTTTCAGTCTATCATAAAGAGCGTAAAAGACAGATCCAATGATATACATAATGTCATATGTTAAATAAGGATTTTTTGAGGAATTTTATTCTTTTGCGATCAGTTCTTAACGGATATTTTGAATGTAACCGACGCCACAGAAGGTCACGCAGCGCTCCACCAGCCAGGGGCGCTCAGGGAAGGAAAGGGATCTTAGTATTTCAAGACACAAAACATATTCCAAATATTCACTAAACTTGCCATTTTTTCCCTGAACTCTGCTTTCATCCTTCCCCATTTTCAAATATTTTATTACTTAAGGATTGAAAATACGGATTTGTCATATGTAGTATGTATTGAAATAAGATTGTTATTTAAATTTAATTTAAAGGGATATCGTACCACAGGATATTAATGGGATCTTGGAAACTAAACACAGTAAGAATAAATTATTAAGACTTTACAAAGAATATTGCATATTTTCAGCAAATAGTTTTATTGTTAATGATAATATAACAATTCCTTGTGAAAACAAACAACTACAGAAAGATAATGATAATGACAAAAATAAAAATAGAATTCAAAATACTAAATAAAAATAGATTACTATTCAAATTACTTTAGAATGTGTTCAATATGACTACCATTCACAAACACATCTGCAGGCGCTTTTGAAAAGATTTCTTAACTGCGACCAATGTTTCTTTTTTAACTTCAGAACATGCAGCTACAATGCGACTACCCATATCTTGTGATGTAGATGGAGCCTCTTGGTAGACGTGGTTTTTAAGAAAACCCCAAAGAAAAAAATCTAGTAGCGTCAAGTCTGGGGAACGCGCGGGCCAACACACAGTACCACCCATTAATATCCTGTAATATAAAACCCCATTAACTGGAGTAGAAGTAATAAACAATTTTATTACAATACATACTTACAATAAACCCTTATTTTTAACCCTTCCATTTCTTAAAAATAATCTGAAAATGGGGAAGGATGGAACGCAGAGTTCAGGGAAAAAACTACAATAGTTTTGTGAATATTTGGAATATGTTTTGTATCTTGATATACTAAGATCCCTTCCCCTTCCTCGAGGCGCGCTTGCTGGTGGAGCGCTGCGTGACCTTCTGTGGCGGTCGGTTACATTCAAAATATCCGTTAAGAACTGGGTCGCAAAAGAATAAAAATTTCTCAAAAAAATCCTCATTTAACATATGACATTATGTATATCATTGGATTCGTCTTTTTACGCTCTTTATGATAGACTGAAAAATATGTATAGTTCCATTTGAAAAAACAAAGTTACCTCAAATATCTCGTAAAATACAAGTGATAAAATATAAATAAATACACGTATCAGTTAGCCCTATTTTCTCATGCACTTCCCTGAAAACTGCATTTCAATATCTTCAACCGTTCAAAAGTTATAGGAGGTGCTAAAGTTACGTGACTCACCCTGTATATATATATATATATATATATATATATATATATATATATATATATATAATTATATTGCATGTTTTGTCTATTTCGACTAATAAGTCATTTTTTACCTTTTCGTCTTTTAATCCATTTTTTGCTGATTTCATCGATTTTAATGTATTTTTAATGGTACTTGCTTCAAATAATATTTACGAATGCAACAAATGTTCTTCATAGAATTACTCAGCAGCCTATTCGATTAGTTTGCTCAGAAATTGTTTTTGACAGTCCTAAGTGTATATAATTCTTGTGACGTATTGCCATTGCTCCTCTATGCGCCATTGCCGGTTTGGTCAATTTTGGGGTAACTAAAGACAGAGATTTCGTGGTAAAGAACAGTCGAAACCAAACGTTTGCAAGATGAATACACTCGAATGAATGAAAGAAGCCTCGATTACAACAGTAACGTACCCAACATATTGAGTTGTTCATCCGAACTGTTTTTGGCCATTTTTTACGTCATTTTTCTTTGGTTTAAGGGCATTTTTAAAGCATTTTAAGAGCATTTTATTGATCATTTTTGGCGATATTTTAGGTCATCAAAATCCTCATTACAAAATAGAAAAGGCGTTTCTAGTCTGCTCGAATAATCGATGCTGCACGAGAGGGCGTGCGAGCGGACAAGAACAGGGACGCAGAGAGAACTGGAGGTCATGGGTGAGTCAGGGGGGCTGCCCACAGTCCCCGATAACGGGCCGATAAATCCTGGGTTTCGGCACCACGTCGATTCGCTGATTGTGAGTCCGCTGCCGCCCCCGCCACCGCCGCCGCCGCCTGCCGCCCCCGCCACCGCCGCCACGCCTCCCGAAAGCAGATCCCGCGATCCCATGGGGCAACTCTATTTTAAGTCTGCGCTCGCTGTTTGTTCACGTGCGGGTCACGTCTTTGCGGCGGCAGTGGCTGGAAAAGTTACTTCTACCAAGGCACTCGGCTCTGCCAGAAAGAATGTGATCGAGTTTGTTACGTCAAAGTGCAGCGAAAATACTGGGGCGAACGTTTGTTTTTCTTGCAGTTTGTGAACCGAGATACGCTCGGGCAATTTCCGACTCTTGGTAAAAAAAAACTCGGATTGTGTGTGTGTGCGTGTGTGTGTGTGTGTATGTGTGTGTGTGTGGTTACACTAGGGGTCGATTTACTGATGCAGATCTCTTGCGACTACGCCGGTAGGTCCTGGATGGAATCTGAGAGAATGGATTCAGCTCCTATAGAACAATAATCCATTCTCTAAAATGTAATAAAGATATTCAAACATGTGTTTATATTGCAATCTTCCTTGGGACGGACCAAATATAAAATTTATTAAATCCGAAAAATGGAATTGGATATTAAATATTATAAACAACTCGATTATGCATTATTGTTGTTATTATTATTGTTACTATTATTACTATTATTACTATTATTACTATTATTACTATTTTACTATAAAAATAGATCAATGCATATTATCAAAATAGTTACAAAATAATATGTTGTTGAAATTTGAAGAAATATAAAGATTCATGCAAAATACAGATATCTCTTCCAATTGACCCATTTTATGATACTAACACTGAAAGAAACTTTTCAACTTTTCCACAAGAAGGAATTTTGAGAACAAAAGAGATCCAATAAATCATAACCCTTTACTCGATTATCAAAAGTTCGTTTCTTGAAAGTATTTCATTGTACTTAGATCTTATTTGTGAGCTACAGGAAGTCTTAAATGGAGCTCTAAATCTCTTTCAACTTTGCAAAAGTTTTAAAAGAAAGTATTCTTTAATGAATGATATCCTTTTCCTGAATGTAAAAAAGAATATTTAGAAACAAAGGAAAGAACACTCAGCGATACTCGTCTTCATGTAAAAAAAAATTGAATTGCAGAAAATTATCTCTCAACGTTGTTACTAAAAAAATTCATAAAATAATTTAGGGGTTCGCAGACCATTGCAATTCAACGGAATGGTTGAGTGCTATAAAGTTAATCCTTTTAAGAATACTTTCAATCATCATTCCGTTATTACGTGTTCCGTAATTAATGCTTCTCATTTTCCTTAGTATGTAAATGACAGTTTTTTGCTATCAATGTAGCACAGCAACATATTTACACGATTAATAATCAAAAACTTAAACTCATCAAACTCTCAATCAACTATAATAGCTGTGAGTCTCACAAATTACATATAAATCTTCTTAAAATAAATTCAAAATGTTTTATCAACACTGTTGTGTCTTGATGCTCTTAAGTTGCAAATATCAATCTGGCAGTTCATAAATATCTTGGTGTATCATGAGATTAAAGTTGGCGTAATGTGCAAACCTGAATGTTCTTATGAATGCGAAGTCAAAGACAAGTTAATAAAATACGTAACTCCTTTACCCCCTATTAATTATGAGAATGTTGACTATGGGAATTTATAAAAATAAAGAGTTAGAGTAATAATAATAGAGTAGTAATAATAATAGTTAATAGAGTTAGAGTAGAGTAGTAGAGTAGTAGTAGGGAGTTAGAGTAGTAATAATAATAGAGTAGTAATAATAAAATAAAGATTTATGTAAATAATAAATGAGTATGTTGTTCAGTCGTAGAACGACACCCACGTTCTCGTAGTTTGATGTAAATGTATATTTTAGGATGACTTCAAACGCACTTTGAAATTAAAAACAAACATTTTACAGAATTTACCATTACACGAAACTGATCCATCAAAATTTATTTTATAATCTTTAAGACTATTATTATAATTTAATTAAAGCTTATTTGTTTGTTGTTTCAACTGTTTTATAAATGTTATGTTATAAATGAAAGTTTTGAGAAATGCACTAGCATAGGTTCCGGACAAATTGCATTGCTAAATAAAAACGCACAACAAATACTGACGTAGTGGTGGGCTCGTGCGAGATCCTAGGCAAATGGAGTTTCGCCCATGGACAGCGATCGCTCGGCCATAAAAATGACAGTGGGGTGAAGTGGAGAATAGCGTCAAAGCAAGTATCTATCCCCAAGAAATATATTTTCGCATGACGGTATCTTGCTTTTAATTGCTTGAGATATTTCTCTAATATTAAATCAAATCCTTCTGGAGTTACACGTGCAATTTTTGTACACAAATCCTCTTCCTTTATATTCTTTTAATAATAATAATAATAATAATAATAATAATAATTGTTATAATATTAATTATATATATTCTTTTAATAAATAATAACGAAGTTACGAATTAATTGTCAAATTTGTTATATAAAACTATCATAAGCGTTCTCTTTCATACACCTGCCCTATATGGTGTAATGCCTCTACTACCAAATTTAACACATTTCAAATAATTCAAAATAAATTCATTTCAAAAATGTACATGCTCCTAGTTTATATCAACAAACAAATTTACAGATAATTGAAAATTGATTCTTTCAAATCGTTTATACTTAACTTCACAAAAGATTCTATAACAAATTATCAACTTAACCATTTTTCAAACCTTTACATTAGGTCAAAACTATTTTATCGAATACGATCACGTTTTCCAATAGATATTTTAGTCCTCCGTTAATTAAAACTTGTTTTATTTTATTAATCTAAAAATTGCAATGCAATTGAACAGGTAGTAAATAAATATTTTTTCAAAATTCTCTTCCTGCAATTCCTCCATCAAAGTTTTATAAATACTTAGCTCTTCTCTGTAAAACGAATCACCCACACTTGTCTCTTTCTTTTTCTCCGCTTCTTCAAAATTATTAAAGCGGAACAGGCATCTGCAAGATGTCATATTCTAACCTCAAACTGCTAAAGACCATCTAGAGACATTTGTATCAAGTGTAAACAGCAAGGAGATACTTTTCCGGATAGATTTTCTCAAGAAACTGCTCTCCCGGGAGTTAGGAGACTCACATTTAGGAGATATTTCCATTCGTGTAAAGCCATCTAAAAGAGTTTATCTCCCAACTTCAGGAAAGTTAGGAGACTTTGTCTCTTGTGTAAACGCCCTTAAGTATCGCGAGCAATATGAGGTCCATTGTTGTCAGCACACATCTGGCATCCGTCCGGAATCGATCGGAGGGAAACGTACATTTCGGTGAGTCCAGATCGGCGGTCGGCAGCAAAAGAGAGCTTTCGTAGCGGTGCTTTGCGCTAGTGCTGAAATTTTCAACGGTGATTTTGGTTGGTTGTCGCTCCATTCTACACGAGTGAGTTCAGAAACTTTAATAAATTCTCGCAAGGGATACCATTACTGCTGGCGCGATCTCTTGCAATTCGGTAACACTATAATTGCATCTTGTCTGTGTTGACGTTCTCGAGTGCTTCTCAAAAATCAATGTAACCGACATATGGGCACACACGTGAATCGTGTGTCTTAATCTGAAGTGGCCGATACAATAATAATACTAATAATATAACTAATAATAATAATAATAATAATAATAATAATAATAATAATAATAATAATAATATCCCATATATAGATAATATTCAACAAAGTTTAAGGGTATACTAACAAAATCCTTAAATATCACCCTGGAAACCCAGTTGAACGTGGAATCCTCCCATGACGCCTTGACGGTAGAGGCTTCACTGGCATTAACACCATAATCTGAAAGGAGGTTGTGAGCCTCAGATAATTATTCCATGCAAAATCTACCGCTTCCAAGCTACACACTGCAGTTTATGCAGTAGACGAATGGACATCATTAAAATTATATTAGTAAGCTTTACGGCACTTAGTATCCAGCAGAAAATTGGTGCGTGGATGGCAAAACGTATTTATGGGAAACGAGATTAGCCAAACACATGTCGATACATAGCCGTCGAACTACTGGTTGATTTCAGGGCAGATCTTCCCTGAAACTGAAGGATTCATGATTGCCATACAAGATCATGTAATTAAAACACGCAACTACAGAAAATAATGAAAGACCCAAATATGAACGAATAGTGATTTCGATACGGTTGTGGACAAATTGAATCAATGCAGCACATTACATCAGGCTGCACTCCTATAGCTGGATCAGAGTACAGGAACAGGCATGCTGCAGTAGTAAAAGTAATCCACCAAGAATTGGTCTAGACGTAACAGTTAACATCTGAATAACGAGTTTCGTACTATGTGTATAACCCGGAGAGTGTTTTGGAGAATCACTCTTATCGGCGTACTGGACAGAACGATTCTCACAGACAGATCAGTCTCAGTATTGACCTGATGTTATATTAGTACAATTTTTGACCTATATAGTCAATATTATCGACGTCACATCCGAACACCTCCATCTTCAGTTGAAATATACAGAAAAGAATATGATTGATCTCTCAGAGTTCATCCTCCAACAATTGAATGCTGGCAAAATGAGAATCAATCCTATTATAAAATCAAGTACTGAAGCCATTCCGACGACCATGCTTCGAAGTCTCAAGGAATTATATCTTCCTGAAAACCTACGGAAGCTCTTGCACAAGGTTACTATCAGCTCAATGGCTAGAATTGCCAGAAAATTTGCGAAATCAACATAAATAATTCTATTAAATATTATAACCATAATTTGTAGATACTGTGATTATATTAATCTGTAATGTGCAGTGCACTTACATTTCATTTCACTGTACTACGTTTCTAGAACCTTTGACACTATTCACAACACTTCACTTAAATGCCCGACACGATCTATCTAAGATGCTATGAGATTTTAACAATGCTTACTTTATTGGTACTAAACTAATTCTAATATATTTGTCTAAGAGTGCGAGCATAATTAGAATTAGTTTTGAAAATTGTCGCTGGCAAACTGCTCGAATATTTTACAGTTATATTGACGAATAAAATCTTCTCCCCCTCTGTTCTTTGCTTATTCATCCAAACAATGGCATCGCCAAATCCAGCTACTTCGTTGGCGTCAACCATAGACGGTTCACAAACACAGAACTGTGTACGAAGCATCAGCTGGAAGCGCCAACGACATAAGCTAACGCATCTATTACCGCTCAAACACGTCTATCTCATAATAGAGACCGTCGACAATTACCATCAGAGGGAGTTTACACGGCTAACAGTGTTGTGTCAGCATCCATAAATCCAGTGATCTGCATTCCGAATCAATGGCGTATGCAGCCCATTTGAGACAGAGGACGATAGGGGACCCAACGAGAGATTTGGTACAAGATTGTCATCGAGAGATTTGGTACAAGAGCGAATGTAGGAAAACTCTCCGCTCATGACAGCCTCTGAATGTATTCTTTTTTTTTTTTTAGAGCTTTCATCCAGCCAAGAACCGGTTACCCTTTACGTCCCGATGGGAAGCATATTCGACCATACACTAGACATACGCTTTCGGGCACCGGGAGCGGTAGCTCAGTGCATCAACTGATGTCACTACAGCACCTCTGACCGGGAGGTCCTAGGTTCTCACTCCCCACGGCGGCAGGATTTTCGACACTAGCTCTTCAGCTAGGTCGAATTCAGTAGATGTCTGGAGGAGAATTCTAGCGGCCGGCTGCTCTGCAGTTTTCCGTGGTTTCTCCGATCAACACCTAGCGAATGCCGGAGCAGTACCCTACCAAACGGGCCACGGAGCGCGCGCGATCTGTCCTTCCTCTCCCTTGTCCTATCCTCTCCCCTTACACGCACACTTACACTAACATGCACTACACTGCCACATACTCCGGGAGACCTGGCTGGGCGGTGCCCTGCTGAGTGGGAGAGTCCTGGTTGGAAACCCACTAGCCGACGGTAGGTCGGCGCCGGATCCGCCATCCAGCGGGGTAAGATCACCACCATCTCCGAGAAAAACATGTACTCCACTAACGGAACTATTGACCAAAGCAGTTGACGCGCCCGGAAACATGAAAAATCAATCAATCACTTTCGGCTCCTCTGATCTGGGGTCTGCAGAACGCGAGGTCCTCCGCAACAACACATACAAAGTCAAGGCACAAATAACCATGCCATGCCCAAGACGGGACTCGAACCCGCGACCCTTCGGACCGAAGCGCTAAGTCGGTACTCGCTCTTAGCCACCTCGGCCATCCAGGCCGGCGAATGTGTGTTCTGATTTAAAAAAAAGAAAAAAGTAAAATAAATTGTTTTTTCAAATACCAACTGACGTTAAATTATTACTTGAACTTTAATTTGTAATCAAATATTTTGCAGTCATCAGACTACCATTATGCGAAGAAGTTTAACGAATCTTTGCGTAATAAGTATTGGAATCTCCTCTTAAGTAAGTATTGATTTTCATGCAAACTGATTAATTAAAAGTGTATTAAATTCATTGAATTTTTTTAATGCCTAAAATTTCTATTATATTTTGAATACAATAAGAGGAACATTAAAATATGCAAAAAGATCAATCTTTCGTAATTCGATATTCGCGTACTGGGCCCATTAAAAAGTCACTAATATAAAAATAAACCATATATCTCGCGTAAAATGGGACAATGGAAGGTCAGTTGAGAGATATTGTCAGATTTGATGCATACATTTATACATTAATTCATAAATTATATTTAATCTGTTTTTTTCTTTGGCTATATATATACTAACACACCCACCTACTACCTTCCACACGTGGGGAGAGCGTGATAGTACTCGTTGAAGCGAGCGTAAAATTCTCAGGAAGCAGGATCTTTTGGGTCTGAGAAAGGTCTGAACCTTTGACACAATGAATCACATAAAATACGAATAAAATGAGCATATATTCAATGAAAAACTACAGTGGCACAATTATATAATTACATTATGCACTTTAAATAGTTGGTCACTGAAAAACAGAAAACAAACAATTGGCTTCACCTCGACTGCGTGAACACACTTTCATCAATTACAATTCACAATTTGCTCATTTCTCTTTCTGAATTTTTATCTACCACATTATTTTACTCTTTCTACTCTCTAGATTACCCGTGCATGGCTTTTAAAATGAGTTTTACACTTTACATATCACAGAAAGCAATTTCTTTTAACACAATACAATAAACTGACTTTTCCGGATTTTAAATTTTAAATTTTAATATCAACTCTACAACATGTAAAAATCATGAATCATTTAAGTAAAATTGTACATGGTATGGCCTCTTTGAATGAATTCAATAACACGCGCAGTAAACGAACTTGAAACTGCCACTCACTCTTCGGAATACTTCTCCCACCTATTCTGGACTTTTTACCCACTTTTAACACGAATTGTCGTGATTTACGCTATTCTCTTTCCCCAACTGATGCATAAAGTTGCCAGTTCTTTCACCTCAACAGCTCCGCATCGCTCGCCTGTAGGTAACCTTGGGGAATTCCTGCCGCTCGCAGTCTCGCTGTCTTCGCTGGCTGTCCCACGATGTTACCAGTTTCTTTCCTTCAAGCTCTGAACTCCGCCACGCCTCCAATTTCCACACCCTTCTCCCGTTCTCCGGGCTCCTACGATTCTCGTTCCAATCCAAATCTTTCTCACTTACGCTTCGCTCTTCCTGGGGTCGTCCTTCTTTTTCTGCCGCGCCTCGTACAAGTTTGTTCGCGCTTTCAGCCTCGAATAATTGATGTTGCTGAAGTTATGCTTTAAATGCTCGGTCTACCTACCACACTTTGGGCGTTTGTAGTCTCGGCGTGCAATATGAGATGCTGGATGTAGTTAATGTCCTTCTGCGCGAATTTTACAAATTTGAAATTATTTCGAAATCAAACAATCACTTCACCTGATTTATGAAATATTGTGAATGTTAATGCGAAGAATGTTCGTGCACTCCACCTCTCAATTACATCACTTTCGTTGATACGCTTCTCAAGCTAACTTTTAAACTACCAAGTTAAAATACACTATGCTATCAGTTACAACCGCCTCCAGAACTCAGTCTAGTCGCCGTCGCTGCTGCAATCATGAGAGTTCCTCGAGGCGCGCCGCGATACTTATGGTACTCGCGCCTGGAGAATTTTTGGAGGGTGAATATTCTCCTCTTTTCATGACCTCCAGGAAAAACATTATTCGCTAGTTCGGGCGTCAGAGTTCGAAAAGCTGTGGGTAGATGGCACGTATGGGGTTGTCTCAGACTAATTTCGGGGAAAAGTTCCCATTATCAGTGGTGCTGGAAAAGAACCTATAAACATATACACAATTAATAATTATATTATCACGAAGGTTTAAAGGAGCGAAATAATTAAAAAAAATTAATTTGTAGCACTTCATATCAAATACTGCAGGATGCATGGAAAGATATAAATATAAACGTATCATCGCAGTCCTACGAGAGCATGAAGTAACAATCTTATCAACATTTTTGTGTGGGGAGATGAAAAGGAACTATAAAAGACCCATAGTAGAGACATTTTTTAAATATCTTCCTGCTCATTTTGGAAGTTCTCAAGTCGTTTAGTAATTTTGCAAATTCTAAATATTCCAACATTTTTAATGTAGACCTTTTGTCGTAAGAATTGAAAATTTTTCTTACTAGCACTGTCGTAAGATTTGAAAATTTATATTTCATTAACAATTATCTTTTTATTGAGCACGTGGGCACATTTTTACATGAAAAGAGTAAAGTAAATTCTTTAAACGAAAAACGTCTGCTTTTACTGACGAGTCTTCTAAAGCGGTGCAGTAGACAGTTTTAATAAAGTCCAGCATATTGTCTGTAGGAAAATATTCTCTCTCTCTCTCTGAGCTCGGATACCAGCTACGCAGGCATCTTTATGAAAAGAAAGTTTCATTTAAAATGTCTTTTTTGTTTGAAATGTCTTCTATGTGACACGTATCTTTAATTAAGTCGTTTGCAGTTATAAAACCTGCATTCATAGAATACGTTCAGTAAAAAAGTATTTAATAAAAGATTTTGCACGAAAAAGTTAATTTAAAAAAAAATGTGTGTGGAATTGCAATTACGGACTTGGGAGAAGGTATTTTAGAGTGGGTGCAAAAAGTTGCCATTGATATACGAGGACCAATCCATAAACCAAAGCAACTACATTATATCAGCTGGTAGAGTGGACGGAATATACATCCTCAAGCAATTGAAGATTACTTCTTCTATATACCAATATCAAATTGTTTCGTGGTATAGGATCTGAGGAGATTCAATGGCGTCTCATTTTTAACGTAGGAAGACTAAGGTGATCAGGCCTGCTCCTCCACAAGACCAAGCAAATTTTCCCGCACTCCTTTCGCTATCTCACAGAGAAAAAGATATAAATCAAGCGACGAAGCAGACTATTTGATTTTAGCTCAGATGCTTCTTTTAGGCAAGAGGATCGTTTATATGCAGTAAATATACATCATGTGACAGTTGGATTTACTTCCCCGGATTTTTAGAGGCATGGAGAAATTAGGAGGAAAAGAAAAGGGTAAATTGAAAGATGAATAATAGAAAATTTATTATGTTACCAAAGCAAACACTGTTACTTCTCTCAATACTTCTCAAAACAATTCCCGTAGTTTTAAACTCTTTTTGCTTTCCTTTTTTGAATGATGTTCGCAATTCGTCTGTGTACCTCTTCTCACTAAATCATCAGTTGCGATGCGAAGGCGCCCATTTCTTGTGCAACATTACGATCAAGCAACTCATTATCACACTGACTAGTAGTTTTAATGTGCGATTTTTGCGAATAACCGCTGTTTCACTTTACACGCAGCACATGACGTGTAACACATTGTGTTAACATAGCTTCTAGTGCACTATCTAGTGTGTTGTGCTTTCAAATAGATATTAAAGCACACAGATGCAATTCGGCGGTGTATCGCGTATAGTTTTAAACAAGATTTGCAACGTTGAATATTCTAGACCACCCATAATTATGTCGTTTTGAATTATTAAAGGAATGATCGTCGTTTATAGGAGCGTAATTATTGTTTAAAATAGCTCTTAAATCTATTAAAAATTGATCTAATGGAATAGACGTGTATTTATTAATGTCAGTCTAATGTTCATTATGGAAGAAATATAAGTTTCTAAAGCTAACTTTAAAAAAGACAAATTACAGAAATGGTGCATATTATGTTAAATGATACTATGAACACAAAAAATTACATATTAAAACTTCATCAAATTTATAAATCATTAATAATAAACAGACATCCATAATTGATTTTTGCCGCTGTTCACTCCTAATTTTTGCACATCCATTCCTTGATATATCTCATTTGTGCTGCTTACATTTAAATGTTTTAGCCACCAAATTAGACGCCATTTTATAAATTTTATATATTCAATATGTATATTTAATTTATTCCTTTGTTTTTTACTACTTCAAAATGTAATGTTTATTGTCAACCGCTTGTCAAATGAAAACGCACATGTGCCTTTTGAAAAGGCACATGCCAAAAGTGCGAAACGTTAAGCACCAATACTTTTTTATGAATTATACGTCTTAATTCCTGGTATCATCGTGGATTGATCCTATTTGGTCCAATAAATTTAAAAAGGACTATCTTTCTACAACATAAAAACGGGTTCAACACGAATATATTCAACCATGCTATTATTATTATTATTATTATTATTATTATTATTATTATTATTATTATTATTATTATTATTATTATTATTTATTTTCTCAACCTTACATTGTGTAAGTTTCGCGCTGTGAAATGATCCCTGATATGGTGGCTGGAGCTTTGCAGTAATTGCGCACTGCGAGTGTGCAAATTGGTGGCTGGCGACGAACGTGATCGTATATTGTACAAATTCGGTGTTAGTTAACACAAGAAATCATACAAATACATATACGATTTTACATTGTTACATACATTGCTTTAATTAATAATAATAATAATAATAATAATAATAAAATAATAATAATAAAATAATAATAATAATAATAATAATAATAATAATAATAATAATAATAATAATAATAATAATAATAATAATAATATACTGATCATTCCTACGTATATTATTTTGCATTTACTTTAGACTTCGTATCTCACGCCCCCATTTTCCTCCGTGTTGCCAGTGCGCCTGGTGCAAACCGGCAGCGCAGCCTGACGTTAGCGTAGGAAAGCCCCGGGGGAGCTGGCAAAACGTTTCGTTGGCGAGCGACGGCCCCGACGCCCCGTGTGGCAGGCGGCGCGCGGAATATTCCAGACGCAGTCACATCGACTCGCAGTCCGACCTCGTCATGAGTCACCTCGCGGAGCTGTTCTGCCGGCGGTTTCCTCACTCGCCTGCTCGCGTCTTTCACTCATTTAAGGCTGAAGCGCGAGGAAGCTCTATCAATCATTGAGTTTTCTGCCGGCGGTTTTCTTCGACGCAAACTCCCGGCTCTTGCACTACAGCTAGATCATCTCTTTTCTAAACTACGATGTACCTTTAAATAAGGAGCGGAAGTTGTAGAACTGTGATTACAAGTTAATAAGATTTGGAAAATGTTTAACGTTATAAATCAATAATTGATCAAATTCGGATTGATAGAAATTCGATAGAGATCTGGTTTTGGCCGTCGTTTTTGTTCGACGCAAACTCTCGGCTCTTGCACTACATCTAGATCATTTCTTTTCTAAACTACGATGTACCTTTAAGTAAGGAGCGAAAGTTGTAGAATTTTGATTACAATTTACTAAGCTTTGAAAAATGTTTTACGTTATAAATCAACAATTGATGAAATTCGATAGAGATCTGGTTATGACGTCATTTTCTTCGATGCAACCCCGTCTCTTGATACATCTAGATCATCCTTTTAACTACGATGTACCTTTATGTATTGAGCGAAAGTTGTAGAATTTTGATTACAATTTACTAAGCTTTGAAAAATGTTTTACGTTATAAATCAACAAATGATATAAAATAAATATTTTATTGAATGCGTTGAGAATCTGTGTTTGTGTTCAAAAATCTGCACAAATAATGACTATGTCGTTTAACCACTCGCATAATAACCAGCCACAATGCACGCTTCAATGAATAAGTTCCTTCAGGGCCATTCTTCGGACTACTAGTATGTCGGTTACAGCGTGAAGTTCTCACGTCAACGGACCGGCTTTCTGAAAATTTCATATGATGGAGATATAACTTTCAGACAAAGCTTACTGATTAATTTGTATATTTTCAAATTCTTAAAAATGTTGAAGTGCATGCTTCAAAATCTGGCAGACGAATCGTAGATTTGGCAAAAAGATCGCATGTGGCATTCTTGGAACATCTCAATCTCACATGTTACTTCAAAGATCGATACAGGTCACCCTATATTAACAAGGCATAGCAAGTTTGATAATAATGAGAGCTGACTTAATCATAATAGTTGAATTCTGCCTTTTACTCTGATCCACATTCAATGTGTTTCAGGCACGAAGTAAATGGTATTTGAATAACATTGTGCAAAGTACACACATTGCATTAAAAATGATTCAGTGTCTAATTTTCAAAACAGAGACACATCATCATCCTTTAATCTCTTCAACGTGAATTTTCTAACGATAATTAATTTCATGCATTCCTTTTATCCTGTTATGAAGATCATAACATTCTCCCAAGGTAAATCAAATTGAGTTGGATTATCTTCTGAGGTATTTAGAACTTTTGAAAGTTAATTCAAAACTTCTAGACTCTTAACATCACCGAAAATGTAAAGTTTCCAGGTAAAGAGAATCATAAGCCAATAAAAAGTTATTTTGTTGAAAAAGGTATGAAGTGTTTTAAAAATGTAGAATGGAATTCAGGAATGTAGGTCACTCGCCTGATCGCCATAGGTGGCTCAGGGCATCAACTGATGTCACTGCAGTGCCTATGATAGGGAGCTCCTAGGGGTCAAGCCGCGATGGTGGCAGGATTTTCAAAACTAGCTAGATAATTAAGTAAAATTAATTTGCTGTCTGGGTTAGAAGTCTAGCGGCTGTCTGGCCACGAACCGCACGCGCTCTTTCCTTCCCCTTCCTTGTCCTATCCTCACTCCTTACACACACACACACACACACACACACACACACACTACCACACATTCTGGGAGATCGGTAGGGAGCTTAGAGCTTGTCCCCGTTGGGGCGGTGCGCTGTAGGTGGGAGAGACCTGGTTGTGGGGGGGGGGGACTTGCAATGCGACGTGTAGTTTGTTTCCTTCTTTAGACAACAAATTAGGCCTTTTAACAAAATATAATTTTGAACCTACTCGCTTGCTAATTGGATACTTACACCCAAAGTGCTTAAGGCCAAGTATGATGAAAATCGATGTCGAGGTCCGGCGCCGACCTACCGTCGACTTGCGGGATTCTTCCCAACCAGTATCTCCCACCAGCGGGGCACCGCCCCTGCCGGGACAAATTCTAAGTCCCCGACCGGTCTCCCGGCATGTGTGGTAGTGAAGTGCATGTTAGTGTAAGTGCGTGTGAGTAAGGGGTAAGGATAGGGCAAGGAAGAGGAAGGAAAGGTCGCGCACGGTCCGTGGCCCGTTTGGTAGGGTACTGCTCCGGCATTCGTGTTGATCGGAGAAACCACGGAAAACTACCAATCACAGCAATCGGCCGCTAGAATTCTCCTCCAGACAGCGACTGAATTCGACCTAGCTGAAAAGCTAGTGCCGAAAATCCCACCACCGTCGGGACACGACCCCAGGACCTCCCGGTCAGAGGCACTGCAGTGATATCAATTGATGCACTGAGCCACCGCTCCCGGTATGCAAATATTGGAGAAGGTAAGGGTTGGTATTGGTAAGGGTTAAGGAGGAGAACGCTACATGTCGCTGGCAGATCCATTTTCCCACCCCTTGTGGTGGTGGGGGGAGAGGAAAAGCTAGGGGAAAGGGATGGCGCCTGCCAGTGGCTCAAACAAAAACCCTGGCGTACTCATTAGCGCTGGGAAGAGTCGAGTTACACGCTGCCAGAAGCCTCTGGAATTTGGTGGATTTCGATAGTCGCCCAAGTTCGGCAAGATATTAAAACTTGCTAGCAAAGGCATCGTTCAAACTTGGCTTAGTTCCTCGCTCCAACGGACAGTAATGCAACTAAATTTACCAACATTTTGAAAGATATTAGCTTGTAACTTCTAAAGAAAATTAGGGTGTATTCTCTTGTAAATTAATTAAAAAGAAGATCGTAAGATTGAGTTTCGTGCACCGTTTCTCACTTCTACAATTAATTTAGAATCACGTTTTATTTTAGAAATTACTAGTGAGATTTATCGAGTAGCATAACGAAATGAGTGCGGCCTGCCCGCAAATCTTGTATCCGGGCGCACTTTATAAAAGGTATAGCAAAACTAGTGTTTCTACCTTAGTAAATATATCCCTTAACAAGTACATATTCATCAGTATATGATTACTACATAGACAATCGCAAAACCTTACGCTCGCAATTCTAACAATCGCAAAACCTTCAGCCTAAGAATAGGCCATTTTGCGGGCCTCACTGGTCTCGATGTCTTCCTAAAAGTATAATCGTGAAGATACATTTTTTCTTAATGAAATGTGTTCATCAAAAACAAAAAATGACGAATTTTTGGCAGAAAACATATTACAGGATGGTGGTAACGAAAAAGTGGATAAATCAGTGGCTAAATTTAGTAAAACATCTTCAAACACGGGATGCAGCCAGGATCCACATTTTGTGGATTCTTCATACCAAATATCGAATGGTGGCACAACGTCGTCCGCCGTCCTCCATCTGTGAACAACCCTAGCGGCTAAACCTTTCAGTTTTTCCAAATTGATATTTCCTAATCAATTCGCTATGTCCGGTCTCTTGAATTAGAAACCTAAATTTTAATTTTGGAGGGTACTTCAAATGAAGCTCCCTGAGACATTTCCCAAATTCAAAAAAAGACTCCATCGTTTTTTATTACACTTTTTGATAGATTACGTGAATGACGTTTAAGATGGTACAAATCTTATGTTCATTATTAAAAACCTTGATTTCCCGAAAATTGCAAAACCAAACTTTTTTCGGCATCTACCTACAACTAAAATATTAAAGATAGAGATTTTTTCCTTAATGAAATCTATTCCTTAAAGATCGATTTTGAAAAAGATCCTGTAAAATGTTTGAAAATTTGAGTACTTTTCGCGTAATTTTGCGTGAAAATACGGTCGAGAAAGTACGTCGTGTGTTAGCACCACTACCTTCATGTTGCAGGATTGACCAAAGATACTCGTAAAGGAATCGAATAGCTTCACTGCGGTGATAAGAACGTTCACAGCACTTGTTATGACAAGCTTGTAATTGAGCTGCACAAACGCATCCAACCGTAAAGAGAAGACGTGCGCAAGACTGCACATTGGAAAGAGATAACCTACTTCGACTTTGGTTAGTGTTTCCTGGCGCGTCAACGGCAAAGGTTGTTAGTCCCGTAAGTATAGTGTATGTTTTGTGGAGGGATGTGGTGGTGATCTCCAGGTGGATGGAGAGATTCGGCGCCGACCTACCCGATTGCTAGCAAAGTTTTTCTCAACCGGGTATCCCTCAACAGGTATCTCCCATCGCCATAACCGGGGCAAGCTCTACGCTCCCGTCTATTCTACCGTAATGTCTCGTAGTTTAGTGGATGTAAGTGTAATTGTGTGTACGTAAGGGTGAGGGTAGGCCAAGGAAGAGGAAGAAAACACTGCGTGCGGTCGGTGGCCCGTTTGTTATGGTACAGCTCAGTCATTTGGTTTGTGTTGATCGGAGAAACCACGGAAAACTACATATCAGTGCATCCAGCCACTATAATTTTTCTCCATTCAGCTTCTGAATTCGACCAAGGCGTTCAAGTCTAGTGTGGAAAATTCTGACCCCATGGGAACGAACCCCTAGGACCTCACCATCAGAGGCACTGCAAGGACGTCAGTTGATGTCCTGAGCCACCTTTGCCGTCCTGCCGGCCGCGAGGCTGAGTGAAATTTACTCAGTTTCAAGGAAAATCACCGCTAATGAATTTCTAGACGTGTAACTTCAAGAAATTATTACGAAAACTGCAAAGAACACACTGACAACACAGTGGATTCTCTCGTGTCAGAAGTTAAGATGTACGTAACTAAAACATTACAGCGAGTAAAATTTCTTTTTTAGTATTAGAGGTTTAAACCATATAAAACATGTCAAGTGTTATGCATTATAAATGTTATTAGTAGAGACCGGATTTTAATGTAATTACATTTTTTCCCTTTCTACTTACCTTTCTCAAAATTGAAATCTTGGCAAATCAACGCAATCCTAACACAATATCAAATTTTTTCGTTACATTTTTTTTACATATTTAGTACTGTATTACATGTTTTACATATTTTGCTATTTTCATAAATAGTTTTAATCTATCAATTTTCTTCAATTTGTTTCTGAAATTTTTGATAAATGTAATTTCGAATTAGGTTAATGTTTTAATTTGTGTATTTACATATTATATCTGATTTTACATATTCTTACTGTTTTCATTACATATTTATGCACATATTTTGACGTTTCATGCTTCATATTTTTCCGGTCTCTAGTTATTAGCAATAATTATAGCTAATGGTAATTGGGTGGCCGGATTAAATTTCCATGAAATGTAATGCATGACGTTACCAGATATGATCTAAGCCAAGTAAGTATTCATTACTCGTGTCAGAAACACTACACAAAAAGTCAGTCTACTAATATCACAAAATCTCTTGAATATATCCAATTATACTTCTGAAAAATGTTATGTTTTCTATCCAATAATGTTTCTCAAAAAGGATTATTTCTAGTATGTTGTTACACTAACTGCGAATTGCACAAAGAGAAGCGGGATTTAATTTCCTAAAAGCCAAGACATCAATTGTAACGAGAAAAGTTCGTTAGGATTCGTAACATTAATGAAAACGTTCGTTCAGACAGCGTTATTTTGATATAAAAGTGAGTAAGAAAGAACATATGCAATTTAATGGTCTCTCCGACTTTATGGAAGGTCTGATTATGACAAGGCGAAATGATATTCTTGAAGAATTTTTATGTAACTTACAGGAGTGGCACTCAGCGGAAGGATCAGATTACCCATTTTCTTTGAAACTTCAACTCCTTTATTAACAAAAATAATTAAAATGAGAAATTTAAGTTACGAGATATATTTTCGCAAGTCTGCCTGTCACCCTCAATGCGGAAACAAGTTTGGGGTCGAAATCGATTCTGTGGCAAGCACTATGCTCGGACCGCCTTTATTTCCTAGTTTCTCGTAAAGAAACTACTAAATCATTAGTTCTCATTAAATTATCTTTAGGATGCGAACATACTAACCGTTACGCTACCATTAACCGTGGTCTTCTATTAGTAATTAAACTGAAAGAAATAACTGATAATATTCAGGTGCAACCTAAAATCAATGACAAAACTTCAAGAGTGGATTATACAATTCATTACAATAAAGGCGCGGAAACGCTTAATTGCAGAAGTATCCAAACTTTTATCGCTACTTAGTTCATAATTTGATTGCTGGATACAATTGAGTTCGGTTTTTATAACATGGCAGTGAGGGACTTGTCTTCATGATGGAATATGGCACGGCTTTTTGCATCTTTCTCGGTCGTAGCGCAAGATTTCGCTTGATATGCAGCACTGCTCGATACAGACGCGATCATCTGACATCTAGCGGCATGTACGAGAAAGAAGCAAAAAGCCGTTCTATATTCCATCATGAAGACAAAGGCCCTCACGCGCCATGTTATAAAAACCGAATTATAATTATAGAGCAAATAAAAGTGATGTAAGACTAATATTCTCTATTCACTCGCAAATTATTTCCCACAGTCATCATAAGCCGTAACCGTACCTGGCGTTTGTCTGTTTTTCTTGTGATTTTCAATCTACAGTGATATATAAAGAATAATGTGAATAATTAAACCTGAAATTAATTTATTTTAACAATTATTAAACATTAATATCAAAGCATACTTTTAATCATTATTTTTACATCTTCAGTGGATGTATGACAAGTAAGAAGATAATGCAGTGTTTCTAAAACAGGGATACAAAGTGAGAATAAAGCAATGAAGTGATAAAACAATAAGCAAATGAAAACCTTTTTTCAATTGAAATATCGGCTGAAACAACGTAGTTAGCAAGAGGAGGGATCAAAATTGATTACCTCTTCTACTTTTACTGCTTTCTGTGCTACGCGCTCTTCTGACTCTTGTACGTGTTTTAAGTAATATGTTTTAGGAAGGAAAATGGTTTATGTGTAATGCTCCCTATTGCTGTCTTTGTCAATTGTACAAGGAATGGAAGAGAAACACTGCTGACATTTGGAGGCAATTTTTTGTTTCGTTAAATTCCAAATACGTTCAATAGGATTAAAGTTGCAATGACATGGAGGTTGGCGTAATACTGTAAATCCATGCTGTGTTAATGCCCTGTCTACGGTATATATTGCTTCACTTCTTTGCGGTGATAGGGAAGACTGGATCCACATCCTTTTAATTTGCAGTGTGACCGGAACTTGGAGAGGAAAATGGATGGGAATGGGAAAGTACTACTTCCAACATAGGAACGTAACGCTCGCCCAAAACATTCTAGGTGATAAAATATCTAACTTCATGAAAGAATTAGGAACATTTCTAGGAAAGGTTCGGACCATTAGAGAAACTGAAATTAGGGAGTGGTAAAACAGCATTGGTTAGTACGAGTAGAGCCTAGACTGGAGAGAAATAAATAATAAATCAATAAACTAACAATAATTAAGTTAGTAGTTATGTTAGGTTAGTAAACAGTACCAAAAAAAGTTATAAATTGTAGTCAATTGTTAAGTAGATAAATAAGCCAATAAAAATAAATATATTAACTTAAAATAATTAAAATAAGTTAAATAAATTAAAATTAAATAAATTAAAATCAGTTAAATAAATTAAAATTAAATTAAATTAAATTAAATTAAATTAAATTAAATAAAATAAAAGGAAACGGTTAAAATGAAACATTAGGGGGCGAAGGGAAGTGGGAATAGGAAATGATAGGGCAGAGGCGTTGGTGCGGACGATTTTCTGTGGTGCTGTTTGTTTTCAGGTGCGGTGGAGGCCAAACACTGGAAGGAGAATGCCTGACGCCCGCGCCAAATATATAAATAGTTTAAAAACCGGATAGATTAGCATGTACTCGGCTTCTGACGGCAGGATTTTCCCCCTTCAGGGTTTTTTTCCTCAGCCGTACCTTATGGTCTCTTTTCCGCGGCTTTGATGCGATGGAGAGACCATTTGGGGTGAATACCAAAATCCGAAAGGTTAGAACGCGATGGAATGTAGGTATGGTAATGGCTTAAAGGCCTTCGGCCTAGCCACATTGCATCAAGTTTTCTAAATTGTCTGTAATAATTACCTGCTAAATAAAATATATATATATATATATATATATATATATTGCTTCAGGGTTACCTTCATTTCAGTATTTTCAATTGTTTATATATATTGCTTTAGGTTTGCGACATTTCACTAATTTGAATCTCTTCTTAAATCAGAATTAAAATTTAAGTTGTGTGACTGAAGAGAAGATTGTATTACCGTTTTGCGTGTTGATGAATTGGAAGCTTTATTTCTCGTACAGTTTCATATAGAGCGTTATCCAAAACAATAATACTTCCATACGGAATATTTAGTAATAAATGGTATTTTATATATCTGTTGTAATTATCACCGTTCATTTCATGGCAATTCCCCGAAGATTTCGAATTGTAATTAAGCTCTGCACCCTCGATAAATCCCGTCTCCCCATCTGCATAAACTACTATTGCTCCTTGGCCAGGGCTCTCATTTTTCAATACATCAGGTACTTCAGTGTGTTACCAGCACTTATTTACAGTGTAGTGAGTATGAACCCAAGGTTTATCGGTGTAAATCACCGGTTTTCGAGCACCCTTGTCCTTTTCTCTTGGAGTTCTAAGAAACGTTACACGGCGTTCAATAATGCCCCCTCTCTCTACTAAAACTGATCTTCTATTTTTACATTTTTTGTCTGTCTGTGTCTGTGTGTTTTTCTCCATGACGCCACACTTGATTTATGGTCTTGCACGATTCTCTTGACAGCTGCCGTCGCCACCCTCAATCCATTTTTGAAGTTTTCTCAATTTTTCGGTTTCCTAACATTTAATTCCAAATTTTACTTTTAAAGTGTTAAAGAATAGTAAAACCTCGTTCTATATGGCATTTTTATTGATAAATTTGGAGCCTTTTTTAAGAAAAATTATTTACTTAATTTACTTACAAATGCAATGGTGTTTACAAATTGTTGAAATGAGCGTATTTACGTGAGATATATTTAAAAATTCCAGTTGTGTTTTTTTGAAAAGACAAAAGATACCACAAAATTAAATTGATGTCATATTAAACAGTACAAGTGGCACTATTCGTACGAAACGTTTCAAGAAAAATTGGAGCATTTTGAGAAATGGCATTTGAGAATTTGTGAAAATGCGAATTTTCGGCGTTTTCAAGAACATTTTTCAGTTTTTGAGAACGTTTATAATTGACATCATTTAAAGCGCAGATAGTTCCAAAAGCAATAATGTGAACAAATCGACAGTAATAAAAAACATTTACAAAATGAGAAGCTAGTCAAAAAGTTACATTTTTGTAATTTTTGAAAAAACAAAATAACAGATCTAAATGGCGTTTATGTCATCTCTTAGCGTACATTTAGCAATATTGCACGAAAACTACTGAAAGTTTCAAAGAATGTACATGACCTTATTGAAAGAACTACTTATGGAGAACAAATTTCATTTGAAGGAAAAATCTCTATATTAAATTATGTAGTAGAAAGACGCCGTAAAAATTCAGCCTTTTGACATTTTTGAATATTCAGATTTAACAGTGAAAGTTGCACCTATGCCACATTAAAAAGTGTATTTTACTATATTCTTAGAAGAAATTTAAAGAAAAAATCTGAGACCATTTTTGAGAAAATTTTGAAAATATACCAGGGGCTTCACGTAAATTACTCCCAAAATTTAATGATTTTTTCTCAATATCGCAGAGCTTGGAGTCAGGCAAGATTGACAGATGTTTATTCAGTTTGAACAAAATGTAAAAATAGATCAGTCGTTAGTGTTGTTCACATACTATAGACAGAGGGACCGACAGACAGAGGGACGTTTTGAAAAAAAACAATTTTAGGTATCAGGGCCCCAAAACGTGTATTTTCGTTGAAATCTCGAAATCGATGTTCCGCTGCATTACATAACTTTCTCTATACTACATAGTATATACTCCGTATACGTACGTGTACGAGAAAGTAAATGGTTATGAGTATATATATATATATATATATATATATATATATATATATATATATGTATGTATGTATGTATACTAGCTGAAGTACCCGGCGTTGCTCGGGCATTTATTACAGTAAATTATTATACAGGAAGAGGAATTCAATCTTTTCATGCCCTGCTGCGGGACCTATCTCTACCTCTTCCATTGTATTCCTTCTCCGCCCTACTACCTACCATGCTCTGCCAGGCCACGCCAAGACAGTTGTCTTCTCTTGACCCCCATTTGGAAATTTCCGGATTACCTCCCTCACTTTTCCACAAATAATTACATTTTTCTTACTTGAAGTTCCAGCTTTTAAACATTCACTTTATAACTAAAAGCAATAAACAAATCTAAACTACAAAATAAAATACTTGTACTCATATATAAAATGTTTGTGGAGTTTTATATAATATTCCAACACTATCAAAATTGTCGTGTAAAACGTATCCTATTTTTATATTTTCTCTTCTATTGTATTCATAAAAAATGTTTTGAAATTGATCTGCCAACTCGTTACCTTGAAGGAACTTACTGTTTTAAGCTGAGTAACATGCGGAAGTTCATGCACGGGTACGGTAGTAGGTAGATCCGGAGTAATAGTTATAGATGTAATAACGTAATTGATGATTCATAATCATAATAATTAATGAAAATACTTGTATCTGTTCTGAAACATAATTACCAGTTTGTATATTTCTGAAAATGACAAAAATATAGATGTTTAATGCCCTGTGTGCTAGTAACACGTTGTATAAAACTTATTTGTTCAGGTAAATCAATTCATCATACGACTGATACAATAGAAAACTAATGATCCACCAACATTACATTATGTGTAAATAATAAATTGACAATGAACTGAGCCACATAACAAAACAATATTAGCATCATTATTTTATCTCAAGTGACAGAGATTAAGGATCCTGAAATATGAATAATAGAAACCAAAGACTCCCAGATATTATTTGCTTAGACAAAAATATTTTTAGACCAATTAATATTTGCTTATTTTTTTAGAAATATATGAATGAACTTATTCATTGGAAGCCATTGGTATGCAAAACAATAGCACAGATTAGTCTTAATATGTAAATGGTCATTTCTTAAATCCCAACCACAGCACTAAACTTCTTCACATATAGAAGAAAAAGTACAACTGCAATTGATATGTCAAACAACTGTACAGATTAGTCTTATTACGTAAATGATTATTCCTAAATTACATACCACTGCTCAAAACTCCACTTGAAGAAAAACTTTTACTGGATGCGCTGAAAACATACAAACATTTTCCATTTTACCAATATGAACATGTATACTGAAAAATAGAAACAAAGAACTCCCAGATTTTTTATTTGCTTAGACAAAATAGTTTTAGATAAATTAATTTTTTCCAATTATTTATTGAAAAACATATATGAATTCATTCATTAGGAGCAAGTGACATGCAAAACAACTGCACATATTAGTCTTAATATTGTAATGACCATTGCTTAATTTACATAACCACTTTCAAATGCCTTCGCATATTGAAGAAAAAAATTTACTGAATGGACTGAAAACATATACACATTTTCCATTTTGAACCTAACAACTGTGTAAATACTCTAATTGAAAGTCCTAATGAACAGCTGCCCTACTACTTAGAGAATTATTCAAATTTCTCTCCTTGTTTTCAATGGGGCGAGTGAGTATTTCAGCAAGTCGATCTTCCCTCTAAGTAACCGATTCAAAATTTTAGTAGACTGCCCATCTCTTGGCATTTGTAATCTGTTTTGACAATTGTGACACTCGTTTAGTCAAACAATTCAGTCGTCACAAATTTCTGTAAAAGAAGATGTTGTTTAGATTGTATACGATATGTGTATATTGTACATTGTACATTACTGTATATTCTGTATTTTATTGTACTTTTTATTCTCTCAACCTACCTCAATTATTACACACTTTAAAACTCACAATGATTTCTTGCCACTTAGTATATAACACGGACAAAGAGCAATGCATGAACATTGACATTATTTACCACTTCAGTTCGGCTTTCTTTCAAATGTTCACACAGGGACATTACATAACCTTATTCAAACTCTAATGAATTTCATAATAATTGTGGACATTGATGAAATCAGTAGTAGATCTCAGACGTCATCTTCTGGTGGCGCGCAGCTAAACTATTGGCATTGATGCACTCTTGATCTGTGATGTAAGGCTAGGCGAAAAATGTCCAGAAAAGTAATTATTTTGAAAATATATTACTGTTTATGTTTGTAAATCATAGCCTATAGTACTCCAGGCCTTTAAAGGAAGTTAGGACAAAAGTTTCATCGGCATTGGTTCAGTAGACTCAGAGATCACCGCGCTGGAAGACAACGCACTTCTGTCTTTATATATTAGTGTATGTGTATATATATATATATATATATATATATATATATATATATACATATATATATATATATATATATATATATATATATATATATATCGGAGCGGTAGCTCAGTGCAACTGATGCCACTGCAGCGCCTCTAACCGGGAGGTCCTAGGTTCGAGTCCTGGCGGCGGCAGGATTTTCGACTCTAGCTTTTCAGCTAGGTCGAATTCAGTCGCTGTCTGGAGGAGAATTCTAACGACCGGCTGGTCTGATCGGTAGTTTTCCGTGGTTTCTCCGATCAACACCAAGCGAATGCCGGAGCAGTACCCTACCAAACGGGCCACGGACCGCGCGCGATCTGTCCTTCCTCTTCCTTGTTCTATCCTCTCCTCTTACACACACACTTACACTAACATGCACTACACCACCACTCAATCTGGGAGACCGGTCGGGAGTTTAGAGCTTGCCCCGGCTGGGGCGGTTCCCCGCTGGTGGGAGAGTGCTGATTAGGGGGAAACCCCAGTAGCCGACGGTAGGTCGGCGCCGGATCTCGTCATCCAGCGGGGGAAGATCAACGCCACCTCCTGAGGAAAAGTATGCACTACACTAACGGGACTAATGACCAAAGCAGTTGACGTGCCCGGAAACACGAAAAAACCAAACCAAACCAAAATGGTTATAAATTAGAGGCAGTGAATACTTATCTATCCTCTCACCCTCGCAAGAGCTCGCAGGGCTTCATTTAACGTACGAAGGATTTAGTGGTTTGTTTACTAGTAACTAGGGATTGAAGGCGGCCGGAACACGGTATTTGACACACTATCCCGATCTTGTGTCGAAACCAGCGAAAAAATGAAGTCCATCTGCACGCCAGCCCATTGACATATACGATCATTATTACTATTTTTAGTTGCACTAAAATAGTATATCCTTCATCATTTTTACATTTTAAATATGAGGGAAAAATTGGCAAAATTAAAACCTTGCCAAATAGCGAAAACTATTTTATAATCGGAATTACTGTTATTCGTTCTAAATAAAACGTGGAAATCGTGTGTTTGATCGTATGAAATCCTTTGTGCTGATTAATGCACTCATGATTTTGTCGCGTGCTGGAAATTATAACGACAGAATTTGCTTTATCAATCATTTGCGTGAACAATTTCCTTAACGATCTATCGACACTCCTCTTAACAACAAACTTGGTAGCTCAAACGATCAATCATCTAATATTGTGGGTCGCTTTTGAGTTGGGAAGAAGTATGTTTTGTACGCTAACGCGTACAATTCTGTTGCAAGAAATATGCTTGTTCTCAAGAGTAAATGGATGTATGAAGGTTTTTGCAAGAAAGTGCGTGAAGGTTAATACAGATGTGACTCTTATACATGTCAGAGCTTTTCATTTGCTATTTCTGCGTGAGAAATGGTTGTAAACTTCCAAAATGGAAATTGAAATGCTCTATAAATGCAATGGTAAGAACGTTTTGTGGCTATTCACCAGAGGAATCGAAGAGGTGTAGTGATAGCCATAATGTTTGTTGTGGTATTTTGCGTGCTATCAGTGACCTATCTCTTGAATGTAACAGCAGATCGCTTTGCTCTAATACGAAATATTAAGTGGGAAGAAACTAGCACATTAAAACCAATAGGAAGAAAAATATTCAAGCAAGCTTATTTTGAATCACCGCTGATATTTTACTGGATTGATAAAGATGGAAAGAAAGTATATGATGGGCCAAGTTATTTGCTGTTTAAAACATTCCAAGAACAAACCGGAATCGTCCTCGAAAAGGTAATACCAGAACCATTGAGCCTGGGAGTAAAAGCCAATGGTTCGTACAATGGCGAACAAGGCCTCATCCAGCAGGGTCGAGTAGATGTGTCATGCAGTCGATTCTTCTTCTCCGAAGACCGATTCGAGTTCGCAGATTACAGCATTCCTGTCGTGCAATCACCCAGCTGTTTAGTGGTTCGCAGAGCTTCTATCGTGTCGTTCACGCAAATCTTGTTGCTCCCTTTCGACATATTAGGATGGGCGGCCATTTTGTGCTCACTTTTCATCAGCGCTGTATCTTGGCACATCACGATCTACCTGCGCAGAGCTCAAACACAAAAAACCGTGTTGGGCCGGGCTGTTTTCGACGTGGTACAAGTGACTTTGGAAGGCGGATTCGATCGTCCTGCATACGTCTTGTCACAGCGTTTAGTTTTAGGAACTTTGTACCTCTTCACTTTAATTCTCAACAACGCCTACAGAGGGAAGTTACTAGGATTCATGACAGCTCCTCCAAGAAACCCAGACATTAAAACTCTTCAAGAAGCGGCCGAGGCTCTCAAAAAAATCTACACTTACACTATAGATAGCAGCACGTTCGAAAGTTCCGAGACAACGAATGCACTCAGAGCTATGAGAAAACACCTGGAGCTTATAATGGTTACTGATATGGAAGAAAAACTTAAATATATTCTAGATTTCGACGATAAAGGAATACTTATGACGCAGTGGTTATACGTTCGGTACAGAGACAATAAAAAGTATATGGTCGATGACGAGCGGATGCTGCATTTGGTGCCGGAGTGCGTCAACTCGCCGGGTTATTTGGCGTTTATGATAACGAAAAACTCTCCCATCCGCGAGAAGTTCAGTGCCTTCGTGATGCAAGTGGTGGAGGGAGGTTTCTATGAGTACTGGATGAGGGCACAGCGACAACATATGGACGCGAGTGGCATCACCGTCTCCGAGGCATTCGTGGCTCCAGCTAAGAAACCGGACGCCCTGGGAGTCAGTCAGCTGTCTGGCGCCTTTCTGCTGCTGGGCGCAGGGACGACTTCTGCGCTGGTCGCCTTTTTACTGTCTCGTTTACACTGTGTTAATGGAAAATTGCGGAGGTTTTGCGCAGCGTGAAACTAGATAGGTTGATCGCTATACGTCAACCAGTGACTATTAACGTTCCGGTACTGATGGGGTTTTCACATCGTTTTCCTTCTCACACGTTACGTTAATAACACTGGTCTGCAAGTAAAAAAACGCATAGGATTTTTATTATTTCTTAGATTTCAACTTGGTAAACACGAAAAAAATACCAAAATTTTCCATCACGTAATTTTATTTTTCTACATCAACTTGTTCTTTATATTTACGGTAAAATTCCTAATTAACTTAAAATATAGTATTCTGTTTTTTGTGTAAAAATGACTGTAAAACTAAGACTTCTCACATTTATTGTATCAATTATAGTTGAACTTCGCAATAAAAAGAAAAATGTTAAGGGTTGAATAGTGGTAGGGGATGGTGAATAAAGTAGTTTTAACGTTACCAGGAAGGCCACATGGTCGTGTCGAAACGGGTTAAAAGTTGATAGTATTTTAGACTGACTATCTGAGGTACTAGGAATAAATATAAACAATTTGAAGTTGGATTAGATCACGTTGCAACAAGCAAATTAAGTTCAATCTTATACCACTCTTAGTATAAATTCAGCAATCAAACGATACTGAGATTGTTATTTTATATCTGAAATATACCTTGCACATGTTGTGAAATTGCTCCTGACAGCTTCTGTTATATATGTGATGAATACATTTTAAAAAGTCAAAGAAATATGAGTGAGTTTGTGAAGAGAGTTTATTTTGCATATTTCAAATTAAAACGTGGATATCATGACAAAACATGGCCGCATAAGGTGCACAGAAAATGCGAGGAATATCTTTTGTGATTTAAGTGTAAGAAAAACTCATTTCGTTTTGGTGCTCCATTTTATGGCGTGAACAAAAAACACACAACCGACTGTTATTTCCGTGATGTGAAAGTATTTATTACAAAAAATAAAAAATTATGTATTACCCTAACCTTGACTCAGCTATTCGTCCAGTGTCCCATGGCTCTGAAAAAGCAATTCCATATCTACCTCTAATTTACTAATCGCGCAACTTTTATTGAACGATAGATTGAAGAAATGCGGGCGAAGTAGGGGGATTAGTTTCAAAGTCGGCCATTAGTGTATTTACAGTAATGACAACATCTGGAAAAATCAAAGTCAAACCTGCTACGTGTGCGGCCAGGTCATCGCTTTGGGTAGGCAACAGCAGGGACAGTAAATAGAAGTTTAGGTGTCTCCCTTGAAGGTCCTGGACCTGCCTCAGACATTTCTTTAGATCATGGTCATAAAGCTGAACAGAAGTTCTCGACTATGAAAGCAACTACCCCTGACTTGCTTCTGGTTAGCGCCAACGAAGTTTTAATGCTTGGAATGTTGTCATCAGTGCTCGCTGCGAGCTTTTGTCTTCAACTGTTTATTGCTCAAGGGAGGGGGAAGCAAGGTCATCGTTCAAGAAAAGTTGCTCGAGTAGTAGATGACATCCTGAACGAGTCAGGGAACTCAGACGCAATAGCTTCCCAGAACACATCTAATTCAGAATTTTATGTTGACGAGGGCCCTTAACTTTTATCTCAAAGTGAGTTTGGCGACGTAGTAACAGACATATATCTTTAAAAAGATGCAGCCAAACTACTAGAATCGAGACTGAAAAACAAAAACCTGCTATTATTTGGGGCCTCATTTTCATGGTAGAAGCATGGAGAGTATTTCTTCAAAGAGGAAAAGGGGTTTATTGTAATAATGTGCATGGACTCATGAAGTGCTTTGAAATAGAATATGATTCATGAGAATGGCGCATATTCATTGATTCGTCTAAAACTCACCTCAAAGCAGTCTTACTACGTAATGAAAATGTATTTGCATCTCTTTCTATGGGACCCTCGGTTCATATGAAAGAAAAATATAATAAATTCGATACAATTTTTGAGAAAATCAAATATCAAGAGCATCAATGGATGGTTTGTGAAGATTTCAAAATATTAACGATGTTGTTGGGCCAGCAAGGAGATTATAAAATATTCTTGCTTTCTTTGTTTATGAGATAGTAGAGACACAGCTTCACTGGACAAACCTGATTGGAGTCTTCTAGACAGATAATATCCGATGAGAAAAATGGTCATCAATATGACTTTGTTTCTCGCAGAACAAATATTATTACCACTTATTAATATTAAATTGGGGGCTATAAAGAAGTTTATCAAATCATTGCCAAAAGATGAGGATTTTTTCTGATACGTGTTCCCGAAACAGTCTGAAGCCAAATTGAAAGAGGAGTGTTCACTGGGAATACTGAGTACCCTGACTACAAAACCATTATACAACATACGCTGGCAGCGTGTGAGGCTCAATGATTCAAGATGAGTAAATCAATATTTCTTCTTGATTGTCAATATATGTTTACAAATAAAAGTATTCAAAGTTTTTATGACAATCATTTATTTCAGCAATTGCACAACGTTTCGTAACTAGTTTTGTTACATCATCAGGTGCTTAGTGAGGGAACTACTATCCCATTGAATTAACTCTGCAGTAGAACAAGCTATGTTTTGTAACTGTTAGTTATGCGATATCAACTGAGTGAGAGTGAGTTAATTTCGTAATGTTTCCCCGACTGTTCTACTGCAGAGGTAATTCAATGGGATAGTAGTTCCCTCACTAAGCACCTGATGATGTAACAAAACTAGTTACGAAACGTTGTGCAATTGCTGAAATAAATGATTGTCATAAAAAACTTTGTGATTCAAGATGAGCTTAAAAATTTGTTTCTTACACTCTCATTTTGACTATTTTCCTGATAACTTGGAGCTTATAGGAGTGAAAGAATTCCCCAGAATGGACGTGATTTTGTAAAATCTTCCCAAAGAAAATTAGATGCCAGTACTACAGCTGACTACTGTTGAATCCTCAATCGAGAAACCATGAAGGAAACCGAAAACGAGATCAGAAAAGCATCAAAGAAAATAGGAAAGGTTTCAGAAGAAAAAAGAGTATACTTAAATTTGTGTATAAATATCAGAGACAATTTTTGATTACTTGTAAGAAAATAAATATATTTAGTTCATTGTAAAAATAAGTATTTTTATTAAATATTTGTTTTTAATTTGTAAAAACCCTAAAGGTGATGGAGGATGGAGAAGGTGATGTTTCGGAAGTCACCCTTGTAATCTGGGTCCATTAAAATATATAATTCAGCAAAAATATCCCATGCAGCTTAAAAAAAATTTGCAGACCTGTGTAATTGTTTCGATTTGTAACTACAGACACATTGAGCTTCGGCTGACAATATCTCGAATCTTGAAAGAACCCGCACCTTTTGCTCAACGCCAAAATGATGTAGGTAAATTAGTGAGATGTGGAATATGTCCTAGACAAAGTGACCGCGAAACAAAAAAATGTGCAAGGTGCCCATCTGCGCTCAGTGTACGGTTCGTATTTGCGGAAATTGCAGTGAATGAGGGACTGTGGAAAGTGACTTAAAAATGGGGTTTTGCTGTATTTGTCATAAGGTGCGATTAATTAGTCCTCCTCAATCAGATTCTGGCCCTCAAAAGACACTTTTATAATTAGTCTGCCTGTTGGGACAAAATATAGTTGGAGGAGTGCTTTTTTATGATTCATGTGAACATTAAAATATTTTTTTGAAATTTTATAAGTAATTGTGCTTTTCATTTAATATTTTTGTATTAATCCTTATAATAATACATAAAATGTCTTGTTAATTTCGCCAAAACAGACGTTTTGGTTATTTCAACACTTATAAGCAAGTTTTTGTGTTGAGGTATCACTAGTTACGTGACAGAAAAAACGATCTTAAAAATTACGGATCAAGTTACAGCAATATTCTCATTACTTTATATTCAACATATGTATCAATCATGTGCATCATCATTCATATGTTCTTCAAAATTGTTTTCAAAATGGACGAAATAGCGCATACTTTCTCGTCCTTCGTAAGAAGGGAAAGTATTGTAATCGTGTGCCAGAGAGGCACGATAATCTTTGGCGGTCCCAGGTAACGAAAATGGGTTAAATCGTGTTCCTATATATGGTAATCACTTTATCACGTGTAATCAGAATCTGTATTTTGTTGGTCCATTTGTGGGTAAGAATTCAACTTTTTGTCTTTCATTAAATCTGTTCTAAAAACCAAACTTAGAAAAAAGGTCACGTATTTTTTTTTTTACAAAGCTAGTTTCCGTGTAATTTCTTCATATAATTCTTCATATAAGATCTGTTTTGCACGGACGGAACAAGGAACGCTTAAAAATAATAGCACAGGTCTCTATTATTTGGGGCCTCATTTTCATGGTAGAAGAATTGAGAGTATTTCTTCAAAGAGGAAAATGGGTATATTGTAATAATGTGCATGGGCTCATGAAGTGCTTCGAAATATAATATGATTCATCAGAATGGCGCATATTCATTGATTCGTCTAAAACTCACCTCAAAGCGGTGACTGACTGATATACTGATTTCATTACTTTACTTTCTCGCATACTGCTTACGCAGATTATTTAAAAGCTACAATGCGTATCGGATATGTTCGGGACTGCACTGAATACCTTATACACTGAATTCAATGCCAGCAATATATTTTATTTTAATTTTTTGAATAAAATATCTACTTTTGACACTTCATTTACGGGATAAAGTGGTATTTGAAGCATGAGGCAGAAATTAAGACATAACATTACATAATGAAAACATAATATTGTAAGAAATGTGTGCTTATGGAGCACCACTAGTTTCTTTCGGCTTTCATCTGTGCCTCTGTGTTCAATCTACTGTGCCGTAAATTCGCTGATATTGGAAACGTCACATCAATTATACTCTGAGATGGCTGACATAAGATTATTACCTTCTAAGATGACTTCATTATCTTCAAAAACACTTTAGCAAAAGCTCTTTAAATAATTCCACAAGAGAGGTAATTTAATCTACTCATTCACTGTGTAATAATTATTCCGTCTAATTATATGTTAATTTATTCAAGTGGTGCTTTGTGAATTACCTTGAGTGATAGTAACTTTCCTAGAAAGTTCTATTTCAGAAATCCACAGCGTGTATGTTTGTTCCTGGTCCTTGGAAAAGCTATCGCGTAAGTGGGAGAGCTGGCATCTATTACAGGGTACCAAAAGTCCACTGCTCATATTTGCTAGCTCCTCCAGTTATCACGCTTGGTATGAAAATGATTTGACGCAAAATGGAAAAAGTACAAATGGAAGTAGAATAAAGGTTCAAAAGCCTGTCTTAAATCGCGAATAAAGACATGTTGCTGATTAAATGGCGTATTTGGATATGCTGAGAATCAGGATTTCGTAAGTAAACTAGGACATAAATACACATAATAATACATACAATAAATGAGAGAATTTGAGGTCATTTATTCACGAAGTCGCTAGATATAAGGATTTTGTTATGGAAGTTCACGAGGAGGATAGTGTAATTTTTGGGATAAACATTAACCTTGAACTGGAGCGCCTTTATTTTATTACGTAAATGGAGCACCGGAATCATTGGGGCCTGACTTTCAATTATGTTTTCTAACTGGGGTGAAATAAATACGAATATGGCTTTTTGTACTTTGTATTATTGAAATAACATAGGAGAAATATTTAGAGGCATTAGATTATTTAAACATTTAAAAGAAAAATACCACAACGATGGGAAGATTGAAGAGCTGGTCTCACATTCCCAGCCTCGCCACTTGATAAGGGCAATTTTATTATTGGAGTATTATTAGTGTATTAATATTCTTTATCATTATAATTGTTATGACAATGCCTTACATAAAACGAAGTAAAAACTGCATAAACATCGATTGGTTTGGTTTGTTTTTTCGTGTTTCCGGGCGCGTCAACCACTGTGGTCATTAGTCCCGTTAGTGCAGTGCATGTTTTTTCTCGGGAGATGGCGGTGGTTTTCCCCCGCTGGATGGCGAGATCCGGCGCCGACCTACCGTCGGCTAGTGGGGTTTCCCCCTAACCAGGACTCTCCCACCAGCGGGGCACCTTCCCAGCCGGGACAAGCTCTAAGCTCCCAACAGGTCTCCCGGAATATGTGGTAGTGTAGTGCATGTTAGTGTAAGTGTGTGTGTAAGGGGGAGAGGATATGACAAGGAAGAGGAAGGATAGATCGCGCGCGGTCCGTGGCCCGTTTGGTAGGGTACTGCTCCGCCATTCGCCTGGTTAATCGGAGAAACCACGGAAACACTGATCAGAGCAGCCGGCCGCTAGAATTCTCCTCCAGACAGCGACTGAATTCGATCTAGCTGAAAAGCTAGTGTCGAAAATCCTGCCGCCATCAGGACTCGAACGTACAACCTTCTGGTCAGAAGCGTTGCAGATCAGTTGATGCACTGAGCTACCGCTACCGGTCTAAATTTTGAGAAATCTAAATTTTTCACAAGTCAAGCGTAGCTTTCCTAGGTTTTGACTATTGGTTTATAAAATTTAAGTTATCATTCTAGAGTGCCAGTCGAAACCACCATTTGTTTAATAATTTTAATTAATAACATAATTTGACAATTTTTATAACTACGTGGCTAAATTTTAAAGCTAAATAAATTATGAAAGGTCTCCAGGATCCTGGTGCTGTAGTTAAGAGTTGAGAATTTGGAATTAAGGATTAAGATAGTAGACGTTCATTTTAGAACAACGAGAAAGATTTTTTATTTAATTTACGTCAAAAACAGTTAAAAACTGCGTATGACGTGCTATGGGAAAAGTGAATTGTGTGCACTTTTTCAAAATTCTGTGATCCCTACACTAAGTCATATACTACTTAAATTTTGAATTTTGAAAGGAGAAACAAAACAAAAACTCCCATGTAGTAAAATCATTTTCAAGGATAAATAAGCAATAAATTTTGAATTTTTGAAAAATAGATACACATCTAACAATGTTCGAGGTTGCGAGGGGAAAAGAGGTATTAGAAGACTAATTATTGTGACTTTAAATAATTAATTGAAACTATGTATTTATTACACACAATTATATTCATTGTGGGTTATTCATTCAATGTTTAGTTGCATTATTATCCCACAATTTCTGTGAGTGCATTGATGCACTTAGTTCGATACTCATGAACTTACGATAGGATCGGTACACGCTTGTCTCTAATGGTGTTTTGATTGGTTGGTATCTGCTTTCCGTTTACCTGAAAAACACTTCATTTTTGTACACTCTTTGACTTGATTGTTTCTGCGAGACACTCATTCTCACATTCTGAAGCTGTGGGTTACTTCTGGACTGATGATCTTTTGGAATTACTTCAACTATGTGATCACAAATATAGGCCGTAAAATCCTAGTGTAATGTTCTTTTCAGCTATAAATTGCACACTCATGAGGATTAAAGTATTTTACTCCTTTTCTAATGATGATTAAGTTTGGTTAACCCTTAGTTACACGCGCTATGCTTTTGTCACACAAGTTCCGGGGTACTTTGTACGCCAAGCCTGTTTTGTTAGAAAAATGAGCTGTGAAAGGCCTGAATAATATTTCGATATAATTTTTATTTAGTTTTATTTGAAATATATGCATATTACAATATTAATTAATAATAATAATATAAAATTTAGCATATTAGTCTTTAGAACAATTTTTGTATTTAGTGACTTTAAGAAAATGTTCAATGTTTGCAAATTTGTAGCACCTGCGTAGTAGTAATTGTATTGGAGCTGTCTTTTGCTCTACCGCAAATGTGACCGTAATTTATTAATTTTCTTGTGGTTATTGTTGGTTATCATGAATTTCAGTTTTTGTAAATTTTCTCACAAGCGGTATTTTTATTCCACTTTATAGCTTGTCTTTACTAATGAAATCATCTCTATACTTTAAATTGCTGCTTGAATAATCCCTAACTTTATCAAGCTCAGGACACATGTCATGTTCACGCTCGGCCACTAATTATTTTTCAGAATCATTTGCAGCATCGCAAATTTCGTCTTTTGACGATTCCTCGAGCAATAATTCACATATCTGCTTTTCCGATAAATTATTTTTCTCTGTATTGTTCCTAATGTAATCAAAATTAATTAGTTTAATTATATCAATTTTTTAAAATCCTGTGATAATTAAAAGAAAATGAAAACTGACACTGGTACACGCGCGGCGTAGAAAGTACGCCAACGGACACTTTTCAACGGAAATACAATCGTCTAGCCACTGCTGTAAATCTTACACAACCGAGTATCGAGGAGAATGCAGCTGAATGCTTTCTGATGGGTTAGTTCAAATGTCAGAACGTGCGGTGACGTTATCTCACACCAAGGGCGATAAGAGTTCCAGTGACACAAAGTACGCCAGCGCGAGTAACTATGGATTAAGAGGGAAAAGGGGTACAAGAAATTTTGTACCCGAAAATTGATTGGTATAGATGGATAATCAATGTGTATAAGCATTACGTATAATTGTGCTTGCTTCAAGCTTTTGACCTGAAATTGGTTTTTAAGGAAAATATTGTTATACAATTCTAAAAGAATTCATGTATTTCAATCTCTGTTCTACTTTACATGAAGCCCCTATGACATGTTCAACATTTTCTGGATATCTTGATTGATTATTTCGTGTTTATGGGCGCGTCAATTACTACGGTCATAGTTCAGTAAGTGCAGTACATGTTTCTATCAAGGAAGGTGGCAATGATCTTCCCTCGATGGTTGAGGGATCTGCCGCCGACCTACAAGACGGTTTGCGAGGTTTTCCCTAGCCAGGTATCTCCCACCAGCGAGACACAATTCCTAAGGCCCGCACTGATCTCTCAACATGTGTAATAATGTAGTTAATGTAAGTGCAAGTGGGTGTAAGTAAGAAGTGAGGATAGGACGAGGAAGAAGGAAAAATCGCGACCGGTTCGTGGCCAGTTCGTTAAGGTAATGCTCCGATATTTGCCTGGTATTGATCGGGGAAGTCACTGAAAACTACCGATCAGAGCAGCCGGCCGCTAGAATTCTCCTCGAGACAGCCCATTTATGTAGCTAACGGAATCGACCCAGCTATGTAGCGAGTGTCGAAAATCCAGTTTCCCTCAACTCCACTACTTTACCAAAAGTGGTTGAATGAAGAATAAAAGCAACGGGCGTTGTTGATATGATTTGATAACATTAAATTGTTGTTCCAATGCATTAGAATTTATTTGCAACGAAAAACTAGCTACAGAGTGAATATAACTGTCCTGTTATCGGAAAATAAACCGCACTACTCTCGCTTTAGCAAAATGAAGGCTCAAAGAGACATGACATTAGGAAGGTCATAAGTAACCATATACACAAAATTACAAACAATCAATGAGAAGTGGTGGAATTTTCTTGTGGGCAGATATCCAAAATGAGCTATCAAATCTTTTTACAAAAATGATCATTTGGTCTTTCTTACAGAAACATTGTTGACCAATTTTATGTTAATACACCTACTATTGGAGCATTACTACGTACGTTTTCTTGAGCCCTCATTTTGGAAGAGGCCAGAGAAATGTGTGGTTTAACTATTTCGTCGACAATCTTCAGCTTGTTTTTCTATTATGACGTTTGTATAAGAAGGGAGTAATAAAACATTATTATATGTTACCAAAAATACGTATTGCTATTTTATTCACGATTTCACTATACATTATGAAACTTATACCGGCTGTTTTGCTCAGAGCCAGCATTGCCGCAGACTTTGCAGCAACAATTGATAACAGGGAGGTTCCAGGGTTCTTAGTCCCGAAGGTGGCGGTGTTTCGATACTATACTTGGGTTTTTCTAACGAGGCATCTGAGGGTGTACCTCCAAGATGGATTATGGCACGGCTTTTCGCGTCTTTCTCGGTCGTGCCGCTAGAGTCGCTTAATCTGCAGCACTGCTTGATACGGTTGCGATCATGCGATATCTTGCGGCTGGACCGAGAAAGACGTGTCATATTCCATCTTGGAGATACTACCCTCAGATACCACGTTAGAAAACCCCAAGTATAGCTTGATCACTAAGTCAAATGCAGCCGCTATCTGGATGAGAGAATTCTAGTGGCAGTACCCCTACGATATTCCTTTCTCTTTCTTGTACTGCCCTATCTCTTATACACACATACATGCGCTACGCCCGAAAATATTAATCAATCAATGAAATGTATACTTGAGGAAACTATTTATGTGAAGAATGATTCTGAAATTCAAAAAACGTGAGCAACTACACTTTATCTTAATACTATAACAAAACATGATATAATTAATATAATTTTATATAATTAAATTATCATTAAATTCATCAATGTGAAGAGGCTGTAAATACTTTTCGTCATTGTCTTCCCTTCGGCCAACTTTTTTTTCATCAACACTCATAATGATCTTCATTTTGTTATCTCTTTAGTTACAAAACGTGTTTGCAAGAAATTCAGTTGTTTTATTCTGAATGTGCCCGGTCTTGGCCTCAAGTACAATGACATATCAAGCAAAGCGTTTCTTACGCAGCCTAGGATGGTACAAAGACAAGACACCATCCATGTCTTTGATGGATTTACCTGAAGAAATACTGGAGAACATACTTTCGTATGTACCCAGCAAGGATGTAGCGCAACTTCGTATTGTCAGCCGCGAAATGAATAGAATATGTGGAAATACACTGACTGTTACCTTCAAAAGAATGATTAAAACGGTCGTGAATGGAGATCAAGTTCTCGATTGTAGATCGTCGCTGCAGTCGATCTGGAATCGATTCATGTTTCGTCTGATAGATTCACTTCTTGTACAACTAGAAATATCAATAGGATTTGGTATTGAATCAGGAGAATGTTGTTTCTTCCCAGGTTCAATTTTGGATCAAGTAAAAATGGTTCATAAATATTTAAAGCCTGATGTAGATCCAATGAGACGTCGAGAAAGGAATAAAATTTGTAGTGAAATAAAAATTCTCTACAAACTTGGTATGTCAGCTATACAATATTTTGACAAACGTTTTAACATTAAATTTAGATATACCATGCGTGGTAGAAATCGTCCATATTTTCGACAGTTTCAATTGTCTTATATATCTGCTTTAGCAGGAAGAGATATTGAACAGAATACAGTAATCAGACTTCTTATAGATAATCTCCAACTGCAAATTTACGATAGAAGGAAGCTCGTTGAAGGATACGAAACAAAACAGCATGAATTACCTTGCAGATTTAGATCGGCATTGATAGAATTACTGAAATTTAATATGGAACTGCAGAGACGGGGCTTAACTTACTTGCAACGACGTCAGCTGATATTACATGGAGTTAGACCAACGACGATAAGCGAATGATTGCAAGACGTGATAAAATAATTTTGCGTCGGAAAACAGAAGAAAGAGTAGAAAGAGTAAACATACGCCCCATTAGAAATTGCAGAAAAAAATTGCATGCTCACAAAAACAATTGTGTTATTTGTGTATAAATAGGTTTAGGGGAAATTTATCTCCAGTTGAGGAACATATGTAGGTTTCATGTGTGTTCCTTAGAAGAATAAAAAGTAATGCAAGAATGTGAAATCGTTTCTACTGTGAAAGCAAAGGAAAATATGCATATTATTTCATATTCGATCTGTCATAAATTCTTTGATATTGTATTATACACCCATTTCAACTGTGAGTAAAATAAGATAAGACAATCAGAATATAAAACTTAGATCCTTTCAATTTAGTAAATATTTGGTAATGAACGACATTGAAATAAGTAAAAGTATCAATAATTGTTTCTTATTTGCCTGCTTTACTCGTAATTCAAGATTATTGTAAGCTTCCAGAGAAATTTCAAATTTCCATGCATAAAATGGAAATGCACATTTCATGTTTTCCATTACTACATTCCATTACTACAGTACTACATTCCACTTTTTTTGTCAAGGAAATAATTTTAATTTCAAGAGTTTCACAGCGCTAGATATTACATTACAAATTTACAGCATATCTAACACTTTCAGAAATAATTAGAAGTAAACTACATAAAAGTTATTACAAAATAAGATATTTCGATTTCTGTTGTATTTTCAAATATTTTGTACAACAGTAACGATACACGTGACTGACGAAGAAACTTCACTAGTACTAGTTTGTAAAAAATTGTTTCTTACATAACCACAAACCTAGCACTGTGGGACCGACTTATCCAAATATTCACAGATTTTTTCGTTAAAAAACAGTAAATAATATTGAATCCTTAGCTCATAAAATACTAGCTGCACAATCAAACGATATATCACTTAATTAATGATTCATTTATTTTATTCCTAGCGACATATATGTAGTTAACACGTTTCTCTTCGGGCTTTTTAGTCGTCTTTTCGATAGCTTACATACTGAATGGAATTACAATGATTTAAAAAAGTTCGTGCAAACTACTTATAAATACTGTAATTAATAATTTACATTATCAGATTAATAAAAACCTAACTTCTATTCTTTTGAATTTAGAACGCGAAGTTGATTACACTAAAAATACTAGAAGAAAACAAACTAAGTGGCAGTGAAGCATTATCTACGATATTTCGGACGAATATCCACACTTCCATCTAAATATTACTTGTTCAGAAAATTAAAATTCTAGAATTCTAATGCCTGTTAAATGAAAGAAACCTGACCACTTGAATAAATGAAAATAATAAATAACTATAATATCCATAAAATTCAATAACCATTTAAATTTACTTCTAATTTTGTTCATAAATTTGAGAGTCCAAAATTACACGTTTATCGCATATGTGATATTAGTCAATAGATGATAAACTTCTACGTTGCGCTATGACAAAGTGCTCGTGTCTTCTTACCTCATAAACGTTTCAGCGAAGTTTTATGTTAAGTATTAAAGACAAAAACCCCTATACAGGACGTCCCACCAACTGTGGGCCACCCTGTAACTTCTAAATGGTTCGCGATATCGAAATGTAGATATCGCTCAACAATACAGAATCATGGGGCACATCATATTCTGAGTAGATATTGTTTCTAATATTTTGTTTATGAGGAATTTAATCATCTTTTGTTTTTAAATAAAAGGATATATTTTTCTCACCAGCAATGGATAGATCATGAATTGATTTGATTTCATTTTTTCGTGTTTCCCGGCATGTCAACTGCTTTGGTAATTAATCCCGTTAGTGTAGTGCATGTTTTTTCTAGGGATATGTGCGGTGATCTTTCCTTGCTGGATGGCGAGATCCGGCGCCGACCTACCGTCGGCTAGTGGGGTTTCCCCCTAACCAGGACTCTCCCACCAGTGGGGCACCGCCCCAGCCGGGACAAGCTCTAAGCTCCCGACCCGCGTCCCGGAATATGTGGTAGTGTAGTGTATGTTAGTGTCAGTGTGTGTGTGTGTGTGTGTGTGTGTGTGTAAGGGAGGATAGGACAAGCAAGAGGAAGGACAGATCGCGCGCGCTAACACATATATCATTGGATTTATCTTTTTTTGGTCCGTGGCCCGTTTCTTAGGGTACTGCTCCGGCATTCGCCTGGTGTTGATCGGAGAAACCACGGAAAACTACCGATCAGAGCAGCCAGCCGCTAGAATTCTCCTCCAGGCAGCGACTGAATTCGACCTAGCTGAAAAGCTAGTGTCGAAAATCCTGCTGCCATTAGAACTCGAACCTAGGACCTCCCGGTCAGAGGCGCTGCAGTGACATCAGTTGATGCACTGAGCTACCGCTCCCGGTGATAGATATATCATTAAAATAGGAATCAATGATGTATCATATGTTAGTATTTTGTGAGAAATTTTAGTACAAAAATAGACTTTCTGATATATGATTTTAAATTAAACGGACAATATTTCTCCTTGCAACTGTCGCTTTTGAGGAAGGTACTCCTCGTGGCTCCTAGTCTATCATGGACGGCGGCGCCGCGGAGCGAAAGTCATCTTCCCCAAAGGCGACAGGTGTGTTAATAAAGGAAATTGTGTCCATTTAATTTAAGGCTACAGGTCAGGAAGCCTACATTTATACTAAAATTTCTAGCAAAACACTAACACATAAATCATTGGATTTATCTTTTTTGATTTAGCCACTGTTGATGAGAAAAATATGTAGTTTCATTTAAAAATTCAAAGATTAAATTTCTCGATAACTAAAATTATTTCGAACAATACCTCTACGGCATATTACTTGCCCCATGATTCCGCATGGCTGAGAGAAAACTGCATGTCGATACCGACAAGAAGTTATGGGGGTAGCCCATAGTTGATGGGACATCCGGTATAATACTGTAAGAACCAGAGAATAAATGTGTTAGAATTGTCGCTCCTGATTTTCACGGGAATCGTATGCCCATTTTCGGGAAAATTACCACGTTCTTACAAAAGAATATATAACATTTGAATAAGATTGACTTTGTTACACTATATAGTATGAAAACTAAATGTAACTAACGGTGCTACGAAATGGCACAGACTTTCTCGTACTAGTTAGTTTTCTAATTACTTTGGCCGAGTTTAGTTTTTTGGTTGTGCCACATCCTCTTGCCAGCTGCCATCTACCGCCGACCAAACATTTTTTTAAACATTTGCTCAATTTTCCGGTTTCTTAATGGCTTAAAACTTCTTTAAAAATATAATAGAAGAGTAAAACCCCGTCTTATATATAAATTTTCTTTGAAAAATTTGGTGCCGTTGTAACGAATGTAGCTTTTAAGCGTTACTGCAAATGCGAAATTTGAAGTTTTTTTCATGGAAAACTATTGAGTTCTTGAAAAAATTTATTGGAAGTTATTTAAAGCGCTTCTACTCACAAATGCAATAGTGTAGCCAATTTGCTGGGAATGTGCGTATTAACGGCATGAGAGATATTTTTTAAAAAAATTTGCGTTATTTGCGAAAAACAAAAGAATACTGCTAAATTAGTTTTAGATTATCATAAACAGTGAAATAAGGAGTACAGTGAAAACAGTAGCACTATCCGTACGAAAAGTTTGAAGAAACAATTTCGAGCCGTATATAACAAAATGGCGTTCGAGCGTTTCTGAAAATGCGAAATTTTTAAATCGTTTTCACAAAAATTTCAGAGTTATCAAGAAATTTTATATGAAATTATTTAAAGCACATGTTTTCTTAAATGCAATAATGTGAAGAAATTGCCGATAACGAAAATAATAACGTGAGAGGCTAGTGAAAAAAATGTTTTGTCATTTTTGAAAAAAACAAAAGAATAGGCAAAATGGCGTTAATTCATCTACAGAGTGCATATATGAATCCCTAACAAAAGTTAAAAGAAAACATTTGGATCCGTTTTTGAGTAAATCTTTTTTGTGATTTTTTAAATTGCACAAATTACATGCACTCTTACGCGAAAAGTACCGAATTTTTCGAAAAATGTACATCGCCTTAATGAAGGAATAATTATGGACAACAATTTTTATTTGAAGGAAAAACATCGATCTTTAATTTTATAAATGTAGGAAGATGCCGAAAAAAATTCAAACGTTTGCAATTTCCTTAAAAATTGAGGTAACCGTGAAAATAGACATATTCCACCTTTACAAGTGTAATTTACTCTATTCTTACAAGAAGTTTTCAAAGAATGACTCTCTAGCTAACATTTTATCACAAAATCAAGACACAGGTAACTTCGTTACAGCAAATATTCTTTCTTCGGAAGTGAATCGCATTACTGGCTGAAAGGAAATCCTTGGAACCAGACGGAATTCCCGTTACGATTCTACGATTTGGAGGCAAATCCAAGATTACCGTATCTTGCCGTACCTTGCAACCTTTCCTTGCAAAAATTTTCAATAAATAATGGTAATGCCACGAATGGCTGGAATGAAGCTAAATAGTTCCTTTTTCGCCTTTCAATCGATAAGGATGGATATCATTCATTATTTTCGAATTACAAACCGATTACGGTATAACGTAAAATGTTGGAATAGTATAAAGTGCTCTCATTTTGTAACATGTAAAATAAGAATAACATCCTACTTAAAAAGCAGCAAGGCTTTATTATATATTATTTTCCTCTTTCTTAAGTCTGCCTTTTTTCTATCCTCTGACTCAAAATTTTCAAACATTTCTCCTGCAAGTATACGTTTTGTGGATTCGGGCAGACTCGTGCCAGGAATGCGATGTGCTGCGTTTTGTAATAATATTGTTTTTCTTGTGTTTTCGAACAACAGCAAAAATATAATCCCACTATTTCTAATATGAAACTAGGGGCGAACAATAAATTTATGTTATACACACAATAAAGATTTGAATAACAAAAATAATTTCAGTGTGATACAATAATGAACTAAAAAATGTAGACTATAAATGAGAAAGCAACTTTCAGGAATATGAAAATCATGCAAAACACACGGGAGAAAGATAATACGAAGGCACTAAACATATTCATTAATTCATTTAGTCAAAAACAGTAAAAAACTGTATGTGACGTATGGGGGAGAAAATCATCTGCGCACGCTTTCTTGAGTTTCAGAAACCCTTCCCAACAATTTAACTATTAATATTTGAAAGATGAAAAATAATAGTAATAATAATAATAGTAATAATAATAATAAATTTTAAAAAAACGAGAGATTAACATTTCAAAAACTAGATATTTTCGTTGCCGAATTATAGAAAACTTATTTTTAACGGTAAAGGAACGAATGGATTTGATTTTTCTGTATTGCTAACAAAATAGAAACTCACCCTAAGCTCTACTACCATTACAAGCAAAGGAAAGTTCAACAAAACGTGCGCATAGTGAAGCAATATTTACGTCCAGAAGCAAATCAAGGCGCCATCTCAGCGTTTGCTCAATGGATCAGGGAAATTGAACAAAAACCCGATCAAGATGGGGGTCACTGACCCGAAAGCTGAATTACATTACTTGTTACAGGCATTTAAGACTTTTTTAAAAATTATACAATGCAAATGTAAACTAATTCATTGTACTTATCATTTTTTTTAAAACATTATTTTTCTTTTTGACGATCAGAATAGTCTCTAATTTATAGAAACAGTTTTGCAGCAGAAAAGATTTTACTTTTAACTTAAATTTGTTTACCAATTTTAATTGTTTAATTTCATCTTTCAATGCGTTATAAAGTAACGTACATGTATTGTATGTGGATTTCTTGTAGTGAGCTGTTGATACTGACTCTTGATGAACATGATTTCTACGTCAAGTGTTGTAACTATAAATATCAGTATTACATGAAAATAAGTTCCCACCGTCAGTTTTGACAAATACTACAGACTCATAAATAAATAGGCAAGGCAATGGTAAGATTCAAAGCTCAATGAAAAGAGGCATGCACGAATCACGTGGATAGGAATTTTTCATTATTCGGATAATTTTCTTTTGCAATCTAAATGTCTGGGCACTAAAGGATGAGCTTCCCCAGAATATTATGCCATATCTCAGGCGGGAATGTACATTTGCAAAATACACGCAACGAGCTTCATGAAGGCTGACAGGATTAGAAAGAATTCTGAATGCAAACATAATGAGCTTAATTTAGTGTTTAATTCTGTTATATGTACATTCCATTTGAGGTTTGATTGAATTGAGAGACCTAGAAATTTTGTTACCTTAACATCAGCTAATTGCATATTGTTCATTTCAATGGAGCATACGATTGCTAATTTGAAACGCAAGATTGCATTGAGAATTTGTTATTACAAAACCAATTTGGAACTTCTGAAATGGTATTATTTATTGTTTCTTTTTCGCAAAGAACATTTATGTCATCGGCAAACAGAACTGTTCTTCCATTTTTAATAGATGAGGGCATATCGTTTACGTACAACAGAAAGAGGATAGGACCTAAGATCAAACCTTGTCGGACCCCATGTTCAATTGGCAACGAATTGGAGAGATAAGTAAATAATGTCCTTTCGTGCCAGTATTTTTACTCTATAATAATATAATAATCTATAAAATGATAGTTTATGCAATTACTTTATAATGTTAATTTTTTGGAATGAGTACATGTTTTGAAAATGAGCGAAGTTAGGAGCCAGTTTTCAAATTTGTACGAATGCAATAAAGCAACATTATAAACGAGTTGCATACGTTTTTTTTTTTTGTATAACGGCATTACAAATTTATACGAGAATCAAACTTAATTTTGCGAAATAACTTTCTTGTGACGTCTCGGGAATTTGACATTAAAAATCCTCTGGAAAGCAGATTCAAGATTGCATTGTTGACATCTGTGCGAGAAAACAGTAGTCGGCTGTTCCGTTTACCTTAATCACACCACGATTTTCTCTCTGCGATTGGCTGAACGTGTGATGGCGCAATCATTTGTGTCATTCGCAATCAAAATGCTAATACGTCATCGTTTGTGCCGTACAATGCCGGATTATGAACGATTTCTTGCGATTTCTTATCGTTTATAATACTGGTATAAAACAAAACATTATTTCAAGTTGTTTCAATTACTGTGAGTACTATGTATGGTTAGTTACACACATACATGGAGATTGATTAGTGTTTCCGGGCGCGTCAAATGCTATGCTCATTATTTCCGTTAGTGCAATGTATGCTTTTTAACCGCGAAAAGGTGGCGGTGATTTCCCCCTGCTGGATAGAGAGATCTGGCGCCAACCTAACGTCAACTTGCGGGGTTTGTTCAATTTGCAAAATGGTTCTGAATGAATGAAATGGTAAAAACGTTGCGTTTGGCAATCAAAGCGTGGAAATAATTGATTCTCGGGAAATTTTTAACGTTTGCAAAACTGTGCGTCCTAATTTCAAAATTTAACATTCCCATTTTCTTAAAATTACCTTCCTTAAACATATCAACAACTATATATTAACATTACTTTATTTATAAATGTTACAAGATTTGTGTAAAAAAAAAACAATCTCCGAATGTTACATAAAGTACAAAAGTTACTCATTTAATATTATAAAAAAGTTACTTAATAAAGAATTAATGTCGAACTTTCGGAAGACACTTTTTCGTTTACCAACTACTAGGGTAATTAGTCCGCAAGTGTAGGGCATGTTTGCCCCCTCTGGATGTGGTGGTGATCTCCGCTGGATGGCGAGATCCGGCGCCGACCTACCGTCGGCTAGCGGGGTTTCCCCTAACCAGGACTCTCCCATCCCAGCCGGGGCACCGCCCCAGCCGGCACAAGCTCTAAGCTCCCGACCGCTCTCCCGGCATGTGTGGTAGTGTAGTGCATGTTAGGGTAAGTGTGTGTGCGTAAGGGGAGAGGATAGGACAAGGAAGAGGATGGAAAGATCACGCGCGGACCGTGGCCCGTTTATTAGGGTACTGCTCCAGCATTCGCTTGTTCATCGGAGAAACCACGGAAAACTACCTATCAGAGCAACCGGTTGCTAGAATTTTCCTCCAGGAAGCGAATGAATTCGACCTAGCTGACAAGCTAGAGTCGAAAATCCTGCCACCGTCGGGACTCGAACCCCTACGACTTCCCGGTCAGATGCACAGCAGTGACATCAGTTGATGCACTGTGCGACCTCTCCCGGTTTCCTACAGACAATTAATCCCTTTTATTAACATAACTCCTATTCGTATCTGGGAGATGCACTAAAAGAAACAAAAACTGAGCGTGAAGTGTCCCGCAAAAAATATTTCCGCGAGAAACATTGCAGTGGCGACTCCGTAACCAAACGCCATCACCAGAAACGCACCAACTAGCTGTTTTACTCTCAACGCCCGTCGATCTTTGTTGGAATCAGACGTAGATACCAGCACTTTATTTACAAACAGCCGGTGTCTTTGTACACGTAGCCAATGATCGTAGAGGTCACCTTCCACTATAGACATCACAAAACTCCCGAACTTTTCCTTCATCGGAGAATTCTTGCTCGTCAGGAACCCCAGAAAACCAGGTTCGTTCATACACTCGGCGATCTGATACAGCGCCATTTCCCCATCCACTGTCAGATTAGCGTTAGACGCGAAAAAAGGTGAAAGTATTGTAGGACAAACAACCCCATCCTCCAGGCCTTGCACTGCACCTTTCAGAACTGAATGCATGTCGTGCATTGGAATAAGATGTAGTTTCTGTCGCATGATTTTGTAAGCATTTCGCTCATCCTCGATGACGTTGTTCGGAAGACCGTATGTGAAAACTCGATCCAGTAACTGGACCGCCTCGTCCAAAGTCTGAGGCTCTTTCAAATGTGGCGGTGCGGTTAAAAATCCCAACAATTTCCCTTGAAATGCACTGGCTAGCACTAAGGTGAACCACAGTAGCGCACCTAATACGAAGCGTTGACGAAGATTTTGGGGTGATCGAGTCGATCCTCCAGTTAGAAACACCCGGGCCACATCAAAAATCGTCTCAGATGCTTCCTTATGAAGTGGTCGATTTCCGCCTCCTTCAGGACTCCAACGTGTGAAGAACCAAACTGCGGCAGTTGAAAGGAGAGAACTCAAAATGGCAACCCACGCATGAGGCTCGAAAGGAAGGAGAAGAACTTGAGTGAAAGGCATTAACGGTGCTCTACGGGTAATTATGCAATACGGACTACTCTGAACAGGCACAGTGTAGTCTGTAAATTCGAACCGGTCGGTCGTGAAGAAATACGCATTGGCTGACACATCGGCTATCGACCTTTGTAGAAGACCGAGTTCTCCGGAATAAGAACCGTTCTGCTTCACGATTGAGAAAGAATTTGAATCATTTATCTTTTTTAGAGTGGTGCCATATTTCTCCTCAAATGTTTGGAACAAAAGGAAGTTGGGACCGTCGTAAATTTTCGTTCCTTGTTTGTCCAACCAGAACCACAGCCATTCCAGTTCATAGTGAGCTTGAGCGTATTCGGTGACTGTTGACACATTTTTGGGTGGCGTGGTGCCTTCTACTGCATCTTCCAACAGAGTTAACCGAGCAGATATTTTACTCTTGGATATGGTTGACAGAATAGAAAAATCACGACCCAGATGGAGTACATGAATGCGGCTTCTGTACACGGTTGAATCAAATATTCTCAAAACGTCAAAAAAGTCAGTGCCATTGTTTTAGAAAAATATTTTTACGAATGCTATAATATAAAAAGCAATTATTTGAACTATTAAACGAATCATACTTAAAGTCGTGATACTACAGTCTATTCAACCTGAGAAAAAATGTAGTGGTAAACTCCTGATACTGCCTGTATTTTTATAGCAACTTCCGCCATGATTTCAGTACATTACGTTAGACATGCAAAGAAGATTTCTTTTTAGGACTAATGGAAGAGCTCAGAACGAGTGTTCTGTTAGAAACATGCAAGTCACGTACATCAGTGTATGTGCCTAAAGCAACAATCCTCACTACTTTCTAAAAAGTATTAACAGCGTTTCCACGTAAAAATAAATAAAAGCGTTCCCATGTAGTTCTCTGCTTTGATACGTACTTAGTAGCGCTGCGGAACATGTTTCAAAAATTGAGACAGTAGTTAAATAAAGTTCCGATCATATAAATGTTTGGTAAACGAAAGAGAGTAATGTTCCCGCTTGGGTCTGAATGTAATTAGTGAAATCGATATACCATATCTAACTTCACCATCACGAGTAAATTTTACTTTCGTGCTACTGCTTACGCGGTAGTGTTTTTGACAGAAAACTCTAATTGCCGGACCTAGTCACGAAAAAGGTGATAAATCCAGTAAATAAATATAGAAAAACAACTCCTCTAAGACGTGGGGGTAACCAGAATACATATTTTGTGGATCCTCATTACCGAAAAATCTATTCATGTCAATACATCTGTCCGAACAACGCTAGCGGCTAAACCGTTCGGCCAATTTTCTCATCAATTCATATATTCTAAAATCGATCTGACAGATGTCGTGACCCCTTGAATTTAAAACCGATATGTGAATGTTAGAGAGTACTTTATATAAAACCCTTCAGACATTTTCATAATTTAAAAAAAACGCACGAAATTTGATTTGACTAAATTTTGTTGTCGGAAGCGTAATTAACAGAATGTTGTAGCGACTTTTCGTTGAAATCCAGTTTTATCGAAAAATGCAGAAGTTCATTTTTTCGGCGTATTCCTAGAACTAAAATATTTAAGTAGATATTTTTTCGTTCATGAAATCTGTTCAATAAAGACAGATTTTGAAATGAGGTCATGTACGAGTTTTCAAAACTTGAATACTTTTCGCGTAATTCTTCGTGACATATAGGCAATTTTTAAGTTTGTTTAAACAATTTTTTCACAAAAATGATAACAAATTTTGTTATTAAATTTTGACTTTGGATAGCGTAAAGGACGGTTAAGAAATGATAAATGTCAAGTTTTCGTTGAAATCCCTGATTTATCGAAAATTGCAATACTTCAAAATTTTGTCCGAGTCTTCCTACAACTATAATTATGAGGATAATGTTTTCCTTAACGAAATGTGTTCGTTAAAACATATTCAAATATGGTCAATTATTCGAATTTGTGAGTATTTTTTTGCGTAATTTGGAGTCAGAAAAGGGCAATTTTTAAATTTTAAACCATTATTTTCATAGAAATGGCTCCACTTTTTTCTGGAAATGTTTTCACATAAGTAGCAAATAACGTTAAAGAATGAGATGCTGGTTCCACTTTCAGTTCCCTCTCAGTATTTTCGAAAATTTGAATAAATTCGAAATGGTACATTAAGGATTTCATGCGCTTCGTTTGAGGCGGTCTCAGTATATAACAAGGTCGACGCGTCATATAGCATCAATATATAACGTTAATTGAAATTAGACCAATTATATTTTCTCTCTTAAATTTAAGATTTAAATGTATTATGAAATACAAATGTAGCTATGGATTTTGAGTGTTACAGTGTTCTCTACGTCCAATAGAATGGTACATTCTTTATATTAACTTTAAACTTATCAATAAACTTAATCAAAAGCTAACGTACAAATTTGGAACAGGTTTTGAATGCGAGTTTACAGCAGAAATTATAGTCTTGTTTGGTTGTAAATCTTTATGTAAAAGATTGATTGATTGTTAATGATTCAGGACGCGTCAACTACTGAGGTCATTATTCGCGTAAGTATAGTGCATAGTTTTTCCACGTGAGGTGGCGATGATCTTCCCCTACTGGATGGCGAGATTCGGCGCCGACCTACTGTTGACTAGTGGGGTTTTCCTCAACCAGATATCTTCTACCAGCCGGGACAAGTTCTAAGTCCCCGACCGGTCTCCTGGCATGTACAGTAGTGTGGTGCATGTACCTAAGTGTGTGGTGTGTGTGTGTGTGTAAAGGTTGAGGATAGGACAAGGAAGAGGAAGGAAAGATCGCGTGCGGTCAGTAGCCCGTTTGTTAGAGTACAGCTCCGGCCTTCGTCTGGTGTTGTTCGGAGAACCCACGGAAATTTACCTATCAGATCAGCCGGCCGCTAGAATTCTCCTTCAGACAACGACTGAATTCGACCTAGCAGACAAGCTAGTGTCGAAAATCCTGCCGCCGACAGAACTCGAACCTAGGACCTAGGTGAGAGGCACTGCAGTGACCCGAGTTGATCCATTGAACTACCGCTCCCAATTGTGTGAAAAAAAATGCACTATTTAAGAATAAACTTACCTTGAAGATATAGCGAAAAATATATTTTTGAAATGAAATAGCGGTGTTAGTGTTACATGAAGAATGCCTTAGAAGAACTTTCATAATACCACAACAATGAGTATTGAACAACAGTTCAATTTCTGTAAAGAATGGCATTTTCAGCAAGAATTGATAAGAAAATATGTGCCCATTGTTGCCAATGCCCAGTGTTGCATGCGCGCATTCTTGCTACCGCCCATTGACTGAGATTTGTTGATATAGACAGAAATTGCGACATAATATTATGTAACCGTTTCTAAGGACGATAAATTATTACTGTTTAACCCCGCTAATTGTAAACTCTGTTTGTGGGCGTATAATACACACTTTCCCCAGAATTTTAAACCTTTTTCCTTCCGTATTATTGAGGGTATTTTAACAGCGTTGTTGTTTTTGCATTTTTCAATAGAAAATAAACCAGAAAAAGATAAATCTCATAAATATTACCCAGATATAAACGTTATTTTGAGTAGAAAGGTTGTACAGATGTAAATAGAACACGAAGCATCGACTTTATTGCTAACAAGTTGCATGCTCTAACAACTCACACTTCTTCGGGAGACCAAGAATGTTGATTGTTATAATTTTTTACATGTTATTATGGTAGTGTGTGTGCTGCAAATATTTTGTCACAGCAAATTTTAATGTTAATATTATGTAACACTGTATTTGACCAATTATTGTATGTCTCCTGTAATCATCCATTGCATACCACCGGTGACTTTGTACCAGGATACGGTGTTTTTGTATTTGTGAATCCAAAATATATTTTTTATAATTATTTACGAATGGTAGGTAACACTAGATGCATGTTTTTACTTTGAAACAGTTTATTTAACAATTTGTTTTAATTGGTAGGAGAGGAAGTTTGCCACCCTCCCAGGTAAGGTGACATTGTATCACACATTGTCCGTTTCCGTCTTCCTTATGAGAAGTAGCCGAATTTGAAAGGGTTAAGGGGCAGAAAGTCTTTATACCATATAAAAACATAACCACGGGTATTTATAAATTTTATTTTTCTATTATAAGTACAAAATAACTTTAATTAAACATTCAATATCATTCATTATGTACACAGAGGTGATTTGCGAATATAAAATTTATACCGCAGTGAAAAGTTATGTAATGCTGCGCGATAAAACGGCGAATTTTCGGCAGAAAATCTTTTTTTAAGAAGCCCAGTAAGTTGGAGCGGGCGACTATAATGGTGGCCAAATTACACAAAAATTCTCACATTTTCAAAAATATTCAACATAATATTATTCTAAGATCAGTTTTGATGAATACATTTCATTAAAAAAACTGTACCTTCATCATTCTACTTGTAGGAAGATGTTGAATAAACTTTGATTTTTTTTCAATTTTCGAAAAATTAGGGTTTTTAAACATGAGACCCCCACCATGAGAACATGATACCTCCACCATTAGACCTCCTCCAATAGTCCTTCATGTTATTATTATTATTATTATTATTATTATTATTATTATTATTATTATTATTATTATTATTATTTATTCATTCACAGTTCACTGGTACATAGATTGTAGTCATACAGATACAATACATCAAAGCATGACAACAATAAAAATCAACAGTAATAGACTAATAAAATTTAACATTTATAGTATTCATAAATGCTAATGTGATTAAGATAGCAACTAAACACACTCATTACTTCCCAAGAATTTTCGGACCAATTCTTTGTACTTCTGGATATTCGTGGTTTTGATTTCCGAGATGTTCCATTGCTCCTTCACGACATGTGCCAATTCTTTGTACTTCTGGATCTTCGTATGATATGCTGTAGCGAGATTGCTGGTGTCCACAACTGCCATGTCTACAAACCATACTTTCTTCTCATTTTTATTCCAGAGTGTTATATCCGGTCTGTTATGATGTACTGTACGGTCCGTCAAAATACTACGATCCCAGTACAATTTATAGTTATTGTT